>CM055123.1:412683106-413264870 GCA_029206835.1 Rana muscosa
CTCGTCATGAAAAACGGCCGTGTGTAGGCTTTAACGATGTGAAAAAAACGCGCATGCTCAGAAGCAAGTGATAAGACGGGAGCGCTCGTTCTGGTAAAACTAGCATTCGTAATGGAGATATCACATTCGTCACGCTGTAACGGACTGAAAAGCACGAAGACTGAAAAGCGCGAATCGTCTCTCACCAAACTTTTACTAACACGCGGTAACACGAGATCAGCAAAAGCAGCCCAAAGGGTGGTGCCATCGGAATGGAACTTCCCCTTTATAGTGCCGTCGTACGTGTTGCACGTCACCGCGCTTTACTCAAGCATTTTTTTCCACGATAGTGTGTAGGCAAGGCAGACTTGAGAAGAATCACGTTGAGAAAACTACAGTTTTTTTCAATGACATTAAAAATGGTCGTGTGTACGCGGCATTAGACTAAGACTAAATCGAAATTTGCTGCCAAAATTTAAGTGGTTGTATAGTAAAAAATTTTACTTTTACCTACAGGTAAGCCTATAAAAAGTCTTACCTGTAGGTAAAAAGAATATCTCCTAAACCTGATTGGGTTAGGAGATATTTCCCTTGCGAATTTGCCGCTGACTGCAGCAGCACATGCGCACAGTAGGGCTGCCACCTCATCCCTTTAAACCCGAACACCCATGAATTACACAGGTTCTGAGGCTAATTAAATGCAGATGAGGCCCCAAGTGAGTTTAATTATCACCTTAATCAGCCACAGTAATTCATATGTGTTTGGGTTTAAAGGGATGAAGTGGCAACTCTAGCGCACAGGGGATTCTCGGCTGAAGGCCCAGCAGACGCCGGACCTTGCCGGAAAGAAGTCTCCCGCGCGCACGCGCGGGAGTGACGAAATTGTGGCTCCAGCCACTCACAGCGCTGGAGCCGCGATACCCGGAAGACACGGCGAGGCAACATGTCATCTCCCTCGGCGTGGACCAGGTGAGTTACCGACGCCTCGTTCTAAGGTAAGTATTTCATAATGAGCTAGAATGCGGTGCATATTCGCTCATTATGCCTTTTGCCTTACAGGTAGCTAAAAAAACAACAACCTGTCAGCGGGTATACGACCGCTTTAACACTAATGCCGCGTACACACGATCGATTTTCTCGACGGTGAAAACACCGGCGACAAAATCGACGGGAAAAACAAGGGAACGGCTTGGTTCCCTACACACGTCCGTTTTTCCCGACATTTTTTTTTTTGGTCGAGAAAAACGACCGTGCGTGGGCTCCGCGGCAGTGTTTCCCTATGGGAAAACTACCGCGGAAAAAAACGACGGGAATCACGACGAGAAAAATAATGCCGCGTACACACGATCGTGATTCACGGCGGTGAAAACACCGCCGTGAATCACGGCATGAAAAAAAATGAAAAACGAGGGAACGGCATGTTCCCCCACACACGACCGTTTTTCCCGTCATTTTTTTCTTTGACGAGAAGAACGACCGTCTGTGGGCTCCGCGGCAGTGTCTCCCTATGGGAAAACTGCCGCGGAAAGAAATGATGGAAAAAACGATGAGAAAATTTAGAACATGTTCTAATTTTTCTCGTCGTTTTTCCTGCCGTTTTTCTCAACGAGAAAAACGGCATAAAGCCCACAGACGATCGTTTTTCTCAGGGAAAAAAAAAATGTCATTTTTCCCAACGGGAAAAATGATCGTGTGTACGCGGCATTAGAGCATGTTCTAATTTTTCTCGTCGTGATTAATGCCGTTTTTTCCGTCGAGAAAAACGACAAAAAGCCCACAGACGATCGTTTTTCTCGTCCAAAGGAAAAAAATTCATTTTTCTTGACGGGAAAAACGGTCGTGTGTACGCGGCATGATACACACACACAGCCGTGTTCACACTACAAGATGTTTCTCAGTGCTGCAGTTCCTCTGCGCTCCACAAGATGGTGATCTAGACAGGAAGTCTCTATGGAAGACAGGAAGTGATGTCAAGCACTGACAGGAAATGTTGTTGGGTAAAGGCAGGAAGTCCCATATTCGAGGAATCTCAGAGAAGACATTGCTGGAACTGGCAGCAGAGGAGGTATAAGATATTATTTTATCATAGGTCTCATCACTGTCCATTAGTAGGAGCAAAATTTGGTCTGTCCCGCTTTTTCCTTTAATTGTCCCTCTTTTCAGTCTGATGTACACACACAAATCAATATTCTATTTAACTAATCAAAGTTTTCATATCGCTCTCAGTATTTCTTCTCTATTGAGGAGCAGAACGTACCTTGGCCGAGTTCCAGGCGAGTTTGTAGAACATTACTGAAGTTTAGGTGCCGAATCCGAACCCCTTTGACGTTAATGGGAGCCGAATGTTCAAAAACAATGATGGCCATTTTCTAGGCTAATAGGCAAAAGACTGTCCAACAAATAGCATGGGGGGTGGGGCTGGACACTGTCCTGGGGGCATGTTCCAAACCAAAAAAAAAATTTTGTTTGGCAGGGAGCAGAAATTTTAATAACGCTTAAAGTAATTGTAAAGGGTGAAGTTTTTTTTTTTACCATCATTGCTAAACCTTCAGTGTGAAGCCCCTCCTAATACTTACCTAACCTCGATCTCGATCCAGCAATGTGCACGAGAGCCAAGGCCCTCCCAGGTCTCTCCCCCCCTGATTGGCTAAGATGCAGGAGCCACTGGCTCCCTCTGCTGTCAATCACAGCCAGTGAGGTAGAAGCGGGAGGTGGGCGGGGCAGGTAAGGTTAGCTGTATCCAGTTCTCTGTGTCTTATGGACCTGAAAGGAGGAGGATTGGGGCTGCTCTGTGCAAAACCATTACACAGCAGGTAAGCATAACATGTTTTTTATGTCTTATTTTATATATATATATATATATATATATATATATATATATATATTGTGACAGCAGGAAGGTAAAGTCACCTGGTTGCATCCAGGGGGGTAGATATATTTCGCCCAGATTCAGGCTTTACGCCGACTTATACAACTAGGTGGAGAGTTGTATAAGGCTAGTGGGCTCATGGATGACTCATACCTCTAGGGAGAGTGTGGGGCGTCGTGCAGACAGGGAGTTGATGAGACCAGCTGAAGCTTGTCAGCTCATTTAGGCCTCTATAAGAACTCCCAGCTTCATTAGATGTTAGCTCATGCCTGGAACCAGACCTGTGTGGACTGTCTAGGGAGAGTGAACCCCTGTGCGGTGAGACAAAGCCTGTGTGGCTATTTGCTTGGACATTTAAAACCAGGGACTTAGGGACTAGGACAGCACTAGGCTGATCCCAGTTGTTAGTTAGGAAACCTGTATGTTTAGTCAGAGGTCAAGTTGACCAGGATTTATTTTGTTTATGTTTCTTTTGCTTTGCTGTGTTTTGTCACTGTAAATAGAAAATAAACCGCACCTTTTTGATTTTGAAAACCACAACCTCCGTTTGCTGGGCCTGTTTTTGTGTGGGGAGCCCATCTCGGGGGTCACACACACCCGCTGCCGAGCTAACCCCCTCACAGTTGGTGGAGAATGCAGGCAGTTTTTTTTTAAGCCAGCACGGAGGAGATACTGAAGCAGCTGGCTCTAGCAAATGCCAATCAACAGCAGACAAATGCAGGTTTGCAAAAGAACTTCGCAGCCCAGCAGCAAGCTCATCAACAGAGCCTTGCAGCCCAGCAGCAGACAAACGCAACTTTGCAACAGAGTCTGGAGGCTCAGCAACAAGCCCAGCAGCAATCTGAGGCCCGCTTCATAGACCTGTTGCAGAAGCAAGAGCAGAGACTACAACAACAGATGGAAGCAGTAATGCAGCAACGTCCGCAGACCAGTGAGGAAAGCCGTCCCACTAATACCGCGTCCTTTGGGGTGAGTCGTTTATTGACAAAAATGACTGGAGAGGATGATCCAGAGGTATTTTTGACCACATTTGAAAGGACCGCTGAAAGAGAAAAGTGGCCTGAGGAGCAGTGGGCTGGACTGGTGGCTCCTCTGTTAACTGGTGAATCGCAGAAAGCTTACTATGACCTAGAGCCTAACCAAGCAAAAGACTATGTGATGCTAAAAGCTGAAATATTGGCAAGGCTGGGTGTCACCCGGGCTCAGCGTGTGCATAACTGGACTTTCCAGCTTGGAAAACCCCCCAGGTCTCAAATGTATGATCTCATTCACCTGAGCAGAAAGTGGCTACAGCCAGAGACTTTGTCCGCACCAAAGATTGTGGAACGTGTTGTAATGGATCGGTTTTTGAGAGCTCTTCCTACTGCCATCCAAAAGTGGGTAAGCCATGGAGACCCAGAGACGGCCGATGGTCTTGTGGATCGTGTGGAGAAATACTTGGCTACAGAGAACCTGACGGCCTCTTCCAGAGACACTCGGACTTTCCACCCTAAGACCAGACCATCCCCAGGGGCGGATAAGAGGATTCCAAGGGGTGAGGGTGGAGAGAGTGAGAGGGTGGGAGCTCTACCCCAAGTTTGGCGAGAACAGCCTGGGAAATCAGCGGCTCAAGAGGCCGCAAGAAGGATCGTTTGCTACCGCTGCCAGCAAGCGGGACATATTGCAGCCAATTGCCCAGTTGTGGAGGAACCCATGCAGTGTGACTTTCTGACGGGCAGACGTCAGTCGCTGTGTGCGACAGTCGCATGCACTGCCATTCGAGGAACTGAGAAACATTTATGCAAAATGTGTGTTAATGGTAGAAATGTTGTGGTATTGTTGGATTCAGGTAGCCTTGTGACCCTGATAAAGGCTGAGTTAGTTAAAACAGAGGTCTCTGGGAATAGCAAGGTAGCTGTTATTTGTGTGCATGGGGACACCCGAGAGTATCCAGTGACTACAGTGTGTTTCGAGACCCCCAAAGGTACCCTCTCTCATCCAGTGGGCTTAGTATCTCAGTTACCGCATGACGCCATTGTGGGAAGGGATTTTCCGAAGTTCTGGGAACTGTGGGATGATCCTGAGCCCCCCACTGGTGCCCCTATGTACCAGGAATGTGATAGCCAGAACTCCCCTGAGAGTGGTGAGGACTCTCCGGAATTTCCCTTATCAGTATTGGCAGGGGAGACTCAAGAAACTGGAGAGGAGCCCACCTCCTCAGACGAAAACCTACCGTCTGTGGAGTTTTCTGATCTTGAGGTTCACAGGGAAAACTTTGCCACAGAACAGTTGAAAGACCCCGCCCTAATAAAGGCACGGGAAAACGTAGTGAAAATAGATGGCGAGTTAGTGAACCCAGATAATACCTGCACTTACCCATACTTCAGCGTAGAGAAGGACCTACTGTATCGGGTGGCAAAAAGGGCAGAAGAAACCGTTGAGCAGCTTGTGGTGCCCAAACCTTACAGGAAGTTGGTGTTGGAGTTGGCCCATGGGCACATTCTTGGAGGTCATCTGGGGACAGAGAAAACCCGAGAGAGGGTATTACAGAGATTCTATTGGCCGGGGGTGATGAAGGACATAGAAAATTATTGTTCCTCCTGCCCTGTGTGTCAGAGGTCGGCCCCGATGCCACATTTCCGTAGCCCGCTGGTCCCTCTACCCATCATTGAGGTCCCGTTTGAGAGGATCGCCATGGATTTGGTAGGTCCTATAATCAAGTCCGCTAGGGGGCACCAGTACATATTAGTTATAATGGACTATGCCACCCGTTATCCAGAAGCGATCCCTCTCCGAAATACCTCGGCCAAAACCATAGCCAAAGAGCTATCTCTTGTGTTTAGCCGGGTGGGTATTTGTAAAGAACTGCTTACGGACCAAGGTACACCCTTTATGTCCCGGGTTATGAAGGAGCTGTGTAAATTGTTCAAAGTGACGCAATTACGTACATCTGTGTATCACCCCCAAACCGATGGGCTGGTTGAAAGGTTCAACAAAACCCTAAAACAAATGTTGAAGAAAGTGGTGGATAGAGATGGAAAGGATTGGGACTGTCTACTTCCTTATCTGATGTTTGCTATTAGGGAGGTGCCCCAATCCTCTACGGGATTCTCCCCCTTTGAGTTACTGTATGGGAGACACCCAAGAGGGCTGTTAGATATTGCCAAGGAAACTTGGGAAAGTGAGAGTTCTCCCCACAGGAGTGTGATTGAGCATGTCGCCCTGATGCAAGACCGAATTGCACAGGTAATGCCCATCGTGAAGGAACATTTGGCCCAAGCGCAGTTAGCACAGCAGAGAGTGTACAACCGTGGAGCCAAGACCCGTACCTTTTCCCCGGGGGATAGGATAATGGTACTTGTCCCTACGGTTGAAAGTAAATTCCTTGCCAAATGGCAAGGCCCCTACGAGATAATGGAAAAAGTGAGCGAAGTGAATTACAAGGTCAGACAACCAGGAAGGCGAAAGCCCGAACAGATCTATCACGTTAATCTGTTGAAAGCCTGGAGGGATGGAGAGTCCCTAGTCGCAGACACTTGGTCACCAGCTCAAACTGGTTGCGTGATTCCTGAGGTTGGAATAGCAGCCACCTTGTCACAACCCCAACAACAGGAGGTTAAGGAGTTTGTGCTTCGCAACAAGGAGGTATTCTCTGAGCTGCCGGGACAAACATCTGGGGTAGAGCATGACATCATTACCCCGCCCGGTGAAAGGGTGAAGTTAAAACCCTATCGGATCCCAGAGGCCCGACGGGAGGCAATACGGGAGGAAGTACAGAAAATGCTGAACTTAGGGGTGATAGAGGAGTCCCAAAGTGATTGGTCTAGTCCCATTGTGTTGGTGCCTAAACCGGATGGGAGCTGGCGATTTTGTAACGATTTTCGTCAGTTGAACAAAGTTACAAAATTTGACACCTACCCCATGCCACGTATAGATGAGTTGCTCGACCGGCTGGGAACAGCCCGATACATGACGACTCTTGACCTCACAAAAGGGTATTGGCAAATCCCCCTGGCCAAGTCGGCCAAAGAGAAAACCGCATTTGTAACCCCAGACGGGGCGTTCCAATATAAAAGAATGCCGTTCGGGTTACAGAATGCGCCGGCCACATTCCAGCGGAAAATGGACCAGATGCTGAGGCCCCATCGGAAGTATGCTGCGGCTTACCTGGATGACATAATTGTCCATAGCACAGATTGGGCCTCACATCTGCCAAAAGTGCAAGCAGTCCTGGACTCTGTTCGGGAAGCGGGGTTTACGGCTAACCCCAAGAAGTGTACCATTGGGCAGGAGGAGGCCAAATATCTTGGGTACACCATTGGGAGGGGAGTAATAAAACCCCAACTCAACAAAGTCGAGGCCATCCAGAGTTGGCCCCGTCCCAACAGCAAGAAGCAGGTACGAGCCTTTCTGGGAATCGCTGGGTATTATCGGCGATTCATTCCCCACTTTGCTTCTAAGGCTGTGCCCCTAACCAACCTGACGAAGGGGAAAGGGTCAGTCATGATTAAATGGACCCCCGAGGCTGAGGCAGCATTCCAATTCTTGAAACAAGCCTTATGTAGCCAGCCAGTGTTGTACTCACCCGACTTCTCTAAAGACTTTGTCGTACAAAGTGATGCGTCAGATGTGGGGTTAGGAGCAGTATTGTCCCAGGTCTGGAACGGGGAAGAGCACCCAGTCATTTACCTCAGCAGGAAGTTGAAGTCCCATGAGGTAAATTACGCCACCGTTGAAAAGGAGTGTTTAGCGGTGAAGTGGGCTCTAGATTCCCTTCGGTACTACCTGCTAGGTAGGCACTTTGACATGGTTACGGATCACGCTCCGTTAAAGTGGATGGCTCAAAACAAGGAAACAAATAGAAGAGTGAATAGGTGGTTCCTGGCCCTCCAGGAATTCAACTTCACAGTAAAGCATCGCCCTGGCGTTCAAATGGGGAATGTGGATGCTTTGTCTCGAGTACATGAATGCCTGATTGCTGGTGTTCCAACCCCGAGGTTAAAACAAGAGGGGGGGGTATGTGACAGCAGGAAGGTAAAGTCACCTGGTTGCATCCAGGGGGGTAGATATATTTCGCCCAGATTCAGGCTTTACGCCGACTTATACAACTAGGTGGAGAGTTGTATAAGGCTAGTGGGCTCATGGATGACTCATACCTCTAGGGAGAGTGTGGGGCGTCGTGCAGACAGGGAGTTGATGAGACCAGCTGAAGCTTGTCAGCTCATTTAGGCCTCTATAAGAACTCCCAGCTTCATTAGATGTTAGCTCATGCCTGGAACCAGACCTGTGTGGACTGTCTAGGGAGAGTGAACCCCTGTGCGGTGAGACAAAGCCTGTGTGGCTATTTGCTTGGACATTTAAAACCAGGGACTTAGGGACTAGGACAGCACTAGGCTGATCCCAGTTGTTAGTTAGGAAACCTGTATGTTTAGTCAGAGGTCAAGTTGACCAGGATTTATTTTGTTTATGTTTCTTTTGCTTTGCTGTGTTTTGTCACTGTAAATAGAAAATAAACCGCACCTTTTTGATTTTGAAAACCACAACCTCCGTTTGCTGGGCCTGTTTTTGTGTGGGGAGCCCATCTCGGGGGTCACACACACCCGCTGCCGAGCTAACCCCCTCACAATATATATATATACACATATACACACACACACACACACTATATTAACAAAAGTATTGGGACTCCTGTCTTTACACGCACATGAACTTTAATGGCATCCCAGTCTTCTGGCCCACCCTTTGGAGCCACACCAGCTTCAACTCTTCTAGGAAGGCTGTCCACAAGGTTTAGGAGTGTGTCTATGGGAATGTTTGACCATTGTTCCAGAAGCGCATTTGTGAGGTCAGGCGATGATGTGGAGGAGAAGGCCTGGCTCGCAGTCTCTGCTCTAATTTATCCCAAAGGTCATGTTTGGATTGTCCAATCATTGGCGAAACACTCATTAGAGTTGGCACCTCATCCCAAATGATTATTGTGGAGAAGGGGTAGAACGAAAGGGATTTTTGTGGTGCAGAAATTGGTCAATGAGAGAGAGTTTCTAATAATATATACTTTTATTAATACACATTTAGACAAAAAGGTATAAAATGTATAAAACCAATCCTGAATTTTTTAGTACATATACAGTGTCATACACAAGTGGTGGTCATAATACATATCGTTTGGATGAACATAAGATCGCATAGAAACCCAACATGTTTCGCTTAAAACAGCTTCCTCAGGGGTTTGCGATGACCATCCATATTTGTCAGGTATGACTATACAGAAGAAAAAAAGGAAACAAAATTATATACAGTTACACATTGAAATACATCGTATGTTATATTTTAACAAATTAGGTATAGACAAGGTCATGTTGCAAAGCTGGACCCCTCCCAATGCTACTTACCCTGCCACCTGTATTGTCTGCAGCGGAACACCAGAAAACGCAGGATCGAGAGCAACGGTCACCCCATATAGAAAAATGCGGATATGTGACCACAGTGGACACTAAATAGGAGACCGGCTGGATGCCGAAAACAAAAAACAGGGATAAGAAAGAGGAAAAAGAAAAATGGGTGCAGAGAAAGGGATGAGGTAGAAATAAATTATAAATTGTAAAAAGAATGGTGAGCAATTAAGCAAACCATACAGAACGGAAAAGTCCGTCTAATATGAAATGTATGAATAATTGCAGTAGATAAAAGTGACTTACGTAGGGTCAAGTGAACAGAAGTATGTTCACTTGCAAATATTGAGGGGCTGTCTGCTTGCAGAAAAACACAGATGGAAGTTGTGGAAGCCACTAAAAGAAACCACATTATTTTCAGTTTGTTTAAACATAAATATGAATATAAATAGCATGGTGTGCCTATGTCCTCCAAAAATAGGCACACGGAGTCTGAAGGTTACATTGGTCAAGCAATTTAAATAACAGGGTATATGTGAGACATATGTTGCATTTAAGCAGTATTCTTATAAATAAATATTTGTTTTTTAATTATTTATTTTTTAAATTTAAAAAAAAATTCCTTTTAACATTAGTTCCATATCAAAGTGGAACATAGTAGACAATAGTCTCCATATATATACATAACTAAGTCAAATAGCTGGCTTAGAAATGATTATAAACCCAGCAGTTCGATATGGAAAATGGGACAAACCCACTATAGCCAAAGACAACCGTGTCCTGTATATTGAATGCGATCCCACATTGTTAGATGCGGCCTCCGATAATGAATTATAAACATAAAGAGTATAAAGTGACAAAAAAGGAAAAACAAAAAAGTGTATAGACATTACCTTTAGATGTTTGAAACGCCTGCCAGAGCTCCACCAGCCCACAACGCTGCGATCAGCGAGTGAGCTGGTTATGTAGTGTCCACCAGTGCGGTCGGCGTCTGACGTCACCGACCGTAGAGCGGGCTGAGAGCGCGTGACGTAGACCCGTATGACATGGCAACTGCTGAGGACTGCAAAGGCCAGAATGCACCGGGGCTGGAGGAGGAGCCGCTCGCCGTCAAAACAGACAGGACGGACAGAGCGGACACCGCCCGCTGGAACGATCCACCAATGGAAGATGTCCAATGACATCCATTGGTGGAAGAGGTGGAAAGCAGCCAGATCAAACAGGATGCCCGTCACCAAGGACAACGCCGCGCTAGAGGTGGGCCATCCATGGAGGATCGTGGATGACCCTGGGCGCCCATGCAGTCACTCTGCATGAATCAAGGGGGGACAGTGGCCTGAGAAAGGTGGCGATGCGCAGCAGACAGGACAGGCGGCAGACATCAAAGGGATAAGTGCAGAACCAGAGCAGCGGGACCGGCTGAAGGACCCAATCAGACCTCGTATAGCCCGACACTCTGAGGGAGGGGGGGGGGAGAGGGAAAACCAGCAAGACAACAAGACCTATATCAATTATCAAATAAACATAATACACTGACATAATTATGTATAAAGTTAACATAATATCAGAACATACTATAAAGCGTTATAAAATACCAAAACCTATGAATGAAAATTAAAGCTAGAATGTCCATGACATGAAGAGTCAAGAGAATTTGCTCTTAACTCTTGATGCTAAGACATGCACCATTTTACTGTGGCCACAGTGGACAGCCAATAGAATATGGCGAAAGGAAAAAAAAAAAATACTCACAAGAGCAATAAACAGAGAATCCAAAATCAATCATGGATAAAACATCAAAGAAATGGTCTAAAACTAAGACTTTCATTAAATCCTGGAGAGTGAGTGGTCCTAAGGTCATGGATCCAGCGCGCCTCGAGTTGGAGCAGGGTCCTGTCTACACTCCCTCCCCCCTCGAGTCGAGCGGGACATGATCCAGGGCCAAAAATTTGATGACATCAGGATCAAAATTGTGATAGTTACTGACATGCCTACTAACTGCCGTCACTACTTTTCTGTTTAGAATAGGTTTCATATGGTCCCTTATTCTCTTGAAGAAGGGTCTTTTGGTTTTCCCCACATAATACCCACCGCATTGACACTGAGCCAGATAGACCACCCCCACTGTTTGGCAGGTGACTAGCTCTCGGGTAGAGTGCCAATTGCCGTTGGGTAATTTGAACTTGATTTTAGTGTCCACAAAGCGACAAACATCACAATGACCACAAGGCGATGTGCCGCCAGTGGATGTATTTTTAGAGACTTGAACAGGCTCAAAATGACTGTGGACCAGGCAATCTCTCAGGGAAGAAACCCGTTTAAAGGTGATCTCTGGGTGTTTTTTTAACATATTTATTTACGGTCGAATCTGCTAATAATAATGGCCATAATTTTGTTAAAATGTTTCTGATTTCGTTATGTTGGGACGCATACCTAGTAATCACTCTGACCGTATCTGTAGTTGCAGAATTTTTCGAAGAAAAAATGAGAACTTCTTTTTTGGGTTTTTACCCGGTTAAAGGCTCGTTTTAGACATCTATGGCTGTAGCCTCTGGCTTTTAATCTCTGGTAAAGGTCTCTCGAGGTAGCTCTGAAATCTGCATCCCTGCTGCAGTTACGCCTAAGCCGAAGGTATTGGCTATAGGGAATACTCTGCAGAAGAGGTGCAGGGTGTGCACTGCTGGCATGAAGGATGGTATTCCCAGCAGTGGGTTTCCTGTATAGACATGAATTGACTAGCCCTGTGTCATCGATAGAAATATTGAGGTCCAAGAAACTAATGGTAGTTTGACTATAATTGATAGTAAATTTTAAATTAAAGTCCATTGATGGACAAGAGATCGAAAAATTGTTGCAATTGAATCTGATCACCTGACCAAAAAATCAATAGGTCATCTATGTACCTATACCAGGAGATGATATGGTCCAGGAAGGGAGCAAGGTCCTCTCTAGAGAAGACCTGTCGTTCCCACCCCCCCAGGTACAGGTTGGCATACAATGGGGCACACTTAGTCCCCATCGCAACCCCCTGTACCTGGAGGCAGTGGGAAGATCCGAAAAGAAAAATGTTATGTTTCAAGATATAACTCAATAGCTCCAAAACAAAGTCGTTATATATCCGTGAAGAGGGGCCTCTCTCAGAGAGATGGCCTTTAATAACCTCCAAACCCCTGTCATGGGGTATTGTGTTGTAAAGGCTCTCAATATCCAGGGAGACAAGCCAGGTATTAGCTGGAAGTTGTATACCCTCGATTGTTCTCAATAAATCGATAGCGTCTTTCACATACGATGAGAGGGAAGTGACCTTATCCCAAAGGTGTTGTATCGAATTGAGGTCAGGCCAGTCAAGTTCCTCCACCCCAAACTCACTCATCCATGTCTTTATGGACCTTGCTTTGTGCACTGGTCCAAATCATTTGGTGGAGGGGGGATTATGGCGTGGGGTTGTTTTTCAGGGGTTGGGCTTGGCTCCTTAGTTCCAGTGAAGGGAACTCCTAAAGTGTCAGCATACCAAGACATTTTGGATAATTTCATGCTCCCAACTTTGTGGGAACAGTTTGGGGACGGCCCCTTCCTGTTCCAACATGACTGCGCACCAGTGCACAAAGCAAGGTCCATAAAGACATGGAAGAGCGAGTTTGGGGTGGAGGAAAGAGAAGAGATTGGCAAACAGACACATCTTTTCTGATTCCTGATACTTTGAACTGATAACTCTAGTGCTGCCAGGTGGAAGTGTCAACCACAGCCACTGTGCTGCCCTTACAATACTTCCATTTGGAATTTGGGCTTTAAGCCATTATGGTTTGTATGAATGAGAGTGGTCAACAGTGTGGCCTTGGATTTATTATTTTGTGCTAAAAAGTGTGTGCATATTATCGCCCATACATCCTCATCCTAATATTGTACAACCAGTACAGTCCAGATCATTCTCTGTTATCAATTATTGGTCTACAGGAAACCTGTACAGATCACATGACCAATGAGGATGGAGGAGGACCGGAGTCACATGACTAAGAGGATACTAAACCTCACACTGGAGATCATCTACCTGCTGACCGGAGAGGTGAGGAGGATTCTGGGAGGTCACATGACATCACTCTTATCGCTATTAATAAAACACAGACCTGACCGGAGAGGTGAGGAGGATTCTGGGAGGTCACATGACATCACTCTTATCTCTATTAATAACACACAGAGCTGACCGGAGAGGTGAGGAGGATTCTGGGAGGTCACATGACATCACTCTTATCTCTATTAATAAAACACAGACCTGACCGGAGAGGTGAGGAGGATTCTGGGAGGTCACATGACATCACTCTTATCTCTATTAATAAAACACAGACCTGACCGGAGAGGTGAGGAGGATTCTGGGAGGTCACATGACATCACTCTTATTCCTATTATTAAAACACAGACCTGACCGGAGAGGTGAGGGGGATTCTGGGAGGCCACATGACATCCCTCTTATCTCTATTAATAAAACACAGACCTGACCGGAGAGGTGAGGGGGATTCTGGGAGGTCACATGACATCACTCTTATCTCTAATAATAAAACAGACCTGACCGGAGAGGTGAGGAGGATTCTGGGAGGTCACATGACATCACTCTTATCTCTATTAATAAAACACAGACCTGACCGGAGAGGTGAGGAGGATTCTGGGATTCTAACACGATATTCCTATTGGTTCTCCAATGCAGAGATTTCCTCTTGTGAAGTCAGGTGATCATATGACCATCACAGTGCCTCCATGTGACTCCCTAAAACCTGAGAGACACAACATGGAGAAGATTCTAGAAGTCACCAAGAAGATGATGGAGCTGCTGACAGGAGAGGTGAGCGGTGCCGGGAATTCTGGGACATTATCCAGTAACAGACAAGGGATGTGTCTGGATGGTGACTGTATCATTGTGTGTGTCAGGATCTGTACATTATCTGCATTGTTACCATTGATGTCATTTTTTTTATATATTCAGAGTGGAAACCTGAGAGATTCTAAAGTTGATTATAAAGAAGAGATAAAAGAGGAGGATGATGAGGAGTTTTCTGAAGAACACAAGGATCTCTGCAATATGATGGAGCCACCTTGTAACAGAAACCTACCAGAGAGATGTCCCCATCCTCTGTATTCCCGGGAATCAACACTGGAAGATCATAACTACACACAACATGATAAGGTAGACGATTAACAATTATTGGTAGTTATGATTTGTACACAAACAGTTTTTTTTTACAATGAATATCCTATTATATATTCAGAGTGGAAACCTCGAGAATTATAATATTGTTGTTAAAGAAGAGTATAAAGAGGAGGATGAGGAGTATGGAGTGATGAAGGATCTTTCTGAAGGACACAAGGATATGATGGAGCCACCTAATACCAGGAACCCACCAGAGAGATGTCCCCGTCCTCTGTATTCCCGGGATTCCACACAGGAGGGTCACACCATCCCCCACCATCATCAGGTAGATGAGGAACAATCACTGATAGTATCATTAGGATCTGTACATTATCTGCATTGTTACCATTGATGTCATTTTTATTCTATATTCAGAGTGGAAACCTGAGAGATTCTAAAGTTGAGATTAAAGAAGAGATAAAAGAGGAGGATGATGAGGATGGGGTGATGGAGGAGTTTCCAAAAGGACACAAAGATCTGTACCAGGACACCATGGTGGAGTCATCCAGCTACAGAAATCCATCAGAGAGATGTCCCCGTCCTCTGTATTCCCGGGATTCCACACAGGAAGATCACACCATCCCTCACCATCATCAGGTAGGTGGAGTTGAGGGTCGGGAACATAAAGTGATTGAACACTCTGACATGTGGAGACGATGTGTGGACTCTACAAGATGATATTTTCTATGTGATCTCACATCAGATATATGAGAGAGAGATTGGGGGTGAGCGGGACTGAGTGAGAAGGAGGTGAGAGAAAGATAGAGAGAGGGAGGAGAGAGATAGGGGTGAAAGAGAGAGGGGGTGAGAGAGATAGAGGGGGGGACAGTGAAGGGGAGAGAGATTGGGGGTGAGATAGAGATGGATAGAGAGAGAGAGTGTGAGTGAGAGAGAAAGGGGTGAAAGAGAGATGGAGTGAGAGAGAGGGGGTGAGATAGAGAGAGCGCGAGAGGGAGTGAGATAGAGGTGAGAGAAAGAGGGGATGAGGGTGTGAGAGAGAGAGAGAGACAGAGCAAGAAAAGGGGGCAAGAGAAGGGGGTGAGGAAGGGTGGCGAGAGAGGGGAGTGAGAGAGAGAGGGGGGTAAGGGTTAGAGATAGAGAGGGGGATGAGAGAAAGATAGGAGGGTGTGAAAGGGGGAGAGGGGGTGAGAGAGAGAGGGGGGGACAGTGAAGGGGAGAGAAAGTGGGGGTGAGAGAGATGGAGTGAGAGAGAGGGGGGGAGAGAGAGATGGAGGAGTGAGAGAGAGGGGGTGAGATGGAGAGAGCGCGAGAGGGGATGAGAGAGAGAGACAGAGTAAGAGAGGGGGGGAGAGAGAGGGCGCGAGGAAGGGTGGCGAGAGAGAGGGGGGGACAGTGAAGGGGAGAGAGAGTGGGGGTGAGAGAGATGGAGTGAGAGAGAGAGGGGGGGAGAGAGGGGGGAGAGAGAGAGATGGAGGAGTGAGAGAGAGGGGGTGAGATGGAGAGAGCGCGAGAGGGGATGAGAGACAGAGTAAGAGAGGGGGGAGAGAGAGGGTGTGAGGAAGGGTGGCGAGAGAGGGGAGAGAGAGTGAGAGGGGGGTAAGGATTGGAGATAGAGAGGGGATGAGAAAAAGATAGAAGGGGGTGAGGGTGAGAGAAAGAGAGGGGGTGAGGGTAAGAGAGAGGGGGTGAGAGGGAGAGAGAGGAAGAAGGGGATGTTTAGTTTGCCTGCTACTCACAATCATGGCCTCAGGCTGGTCTACCCGAGGCTCACACTTCTGTACATTGGTTGATTCACTGGCGTCTGGGGTGATTAAGGTGTGCCCAGGCACATCCAGCACACCCCCTGTGCATGCCTATGTCCCCACCCCTTTCTGTTTTTGCTTTAGCCCTTGGTACGCTGATTCTGCCCAAAACTAAGGCATGCTGAGTGGAGGAGGAGTTATGCAAAAGGGTGGCATACAATGTATGTTTGCCAGTAAGAGGCAGTATAACCCAACTGTTTCTGAATTCCTGTGTCCCTCAATAGACTCCAAGAAATAGAGATTAGCTTAACACACAACGTTTAATTTTTCTGCCATTCTGTTGGTTTAGGGTGAAGATCTGATGAACATGAAAGTTGAGGGTGAAGTAGAAGAGACGTATGTGAGGGATGATCAGCAATATATGGAGGAGGCTGGAATGACGAGGACATTCATAGAGGAGGACACTCCTACAGAGATCAGCACAGGTGACCCATAATATATTCTTCTCTTATCTCTGCTCTGTTACTGCTCACTGATTGGTCCAGAGTAGGGCGGAGCTGAGTGATATCAGCCAATATGGGACCTCCACAGAGAACATCTCCTCACTCATATCTACCTGATCCAGATGGAATCTTGATGGAAGTGAACTAACCCTCTCATATCTATTGATGATGTTTCTTCTATTTTTCCAGGACACGCCATGGAGAAACCCTCAAAGGATCGTCTCACTTTATCTCCAGGATGTAAAATGGAAGATGAGGACATCACAGGAGATTGTGGAGGAGAAAAGACAATGAGCTCCACTATGGATGGAGGACTTCACAGTGTGGATAGACCATGGAATCCCTCTGACTCTGAGGAACCTCGTACTGTGGGGGGTGGGGCCGGGGTTCAGGAGGAGGAGACATTTCCCTGTCCTGAACGTGGGGAAAGTTTTCACTCTGAACTAGGTCTTACTGTCCTTCAAAGACCCCAAATGGGAGAGGAGTTTCATTTCTGTTCCGAGTGCGGAAGATGTTTTCGTCATAAATCCGAACTCGTCATACATTACGGATCTCATAGGGGGGGGAAGCCGTATTCCTGTTTTGAGTGCGGGAGATTTTTTTCACAGAAGTCCCATCTTTCCAGACATCAGAAATTACACCTGGGCGAGAAAACATATGCCTGCCCTGAGTGCGGGAAATGTTTTCCACAGAAATCAAAACTTGTTTTACATCAGAGGTCTCACACAGGGGAGAAACCATTTTCCTGTCCTGAGTGCGGGAAATGTTTTTCACAGAAGGCCAATCTTTCCAAACATCAAAGATCGCACACGGGTGAGAAGCCGCATACCTGCTCCGAGTGCGGGAAATGTTTTTCACAGAAATCAGACCTCGTTATACATCAAAGAACTCACACGGGGGAGAAGCCATTTTCCTGCCCTGAGTGCGGGAAATGTTTTTCAGATAAGTCCAAGCTTTCTAGACATCAGAGATTGCACACGGGCGAGAAGCCGTATTCCTGCTCCGTGTGCGGAAAACGTTATTCACGGAAACCTGAACTTATTATACATCAAAGATCCCACGCGGTGAAGAAGCCGTATTCCTGCCCCGAGTGCTGGAAATGTTTTTCGGATAAGTCCAATTTTTCGAGACATCAGAGGCTGCACACGGGCGAGAAGTTGTACTCCTGCTCCGAGTGCGGAATGTTTTTTTCGAAGAGCAACCATCTTTCCAGACATCAGAGATCTCACACGGGTGAGAAGCCGTTTTCCTGTTCGGAGTGCGGGAAATGTTTTTCACAGAAGTGCCATCTAAACACACATCTGAGGTCCCACACGGGTGAGAAGCCGTATTCTTGTCCCGAGTGTGGAAAATGTTTTTCACGGAAGTCCATTCTTACTGAACATCAGATATGCCACATACGGGAAAATGATATTTCTTGTACTTAATATAAACAATTTTCTTTATAAAGTCCTTTGAGGAACGTGGTGTCTCCAGGAACCCCCGCTACTTGTTATATGCAATTAAAGCTTTATTATAACGTGTGAGAACAATAGGAATAAGGAAATAGCACAAATGTATAAGGCTAGTAAATTAGCTTGGATATACAGTGCCTTGAAAAAGTATTCATACCCCTTAAAATTTTCCACATTTTGTCACGTTACAACCAAAAACGTAAATGCATTTTATTGGGATTTTATGTGATCGACCAACACAAAGTAATTGTGAAGTGGAAGGAAAATGATAAATGATACAAATAAATATGTTAAAACGGTGGGGGGGGGGGGGGGCATTTGTATGGCGCCCCCCGGAGTCAATACTTTGTAGAACCCCCTTTCTCTACAATTACAGCTACAAGTCTTTTTGGGGGTGTCTCTACCAGCTTTGCACATCTAGAGAGGGACATTTCTGCCCATTCTTCTTTGTAAAATAGCTCAAGCTCTGTCAGATTGGATGGAGAGCGTCTGTGAACAGCAATTTTCAAGTCTTGCCACAGATTCTCAATGTGATTTAGGTCTGGACTGTGACTGGGCCATTCTAACACATGAATATGCTTTGATCGAAACCATTCCATTGTAGCTCTGGCTGTATGTTTCGGGTCGTTGTCCTGCTGGAAGGTGAACCTCCGCCCCAGTCTCAAGTCTTTTGCAGACTCTAAAGCCACGTACACACGTTCGGAATTTCCTATGGATTCTAATCCGATGGATTTTTCCATCGGAAAACCGATGAAGCTGACTTCCATCAGTCTTGCCTACACACCATCAGTCAAAAATCCGACCGTCCCAAACGCCGTGACGTAAAACACTCCGACAAGCCGAGAAAAATTAAGTTCAATGCTTCTGAGCATGCGTCGACCTGATTCTGAGCATGCGTGGGTTTTTTGTCCTATGGAGTTCCACACAGACGATCGTAATTTGCTATCGTTTTTTTTCCCATCGGATAAATTTAAAACTCGTTCAATTTTTTTCTCACCGATGGAAAAAAGACCGATGGGGCCCATACACGATCGGTTTTTCCGATGAGAAAAGTCCATCGGACTGTTTTCATCGGTAAAGCCGATCGTGTGTACAGGGCATAACAGGTTTTCTTCTAAGATTTCCCTGTATTTGGCTCCATCCATCTTCCCATCAACTCTGACCAGCTTCCCTGTCTCTGCTGAAGAAAAGCATCCCCACCACATGATGCTGCCACCACCATGTTTCACAGTGGGGATGGTGTGTTAAGGTGATGTGCAGTGTTAGTTTTTCCCCACACATAGCGTTTTGCTTTTATGGCAAAAAAAAATATTTTGGTCTCATCTGAGCAGAGCACCTTCTTCCACGTGTTTGCTGTGTCCCCCACATGGCTTCTCGCAAACTGCAAATGGGGCTTTCTTTCACAAATGTCTTTCTTCTTGTCACTCTTCCATAAAGGCCAGATTTGTGGAGAAGTACGACTAATAGTTGTCCTGTGGACAGATTCTCACACCTGAGCTGTGGATCTTCTCTGCAGCTCCTCCAGAGTTACCATGGACCTCTTGGCTGCTTCTCTGATGAATGCTCTCCTTGCCCGGCCCGGTCAGTTTAGGTGGACGGCCATGTCTTGGTAGGTTTGCAGTTGTGCCATACTTTTTCCATTTTCGGATGATGGATTGAACAGAGCTCTGTGAGATGTTCAAAGCTTGGGATAGTTTTTTATAACCTAAAACTGCTTTATACTTCTCCAAAACTTTATCCCTGACCTGTCTGGTGTGTTCCTTGGCCTTCATGATGTTGTTTGTTCACTAAGGTTCTCTAACAAACCTCTGAGAGCTTCAAAGAACAGCTGTATTTATACTGAGATTACATTACACACAGGTGGACTCTATTTACTAATTAGGTGACTTCTGAAGGCAATTGGTTCCACTAGATTTTATTTATCAGAGTAAAAGGGGGCTGAGTACAAATGCCCCTCACACTTTTCACAGTTTTATTTGTAACAAATTTTGAAAACCATTTATCATTTTCCTCCCACTTCACAATTATGTGCCACTTTGTGTTGGTCTATCACATAAAGACCCAATAAAATACATTTACGTTTCTGGTTGTAACATGACAAAATATGGAAAATTTCAAGGGGTATGAATACTTTTTCAAGGCACTGTAAAGTACATTCCTATCAGGTGTAACAATTGTGTGTAACATTCAGTACAATCAATAAAATAAGCATTTCCCATTCAGAAGGGAAACTGTTCATCTCAATTCTTTGAACTGTTGGCATAAGGGAACACCCTCTTTTGACCATTGCCAGAGTTAAAGAAGCATTGTTCAACCACTTGCGGTTACTATACTGCGGCAGGGCGGTCGCTCTGAGCCAGATCACTTACCTAGTACGTAATCTGACACTTCCGGGTCTGGGGCGCGTACCGCCGTCGACCCTCTTCCATTGCGTTCACACACAGCGGGCGCTGATCTGCAACTCGGTGTCCGCCGGCACACGCAGATCATTTGTTACACTAGCAGAACGGCGGTGTATGTAATCAAGGCAGATCGCCGTTCTGTCTGAAGGGAAGGTAGTGATCCTGTATCTCTGCAAAGCAGGAACACGGATCTCTGTCTTCCCCTAGTCAAAGCTCCTTCCACACAGCGAGTAAGCACTCCCTAGGAACACACTCAACCCTTTGATCGCCCCTGGTGTTAACCTCTTCCCAGCCAGTGTCATTAGTACAGTAACAGTGCATATTTTTAGCACTGATCACTGTAATACTGTCACTGGTCTCCAAAAAGTGTCACTTAGGTATTCAAAGAAGAAATGGATGGCTGCACACCAAGTACTGGAAAGTCCCTTTATTCTTCAATCAATAAAACATGGAATGACATCATAGGATGGTAGCAGAACAATAGCAGGTAGACGTGTTTCACACAGTAACCCTGTGCTTACTCGCCTGTATTCACCAGAGCTCCTGATGGTGGAGATGGGTTTTGCTGCGTGTTAGTACCAGGTCCTGATCCTCAGGATTGTCCCACCAGGAGGTGATCAAGCCGGTGTCCAGTAGCAGATATAGCAGGGTGGGAGCAAGCAGAAGTGTAGTCAGTAAACAAGCTAAAGGTCGGTAACACGCGGTTGCAGGTTGGGATCAAGCAGAAGCATAGTTGAGGAACAAACCAAAGGTCGGTAACAAGTGGTTGCAGGTTGTGGTCAAGCAGAAGCGTAGTTAAGGAACAAGCCAAAGGTCAGTAACAAGTGGTTGCAAGTTGGGATCAAGTGGAAGCGTAGCCAAGGAACAAGCCAAAGATCAGTAACGTGGTTGCAGGCTGGGATCAAGTGGAAGCGTAGCCAAGGAACAAGCCAAAGATCAGTAACCTGCTTGCAGGCTGGGATCAAGTGGAAGCATAGCCAAGGAACAAGCCAAAGATTGGTAAAAAGTGATAGCAGGTTGGGATCAAGTGGAAGTAGGTTGGGAAGTGTGGTCAAAGAACAAGCCAAAGGTCAGTAACAAGGGGTTACAGGTTGAGATCAAGGGGAAGCATAGCCAAGGAACAAGCCAAAGGTCAGTAAAAAGCGGTAGCAGGTTGGGATCAAGTAGAAGTGTGGTCATGGAACAAGCCAAAGGTCAGTAACAAGGGGTTACAGGTTGGGATTAAGTGGAAGCGTAGTCGAGGAACAAGCCAAAGATCAGTAACAAGTGGTTACAGCTTGGGATTAAGTGGAAGCGTAGTCAAGGAACAAGCCGAAGGTCGCTAATAAGTGGTAGCAGGTTGGGATCAAGTGGAAGCGTAGCCAAGGAACAAGCCAAAGGTCAGTAACAAGTGGTTGCAGGTTGGGCTCAGGTAGAACCATAGTCGAGGAACAAGCCAAAGGTCAGCAATGAGTGGTAGTGAAGATACGGAGTGACATGAGCAAGATATAGTCTGGAGAGAGCACAATAATCTTGCAAAAAGTAAGTGCAAAGGTACGTCTTGAATAGGAAGTTCATGGGAGGAGCAAAGGCAAGGTTTAAGAGAAACAAGTGTAGCGCTACCCCCCACAAGGGCCACTGTAAGTTGCTTTTCCCCCAGTGGTTGCCCTGACCTTGCAAGCCTTCTGACACTCGGTTTTGACATACTTCAAGCAGAACATACAAATGCAAAAACACCAATAATCAGGAAGATTTCTAAATCAACACTTTACTGGGAGAATAAGTCAACCAGACCATAAAGGTTTCAGGTATAACAAAAATTGTAGTGATATTGCAGTAAAATGAGATCACAAGAACACACAATGAAGTAACAATAGCAATAAGTGAAATAAACAGGCTCAAACAGATTTATGACCCCGGAAACAAGAGGGAGAAGAAAAGACTTTTAGTCAGTCCACTTCCTCCAGGCCCTGACACCACAAGAACTATGAAATAAACAATATATACGGTTTGTAGAGGAATTTCCCCTTTTAATAGAAGGTTGTATATCTATATGGATGTTGTCTTCTGACACAGGTTCTATGTGCAGTGTCTCTTTTGATGAAGGAAGGTCCTTGGAGTATGGGTATCCTTGATCTTCAGCTAGCTATGGTGGGGCCCAAAGATGTTAATGTAGCTGGCCAATGAGGCTGAATGTGATAGATGTTGTACCTTTACCAGCAAAGACCCTCCAACTGGTCAGGTGTAAAAGTGTCTGCATGCAGTGTCTTTAGGTAAAGTGATAAGATGGGCGTCTACCCGCTCATCTATCCTGCAGATACAGGGGTCCTGAGAGGCAGAATGTCCCTGCACAGGTTCCTGAAAGTCTGCTGCGAGTAGTGAGGCACCAGTCAGAAGGAGTAGGTCTAGACGGAAGTCAGGAGACGGAGCAGGTCTAGACAGAGGTCAGGAAGAGCAGGTCTAAACAGAGGTCTGGAGATGCAGCAGGTCTACACGAAGGGTGGGAGATGAAGCAGGTCTAGACAGAGTGCGGGTAACGAAGTAGGTCTAGACGGAGGTCAGGAGGTGCAGCAGGTCTAGATGGCAGTCAAGGGAGGGAGCAGGTCTAGATGCAGGTCAGGAGACAGGGCAGGGTTCGACAGAAGTCAGCAGGTGGAGCAAGTCTAGATGGAGTAGGTCTAGACAGATAGAAGGAGACAGAGCAGCTGTAGATGTAGAGCAAGAGACAGAGCAGGTCTAAAAGTAGGTGGAGCAAGTCTAGATAGAGTAGGTCTCGACAGAGCAGGTGTAGATGTAGAGCAAGAGTCCGAGCAGGTGTAGGAGGGTGGGAGACAGAGCAAGTGTAGACAGAGAGTGGGAGGGGGAGCAGGTCTAGATGGAGGGCAGGAGGCAGAGCAGGTCTAGATGGAGATCTGGAGATGGAGCAGGTCTAAACAGAGGTCAGGAGATGGAGCAGGTCTAGACAGGGGGTGGGAGACAGAGCAGGTATAGATAGAGGGTGGGAGGCGGAACAGGTCTAGATGGAGAGTGGGAGATGGAGCAGGTCTAGACAGAAGTCTGGAGATGGAGCAGGTCTAGGCAGAGAGCGGGAGACAGAGCAGGTCTAGAAAGAGAGCAGGAGACGAAGCAAGTCTAGACAGAATGTGGTAGACGGAGCAGGTCTAGACTGAGGTCGGGGGGCAAAGTAGTACTAGACATAAATCGGGAGATGAAGCAGGTCTAGACGGAGGGCGGGAGACGGAGCAGGTGAAGACAGAGAGTGGGAGGCGGAGCAGGTCTAGATGTAGAGCAGGAGACTAAGCAGGTCTAGATTGACGGCAGGAGGAGAGGCAGGCCTAGAGGGAGGTCGGGAGACAGAGCAGGTCTAGATGGAGCAGATCTGGACGGAAGACAGAACAGATATAGAGAGAGGGCAGGAGGAGAAGCAGGTCTAAATGAAGGGTGAGAGACGGAGCAGGTCCAGACAGACGGCGGGAGGTGGAACAGATTTGGACAGAGGTTGGGAGACAGAGCAGGTCTAGATTGATGGCAGCAGGAGAGGCAGGTCTAGATGGAGGTCGGGAGACAGAGCAGGTCTAGATGGAGGGCAGGAGGTGGAGCAGATCTGTACAGAGGACAGGAGACAGAACAGATATAGAGAGGGTAGGAGGAGAAAGCAGGTCTAAATGAAGGGCGGAAGACAGAGCAGGTCTAGACAGACGGCGGCAGGTGGAACAGATTTGGACAGAGGTTGGGAGACAGAGCAGGTCTAGACATAGGGCGGGAGATGGAGCAGATCCAGACGGAGGGCAGGAGGCAGAGCTGGTCCTCTTCTGAATGCTGGCATGGCCCTGGATTTTGAAACCCTGGATCAACATCATATATTGATATGGTGTCGTTGGGTCGGCCACCAGCACCATGAGTGATACCACGTTTCCTTGTTGCTAAGCTTTATTGATTGTTATGCTGCAGGCGGCCATCCTGCCCACACCATGGAAACGCATGACACAAATAAGGGACAAGTTGTTGTGGGCCAGGTAAAATCCTGTAGCAAGCTGGGTGTAGTTTCAAGACCCTTGCTATGAAGAGAGAACCAGCAGCTGCCATATTTAAACATCTGTACATTCTGTAAGTGAATGCACCAATTTTTTATTTTATTATATTTATATATATCGCCGACAATTCAAGCAGCACATACTATTCATACACATCAGTCTAGAGTCCCTATCGCTCATGCATACATACACGCACACACATACTAGGGCCAGTATGGAGGAGTACGGTTTGATGGTTTGTGTTATGCTCAAAGTTCATTGAAACTAGTAGTATGGTTTATAATGCTTGCTGTAAAGATTTGGGGAGCAGACCCTGTTGAGACCCGGCACCTGCAGGCTATGGTATATCCACAAGCCTGTCTGGAGTTATACTTTCCATGGGATCTTTTAGGTGAAGGTGTCTACTATACTATTGGTCAGTAAACCACTCTTCAAAATGGAAATCTGGCAAGTCCTCTTGGCGATCTACTGTCCATTGTGTTGCCTTGTTTATACATAGGAGCCAAACAAGGAGGGTAAACTTTTTTTTATTTGATGGTACCAGCAGAACACAACATTCAGGCAGGCTGGTATCCCTCTTGACAATGGGCAAGCATGTAACCCCCTACCGTACATATACCATTCCGCAAAGTCCTGAGAATTAGAGAGGTGATTTGAAAGGCTGTCAAGGAGATCCTGCCAGTAACAGGCGCTCCAGGCTCACTGCCGAACGTTCAGGGGCGCCATTGCGCATGCGAACACGCGCACACGGGAATGCGCGCTCCTGTTAGCGCCAGGCGGGCTATTTAAACCTGCCTGTCACATACAAACTTCGATGTCTGCTCTAAAGCGTTCTGTGTGCCTTAACCTGTTCTGATACCTAAACCTGTGAATACCCGGCTATCCGTGACTGTCCCAGCTATCTGCCTGCACCTGACCTCCAGCCTGCTTTCGACTACTCTCTTGCCTGTTCCTCTGGTTCTTCTTCTGCTTGCTTGATATCCGACTCGGCCTGCCTGACTACTCTCAGTGTGTTCCAGCCTGTTCCTGGTTCCAGTCCAGTACTCCAGTTCCAGCCTGCTAACCTGTCAGCTGTTCCTGGTTCCAGTCCAGTACTCCAGTTCCAGCCTGCTAACCTGTCAGCTGTTCCTGGTTCCAGTCCAGTACTCCAGTTCCAGCCTGCTAACCTATCAGCTGTTCCTGGTTCCAGTCCAGTACTCCAGTTCCAGCCTGCTAACCTATCAGCGGTTCTTGTTCCTGTCCAGTACTTCTGTTCCAGTCTGCCCTCCTGTTCTTGTCTCCTATCTCCTGCAAGGGATTCCTGGACCTCTGGATGGACTTCCTCCACTGTTGATCCTGCCAGGCACTCGTACCACTCCTCACTCTCTTGTGCCTCCTGTTACCTTACCAGGGGCCGCGAGTAGGAGCCGTAAGGGAGACCTCCCTCTGCAATTCGGGCTCAAACCACTAGGTACGTGACAGAGGCATCAACCAACAGAACAGGAAATAAATAGACCCACTGTTGATCCAGAGGAAGGCAAAAGAGTACGGCGGAAATGTTACAAGTTTTCTACCAGACGGTAATAGCATTTTGATTTATTTTTCTTGGCATATTTGCCTACTAAATATTATTGATGTCTTTATGAACAATCTACATATAATTCACTGAAGAGGGGAAGAAGCTGTAGAACTTTGTAGAAGACTCATCTCAGTAGGCCTGTGAGTCTCACATGGAGATCTTCTCCATCCATGTCCTGCTCTTCATGACCTCACCTGTGTGGAGGAACTTCTCACCCGGGGAGTGACCATCTCAACCAGGAGTGACCATCTAAACCCCTAAGGTGACACATCTACATATTTTCTCAAAACTATGTCAGTATAGAGACAACCCAATAAAGACACATGGAGGAAAGTTTTGAGTCCATGTTCTGCTCTTCATGACCTCACCCAAATGGAGCAACTGCTCATATGAGGAGGGGCCTTCACAACCCCTAAGGTGGCATATCTACACATTTCCTCCTAAACTATGTCAGCAGAAAGATAACCCAACAAAGACACATGGAGAAAGGTTTGGAATCCATGTTCTGCTCTTCATGACCTCACCTGTGTGGAGGATCTTCTCATCTGATGGGTGATCATCTCAACTCCTAAGGTGGCACATCTACACATTTTCTCTAAACTATGCTAGCATAGAGACAACCCAACAAAGTCATTTGTAGAAAGGTTTGTAATCCATGTTCTGCTCTTCATGACCTCATCTGTGTGGAGGAACTTCTCATCTGAGGAGTGACCGTCGCAATCTCTAAGGTGGCACATCTACAAATTTCTTCCATAACTATGCAAGCATAGAGTCAACCCAACAAAGTCATATGGAGAAAGGTTTGGAATCCATGTTCTGCTCTTCATGACCTCACCTGTGTGGAGGAACTTCTCATCTGATGGGTGACCATCTCAACTCCTAAGGTGGTACATCTACACGTTTCCTCCAAACTATGCCAACATAGAGACAACCCAACAAAGACACAGAGAAAGGCTTGGAGTCCATGTGCTGCACTTCATGACCTTACCTGTGTGGAGGAACTTCTCATCTGAGGCGTGACCGTCAAAACCTTTATGGTGGCACATCTACAAATTTCTTCCATAACTATGCAAGCATAGAGTCAACCCAACAAAGTCATATGGAGAAAGGTTTGGAATCCATGTTCTGCTCTTCGTGACCTCATCTGTGTGGAGGAACTTCTCATCTGAGGAGTGACCGTCACAACCTCTAAGATGGCACATCTATACATTTCCTCCATAACTATGCCAGCATAGAGTCAACCCAACAAAGTCATATGGAGAAAGGTTTGGAATCCATGTTCTGCTCTTCATGACCTCACCTGTGTGGAGGAACTTCTCATCTGAGGAGTGAGCATCACAACCTCTGAGGTCAAAACACAACAATCCAGCGCTCAATGGGTAGAAAGAGCAGGAAGTCCCACAGCAGATGAAGAATAATGGATACATTTTTTTCAAACGTTGTAATAATAAAAACCAGTCCTATGTTAAAACAAGGGAAATAGAAGGGATGAGCTTACGGTGTCACCCGGAGTCCACTGAGCAACGAGGAGCCGACAGTGTCCAGATCGGGTCAGTTCTCTCACAGCGGGGGGGGGGGGGGGGGTGCCAATACCCCTGCTGTGTTGTGGCCAGAGATGGAACACGATGCCCGGCGTGTGGATGGTGGTCTGACGTGTGGGGAGAGGAGACAGGAGCAGCGTTCAGCGGGGAGATGGAAAGAAGATTCCGTCGAGCATGTGTCAGTGATGTCAGTCCAGCTCAGAAATTGACGCGGGAGAGGGAGGAAGCCGCGATGCTGCGATTGGATAGCCGTTGATCTCTCCTCTGCACACAGACACGTCCCAGTAACTGGCGTTACTGTCAGAGCTACCGGAGGTTGCCAAAGATGGTTATCGTGGCGGGTAGTGGTGAATGGGACATGGTGACTCGCAAGCAGTACTGGGTTGCCTTGACGACGTGTTTCGCGCGCATGCGCTTTGTCACAGTCCTTTTACTAATACTTCCCCCTCACCGTTTTCTATTTTCACACTTAACCACATTTTAGCGCTGGTGACATTTTTGTTTCTACAACCTCTGAGGTGACACATCTACACATTTCCTCCATAACTATGTCAGCATAGAGTCAACCCAACAAAGACACATGGAGAAAGGTTTGGAATCCATGTTTTGCTCTTCATGACCTCATCCAAGTGGAGGAACTGCTCATCTGAGGGGTGACCATCTCAACCCCTAAGGTGGCACATCTACACATTTTCTCTAAACTATGACAGCATAGAGACAACCCAACAAAGACACACAGAGAAAGGCTTGGAGTCCATGTGCTGCTCTTCATGACCTTACCTGTGTGGAGGAACTTCTCATCTGAGGCATGACCGTCACAACCTCTATGGTGGCACATCTATAAATTTCCTCCATAACTATGCCAGCATAGAGTCAACCCAACAAAGTCATATGGAGAAATGTTTTGGAATCCATGTTCTGCTCTTCATGACCTCACCCAAGTGGAGGAACTTCTCATCTGAGGAGGGGCCTTCACAACCCCTAAGGTGGCATATCCACACATTTCCTCCTAAACTATGTCAGCAGAAAGATAACCCAACAAAGATACATGGAGAAAGGTTTGGAATCCATGTTCGGCTCCTCAGATCACTCCTCAGATGAGAAGTTCCTCCACACAGACGAGGTCACAAAAAACTGAATATGGACTTCTCATCCACTTGAGACACACAGGACTATGGAGGTGGACCTTCTACAAAGTTCTACAGCTTCTTCCCCTCTTAAATATGTAGATGTACCATCTTAGGGGCTGTTTATGAAGATCACTCCTCAGATAAGAAGTTCCTCCACATAAGCGAGGTCATGAAGAGGAGAACAGACTTCCTGTCCATGTAAGACTCAAAAGGCTACAGATATCGTCCTTCTACAAAGTAGTTCTTCTTCCCATCTTCAGATTTTTATAGGCAGCCCCTAAAGACATCAATACATTTTTAACCGCTTAAAGGGGAGTTCCAGTCCCCCAAAAAAATTTTTTAAACACTTCTCTGTAACTGTCAAAACCTGTAAATGAACATTTCTAACATGTCATATTTTTTGCCCTTTTACTTTCTTTAAAAATAGTTATTTACTTACTGATCTCGGAAGCAGGCAGTTTCCATTTTAGTTGTGGGCATCTGAGGCCCTCTCGAGTTAATTTCCTGGATTTCTGTGCAGCTATCTACCCATCATGCACCTCCAAATCTCGCACATGCTCAGTAATGCCTCAGGGAGGCCGTCCTTCTTCCTGACAGGTTGCTATGGCAATTTCTCGTCGGCGGAAGTTCCTGCCCCTATGATATAGCAACCTGTCAATCACAACACAGGCGAGTAGAGGAGAGGTAAGAGAAGTCAGATTAGGCAGGGAATGCACCGGCATCACTAGGGGGTGTGGTCCGAAACCAGGTGACACCATCCTGATGGTGTTATAAATCATGACTTTATTTATTTCTTTTAATATTACACCTCTGGCGCCTCTGACGTTCCTGGCCGTTTTTTTTTCTGTTCACTGACGACTCCCTGAGTCTGTCACTTTATACAGCAATGTCTAGCCCTTGCTGGCTGAGATAATATAGCATTGAGCAGTAGATATGTGCAATTCGTTTAGTTTCTAATTAGTTTTTCACAAATTTAGAGAAATTAGTTAATTCCGAAATTTTCTAATTTTTTCATTTACGAATTTACGAATTTCTGAAATTCGAAAAATCTGAATTTCGAAAATTGGAAATTTCGAAAATTCGAGATTCGAAAATTCGAAATTGCAAAATTCGAAAATCTAAAATTTGAAAATGGAAAATTTGGATTTCCGAATTTCCAAAAATCAGAAATTCGTTTTTTTCGTTTTTTTGATTTTTTCGTAAATTGGAAAAAAAATTTTTTGGGGTTTTCGTTTCATTCGTTGTTTTGGAGATCCGAAAATTCGAAATTTCGAAAATTCGGAATTCGGGATTTCCGATTTTCCGAAAAATAAAAAAAAAATAAAAAAACGAAAAGAAAAAAAAACGAATTTTAGAAAAAAGCAAATAAACGAAAAAAAACGAAAACGAAAACAACAAATTTTTTGAATTTCCCGAATTTCCGAAAAAAGCAAAAAACTAAAACTAAAAAAACTAATTTTTCGACAGTGCACATTGAGCAGATATTGGTGCTGGAAGCTCCGTTTTGCCTGACACTGTTTTATAATCTAACTGTGTGCAGGGAGAGAGAGAGGAGCTTTCAGAATATTCATCGGCGATGTCGGGGTGGGCGGGACAGAGCAGCTATTGATTGCCAGCCAATAGGATGCGGTCAGGGCGGGCCGCTACGTGTATGCGGCTCCGCCCCCTTTCTTAAGAAGCCAAATAACTGGCTGGTGTTCCAAACCTGCTCTGTCCCACCCACCCCGACATCGCCGATGAATTCTAAAAAGATCCTCTCTCTCTCTCTCTGCACACAGTTAGATTACAAGACGGTGTCACACACCTGTCACTTTATACAGCAATGTCTATCCCGCGCTGGAGGGAGAGAGAGAGAGAGAGGGGAGCTTTCAGAATTCATTGGCGATGTCGGGGTGGGTGGGACAGAGCAGCTATCGAATGCCAGACAATAGGATGGGGTCAGGGCGGAGCCGCATACACAAATAACTCAAGAGTTCGGTAGTAGGCGAGTCATGGGATACATGACCCCGATATCCCAGGAACCCTTGCGAATTGCCTAGGCTATTAAGACCAGGAAGTTATGTAAAAAAAACGGAAAAAAAAGGTATTTACCAGACAAAAAAAAATAAAAAATATTGCCCATTGTGAAAACTATGTGCTAAGGGCATGCAGCACAGCCATAGATAAAAAAAACTGAAACTCCGCTTTAACGACCCGCTCACGCATATATACGTCAACACAATGCCTCCTGTGGGCAGATCGACTTATATATACGTCCCCTTTAAGATGCGGCATTGTGGGCACGCGCGTGCCCCCGCCACAAGCTCCATGAGTCCAACCGCGGGTCCCGCGGACTCGGTGTCCGCGGGGATAACCGCGATCGTCTCGCGGAGAGGAAGAACGGGGAAATGCTGATGTAAACAAGCATTTCCCCATTCTTCCTAGTGACAGGACACTGATCACAGCTCCCTGTAATCGGGAGCGGTGATCAGTGTCATGTCACACACAGCCCATCCTCCCTACAGTTAGAATCACTCCCTAGGACACACCCATCAGCGCCCCCTACAGGTTAACCCCTTCACTGCCAGTGTCATTTTTACAGTAATCAGTGCATTTTTCTAGCACTGATCGCTGTATCAATGACAATGGTCCCAAAATGGCATCAAAAGTGTCCGATGTGTCCGCCATAATGTCGCAGTCACAATAAAAATCGCTGATCGCCGCCATTACTAGTAAAAAAATAATTATTAATAAAAAATGCCATAAAACTATCCCCTATTTTGTAGACGCTATAACTTTTGCGCAAACCAATCAATATACGCTTATTGCGATTTTTTTACCAAAAATATGTAGAAGAATACGTATCGGACTAAAATGAGGAAAAAAAATGGTTTTTTATATATTTTTTGGGGATATTTATTATAGCAAAAAGTAAAAAAATAATGCTATTTTTTCAAAATCGTCGCTCTATTTTTGTTTATAGCGCAAAAAATAAAAACCGCAGAGGTGATCAAATACCACCAAAAGAAAGCTCTATTTGTGAGAAAAAAACTACGTCAATTTTGTTTGGGAGCCACGTCGCACGACCGCGCAATTGTCAGTTAAAGCAACGCAGTGCAGAATCGCAAAAAGTGGCCTGGTCTTTGGCCAGCCAAATGGTCCGGGGCTGAAGTGGTTAAGAGACAAAAAGGCCAAGAAAAAAAAAATCAAACTGCTAGAACCATCTATTACACAAATGGTATCACACATGCTTTTTTTCTTTTGCCTTAATCTGGATCACCTGTGTGTATAGGGTTCAGTTCATGGAGGTTTTCTATTTATTCAGATGGCCTATCTCATGATAATTAAGACTAGCCTTGCTCGAAAAACATTTCCCACACTCTGAGCAGAAATACGGCTTCTCCCCCGTGTGAGTTCTTTTATGTATAACAAGGTCCGATTTCCGTGTGTAACTTTTCCCACACACAGAGCAGCAAAAGGGTTTCTCCCCTGTGTGACATCTTTGATGGATAACAAGGTCTGATTTCCATTTACAACAAAGCCCACACTTAGGGCAAGAATACGGCTTATCCCCTCTGTGAGATGTCAGATGTTTGACAAATTCTGATTTTAGTTGATAACATTTCCCACACTCGGGGCAGGGAAACAGCTGTTGCCTTGTGTGGCATTTTTGATGTATGGTAAGACTGGACTTCTGTGTAAAACATTTCCCGCACTCAGAGCAGGAATACGGTTTCTCCGCCGCGTGTGTTCTTTGATGTATAACATAGTCTGATTTCTGCGTAAAACATTTCCCATCTTTGGGGCAGACATACAGCTTCTCGCCCGTGTGCAGTCTCTGATGTCTGGAGAGATTGCACTTATCTGAAAAACATTTCCTGCACTCGGTACAGGAATAAAGCCCCTTCCCCCGTGTGAGACCTCTGATGTCTGAACAGCGATGACTTATGAAAAAAACATTTCTTGCACTTAGAACAGGAATACGTCTCATTTCTTTTTCGTACATCACGGGACACAGAGCGACTTAGTCATTACTAATGGGTTATATAGATTACCTTCAGGTGTTGGCACTGGCCAATTCCAAACCGGAAGTACCCTCCCCTATATAAGCCCCTCCCACCCGGGAGCACCTCAGTTTTTTGCCAGTGTCTAAGGTGTTGGCCAAAGAGTAACATATGCGTAGGCTTCTGTGGCTCAAAAACTGGTCTGCTGAAGCTCCCTGTAAAAAACTGCTGGTTAGCTTCCCATTTCATGGAGAACGCTTATTTGGAGAAGATCTGGACAAAATATATCCAGAAAATTTCTGCCGGTAAAAGTTCACTCTTACCGGTTAAGAACAAGGGTAGAAGTCCTTCTTTTAAGAGGCCTACTTCTCCAGTCCCGGGCACATCGGCTGTGAAGCAGTTCCGACGGCCTCCGCGGTCAAATTCAGGGGGCAGAAATCAGGGACAATCACAGGGTAACAAGAAGCCCTGGATCAAGAGAGGTACAAAACCTCCCCCCAAGGCATGAAGCGTTGCCCCCACTCAATCGGGTGGGGGGAAGACTTCAGTTGTTCACAGAGACCTGGCGGGACACCATCAGAGACAGATGGGTGCTCTCCGCAGTAAGTCTGGGATACAAGCTGGAGTTAAAAGGCACTCCTCCTGCCCAATTTATGAGGTCAAACGTGCCAAGAGATCCCCAAAAGAGAGGATCCCTCCTTCTGGCACTAGAACAACTATTGCTCCAAGGTGTAATCATGAAGGTTCCCCTGGAAGAAAGCGGATTCGGGTTTTACTCGAACCTTTTCACAGTCCCCAAACCAAATGGGGACGTGAGGCCCATATTAAATCTAAAAGGGCTAAACAAGTTCCTAAATATCAGGACTTTTCGGATGGAGTCGATCCGATCGGTGGCCACCGCCCTACAAGGGCAGGAATGGCTAGCCTCGATCGACATAAAGGATGCTTATCTGCATATTCCCATCTTTCCGGCCCACCAGAAATTTCTACGCTTTGCAGTAGAAGGGCGCCATTTTCAGTTCAGAGCCTTACCTTTCGGTCTGGCCACGGCACCACGAGTGTTCACAAAAATTCTGGCCCTACGATTGGCCAAACTAGGAACACAAGGTGTAACGATAATGGCATATCTAGAGGACTTGTTGCTGATAGACCACTCAGTGAAAAAAACTAGAAGTGGTCGTTCACAAGATAATCAAGTATCTGGAATCTCACGGTTGCATTATCAACCGAGACAAGTCAGCCCTAAAACCAGTCAAAAGCCTGGAATACTTGGGGGCTAAGACTGGATTCAAATCAGAGAAAGATTTTCTTACCTCCAGAGAAGGTGTCGTCTTTGAAAGATTTGACCCACTTAGTGGGTACAAAAAAGAAAAACCATCCATACGCCTGTGTATAAGGCTGCTGGGAAAAATGGTGGCTTCATTCGAAGCGGTACCCTACGGTCAATTCCATTCAAGGAACTTGCAGAGGGCCATACTGTCAGCCTGGAACAAAAAAGTTCAGGCTTTAGACTTACCAATGTCCCTGTCCCCTTCCGTTCGCAAGAGCCTCCATTGGTGGTTGGTGCCCCAGAATCTGGGAAGGGAAACCCTTCAGTCCGGTTTCTTGGAAGGTGGTCACTACAGTTGCCAGCCTCATAGGCTGGGGGGCAGTACTGGAGCAATGGTCTCTCCAGGGCAAGTGGTCAGAAGCAGAGAAGGCCCTGCCCACCAATCTCTTAGAGATACGAGCAGCCCGGTATGCCCTAGTAGCATGGACATCCAAACTCCAAGGGTCACCTGTCAGAAGTCAATCAGACAATGCCACAGCAGTGGCATATATCAATCTCCAGGGTGGCACCAGGAGTCGTGCAGCCCAGAGGGAAGCGAAATGCATCCTGGAATGGGCAGAAAGGTATGTCACAGCCATATCCGCGGTTTTCATCCCAGGAGTGGAAAATTGGAGAGCGGACTTTTTTAAGTCGCCAGCAATTATGCCCGGGGGAATGGTCTCTTCACCCCGAGGTTTTCCAGGCAATATGCCAGCGGTGGGGAACACCGGATGTAGATCTGCTAGCATCCAGATTCAACGCAAAGGTGGACAGATTTGTGTCTCGCACAAAGGATCCCCTAGCTTGCGGTTCGGATGCCCTAGTGTTCCCTTGGGATCAGTTCAAGCTGATATATGCATTCCCACCGCGATTAATCCGCAGAATCAGGGTAGAAAAGAAACCAGTGATTCTGGTGGCTCCAGCGTGGCCCCGAAGGGCATGGTACGCGGAGATTGTAAAAATGTCAGTGGGAAGTCCTTGGACCCTCCCACATCGTCCGGACCTGCTTTCGCAAGGACCGATATACTACCCTTCCTTACCAGCCCTAGGTTGACGGCCTGGCTATAGAAGCCCACATTCTAAAAAAGAGAGGGCTCTCTAATCCTGTGGTATCTACCATGATCAATGCCAGGAAGCCGGTATCCAGGCAGATCTATTATAGGATCTAGAAGGCGTACATCACGTGGGGTGAGGCCAGGAAATGGCATCCACGTAAGTACGTAATAGGTAGGATTCTGGACTTCCTACAGTGGGCTGTACATAGGAAGCTTGCCTTGAGTACTATCAAGGGTCAGACGGCCTTGTCAATATTTTTTTTTCAAAGGCCCTTGGCTTTGCATTCATTAATCAAAGCTTTCATACAAGGAGTGATGCGTATTAGCCCTCCGGTTAGTATTCCCATATGTCCATGGGACTTAAACCTGGTTCTGTCGGTTCTACAGAAACAACCATTTGAACCATTGCGGCACATTTTCTTGGTTCTTTTCACCAGGAAATTGATTTTCTTAGTAGCCATTTGTTCGGCTAAAAGAGTATCGGAATTAGCCGCCTTGTCCTGTAAGGAGCCATATCTGGTTATCCATAAGGACAGAGTAGTATTACGTCCTCATCCAGCCTTCTTCCTAAGGTGGTATCGAGGTTCCATTTGAACCAAGATGTGGTTCTTCCTTCCTTTTTCCCCAAACCTAGTTCGGTAGAGGAAAAGTTATTGCATTCTTTGGATGTAGTAAGAGCAGTTAAAGCTTATCTTAAAGCCACTGCTCAGATTCGCAGAACGGATACTTTGTTTGTTCTGCCGGAAGGCCCCAGAAAGGGTCAGGCAGCATCAAAAATCTACTTTAGCCAAGTGGATTCGACAGGTCATAATACAAGCCTATGGCTTGAAAAGGAGACCGCCTCCGTTCAAAGTTAGGGCGCACTCCACAAGAGCAGTTGGAACTTCATGGGCAGTGCATCACCAAGCCTCCCTGGCTCAAGTACTGTAAGGCCACAACATGGTCCTTAGTACACACGTTTACTAGGTTCTACCAGGTAGACGTCAGAAGTCAGGAGGATGTCGCCTTTGGGCGCAGTGTGTTGCAGGCCGCAAAAGATCCTCATGCCTGATGGCGCCCAGCTTATGTATCCCTCCCCTCATTTGGCATTGCTTTGGGACGTCCCATTAGTAATGACTAAGTCGCTCTGTGTCCCGTGATGTACGAAAAAGAAAAAGGGATTTTTATAACAGCTTACCTGTAAAATCCTTTTCTTGGAGTACATCACGGGACACAGAGCTCCCACCCCTCTTTTTGGGACACTTATTGCTTGGCTACAAAACTGAGGTGCTCCCGGGTGGGAGGGGCTTATATAGGGGAGGGTACTTCCGGTTTGGAATTGGCCAGTGCCAACACCTGAAGGTAATCTATATAACCCATTAGTAATGACTAAGTCGCTCTGTGTCCCGTGATGTACTCCAAGAAAAGGATTTTACAGGTAAGCTGTTATAAAAATCCCTTTTTCCCATATGCATTGCCTGGTGAGCAGAAAGACTTAATTTAGAGCTAAAACTTTCCCCACATTCAGGACAGGGAAATGTCTCCTCCCCCTGAATCCCGGCCCCGCCCCTCACAGTACGAGGTTGCTCAGAGTCGGAGGGATTCCATGGTCTATCCACACTGTGAAGTCCTCCATCCATAGTGGAGCTCATTGTCTTTTCTCCTCCACAATCTCCTGTGATGTCCTCATCTTCCATTTTACATCCAGGAGATAAAGTGAGACGATCCTCTGAGGGTTTCTCCATGGCGTGTCCTGGAAAAATATAAAAACATCATCAATATATCTGAGAGGGTTAGTTCACTTCCATCAAGATTCCATCTGGATCAGGTAGATATGAGTGAGGAGATGTTCTTTGTGGGTGTCTCTCATTGGCTGATATCACTCAGCTCCCACCCTACTCTGGACCAATCAGTGAGCAGTAACAGAGCAGAGAAGAGATAAGAATATAATATGATATGGGTCACCTGTGCTGATCTCTGTAGGAGTGTCCTCCTCTATGAATGTCCTCGTCATTCCAGCCTCCTCCGTATATTGCTGATCATCCCTCACATACCTCTCTTCTACTTCACCCTCAACTTTTACGATAATCAGATCTTCACCCTAAACCAACAGAATGGCAGAAAATAACATCTGTAACATAGAAGTATTTATGATGTGAGATCACATAGAAAATATCATCTTGTAGAGTCCACACATCGTCTCCACATGTCAGAGTGTTCAATCACTTTATGTTCCCGACCCTCAACTCCACCTACCTGATGATGGTGGGGGATGGTGTGACCTTCCTGTGTGGAATCCCGGGAATACAGAGGACGGGGACATCTCTCTGGTGGGCTTCTGGTATTAGGTGGATCCATCAGATCATCATTATGTCCTTCAGAAAGTTTCTTCATCACACCATACACCTCATCCTCCTCTTTATACTCTTCTTTCACAATAATGTTATAATCTCCGATGTTTCCACTCTAAATATATAATAAAATATTCATTGTAACAAACATGCTTGTTTATAAATCATAACTACCAATAATTGATAAACAATTACCTGACCATGTTTTGTGTAGTTATGACCTTCCTGTGTGGAATCCTGGGAATACAGAGGACGGGGACATCTCTCTGGTGGGTTCCCATTACTGGATCCATCTGTAGGAAACACACACACTGACTGAATACATTGTTTCTATGTGTTTATCAGATGATGGGGGGGGGGGATCTAGGTGGAGCCTCCGTACTGCTCTCTCCTTTACAATAAAGTCTCCTCTTACCCGGTGATGTGAGGGGCGGCTGATTCTCCATCATGACGTCCTTGTAGAGATCCTTGTGTCCTTCTAAATACTCCCACTCCTCCATGGAGAAATAGACAGTGACATCCTGACACCTTATAGGAACCTGACACACACAATGATACAGTCACCATCCAGACACATCCCTTGTCTGTTACTGGATAATGTCCCAGAATTCCCGGCACCGCTCACCTCTCCTGTCAGCAGCTCCATCATCTTCTTGGTGACTTCTAGAATCTTCTCCATGTTGTGTCTCTCAGGTTTTAGGGAGTCACATGGAGGCACTGTGATGGTCATATGATCACCTGACTTCACAAGAGGAAATCTCTGTATTGGAGAACCAATAGGAATATCATGTTAGAATCCCAGAATCCTCCTCACCTCTCCGGTCAGGTCTGTGTTTTATTAATAGAGATAAGAGTGATGTCATGTGACCTCCCAGAATCCTCCTCACCTCTCCGGTCAGGTCTGTGTTTTATTAATAGAGATAAGAGTGATGTCATGCGACCTCCCAGAATCCTCCTCACCTCTCCGGTCAGGTCTGTGTTTTATTAATAGAGATAAGAGTGATGTCATGTGACCTCCCAGAATCCTCCTCACCTCTCCGGTCAGGTCTGTGTTTTATTAATAGAGATAAGTGTGATGTCATGTGACCTCCCAGAATCCTCCTCACCTCTCCGGTCAGGTCTGTGTTTTATTAATAGAGATAAGAGTGATGTCATGTGACCTCCCAGAATCCTCCTCACCTCTCCGGTCAGGTCTGTGTTTTATTAATAGAGATAAGAGTGATGTCATGTGACCTCCCAGAATCCTCCTCACCTCTCCGGTCAGGTCTGTGTTTTATTAATAGAGATAAGAGTGATGTCATGTGACCTCCCAGAATCCTCCTCACCTCTCCGGTCAGGTCTGTGTTTTATTAATAGAGATAAGAGTGATGTCATGTGACCTCCCAGAATCCTCCTCACCTCTCTGATCAGGTCTGTGTTTTATTAATAGAGATAAGTGTGATGTCATGTGACCTCCCAGAATCCTCCTCACCTCTCCGGTCAGGTCTGTGTTTTATTATTAGAGATAAGAGTGATGTCATGTGACCTCCCAGAATCCTCCTCACCTCTCCGGTCAGGTCTGTGTTTTATTACTAGAGATAAGAGTGATGTCATGTGACCTCCCAGAATCCTCCTCACCTCTCCGGTCAGCAGGTAGATGATCTCCAGAGTGAGGTTTAGTATCCTCTCAGTCATGTGACTCCGGTCCTCCTCCATCATCATTGGTGCCGTCATCTATGAAGGTTTTCCTGTAGACAGATAACAGAGAATTATCTGGATTGGTGTTGGTTGTACAATAATAGGATGAGGATATCAGGAGGTAATATGACGGTCAGTATGTATTTTAGAACTATGGCCCCCAGTGGGAACATACCGTATTTATCGGCGTATAAAACACACCCCAAGTTTAGGAGGGAAGTTTAAGGAAAAAAACTTACATTTAAATGCCCATCAATGCAGCCTTATCAGTGTCCATCTGCAGCCTTGTCCATCATTGCAGCCTCCAGTCCTCCTCCATCCTCATTTATGCCGTCATCTATGAAGACAGATAAGATTGATAACAGAGAATTATCAGGGTTGGTTGTGCAATAATATGATGAGGATATATGAGGAGGTAATATGAAGGTCTGTATGGATTTAGGACCTATGGCCCCCAGTGGGAACATATTAAATCTATGCTGTTGAGTGACTTCTATGGTTCTCTAATCTTATATATTATATAATAGTCAAAACATAGCCAGAGTTCAGTAACCGGATCGGGTAGTCGGCCAAGCCAATGTCAAAGAGCCAGCAATTTAGTCATGGCTGGTATGGCATGTCATGGCTGGTATGGCATGGCTTCTCTGGGTTGAGGGCTCAAGGTACTCTATGAGTTGAGTATAAAGCTCCATGATAAGTGGCTTGGATAAAATGAACTACTTGGATAACATGAACTTCTGCATTGTATCAGCATTCATGAATTGATCCAGCATTGTGCTCTCCTTAAAGTTTCTTTCCTTTAAAAGGACCACTTGAGATCTTCTCCTCCTCCGCATTGCTTTAAATTCCAGAATACTGGATTCAAAGGGCTCCATCATCTTTGCAATGCCATCTGCCAGCCTCCAGAAACAACTCCTGACTATCTAGCTGACACCTGCTCAAGCTTCCACTTTCCCGCCTATTGTTTAAACCAATCACTGGATGGTCTGACCATTGTCATAGTTATCGCAAGCTTGGACCAGTTCTTATTTAACGCACGCATTTATTTATTTCCTTTTGTGAGTTGACTTTAATGCCTTTTTATGCGGTATTTAACAAGCGTTTTTGTGGTCACGTGACTGTCATAACGCATACGATAACCTTTAGTGAAATGTGCCCAGTATCCTCCATCCCCTCTGCCAATCCACTGGCCTCCATTCAGTGTCCTCCATCCCTCTCTGCCAATCCTCCACTGGCTTTCATTCAGTGTCCTCCACCCCTCTCTGCCAATCCACTGGCCTCCATTCAGTGTCCTCCACCCCTCTCTGCCAATCCTTTCACTGGCTTCCATTCAGTGTCCTCGACCCCTCTCTGTCAATCCCTCCAGTGGTCTCCATTCAGTGTCCTCCACCCCTCTCTGCCAATCCTTTCACTGGCTTCCATTCAGTGTCCTCCACCTCTCTCTGCCAATCCCTCCACTGGCCTCCATTCAGTGTCCTCCACCCCTCTCTGCTAATCCTTTCACTGGCTTCCATTCAGTATCCTTCACCCCTCTCTGCCAATTCCTCCATTGGCTTCTATTCAGTGTCCTCCACCCCTCTCTGCCAATCCTTTCACTGGCTTCCATTCAGTATCCTTCACCCCTCTCTGCCAATTCCTCCATTGGCTTCTATTCAGTGTCCTCCACCTCTCTCTGCCAATCCCTCCACTGGCTTCCATTCAGTGTCCTCCACCTCTCTCTGCCAATCCCTCTACTGCCTTTCATTCAGTGTCCTCCACCCCTCTCTGCAAACACCTCCACTGGCCTCCATTCAGTGTCCTCCACCCCTCTCTGCCAATCCTTCCACTGGCCTCCATTTAGTGTCCTCCACCCCTCTCTGCCAATCCCTCCACTGGCTTCCATTCAGTATCCCCCACCTCTCTCTGCCAATTCCTCCATTGGCTTCTATTCAGTGTCCTCCACCCCTCTCTGCCAATCCCTCCACTGGCTTCCATTCAGTGTCCTCCACCCCTCTCTGCCAATCCCTCCACTGGCTTCCATTCAGTGTCCTCCACCCCTCTCTGCCAATCCCTCCACTGGCTTCCATTCAGTGTCCTCCACCCCTCTCTGTCAATCCCTCCACTGCCCCCATTCAGTATCCTCCATCCCCTCTGCCAATCCACTGGCTTCCATTCAGTGTCCTCCATCCCTCTCTGCCAATCCCTCCAATAGCCTCCATCCAGTGTCCTCCATCCCCTCTGCCAATTCACTGGCTTCCATTTAGTGTCCTCCATCCCTCTCTGCCAATCCCTCCACTAGCCTCCATTCAGTGTCCTCCACCCCTCTCTGCCAATCCCTCCACTGGCTTCCATTCAGTGTCCTTCACCCCTCTCTGCCAATCCCTCCACTGCCTCCATTCAGTATCCTCCATCCCCTCTGCCAATCCACTGGCTTCCATTCAGTGTCCTCCACCCCTCTCTGCCGATCTCTTCACTGGCTTCCATTCAGTGTCCTCCACCCCTCTCTGCCAATCCTTCCACTGGCTTTCATTCAGTGTCCTCCACCCCTCTCTGCCAATCCACTGGCCTCCATTCAGTGTCATCCACCCCTCTCTGCCAATCCTTTCACTGGCATCCATTCAGTGTCCTCCACCCCTCTCTGCCAATTCCTCCATTGGCTTCTATTCAGTGTCCTTCACCCCTCTCTGCCAATCCCTCCAATGGTCTCCATTCAGTGTCCTCCACCCCTCTCTGCCAATCCTTTCACTGGCTTCCATTCAGTGTCCTCCACCCCTCTCTGCCAATCCCTCCACTGGTCTCCATTCAGTGTCCTCCACCCCTCTCTGCCAATCCTTTCACTGGCTTCCATTCAGTATCCTCCACCCCTCTCTGCCAATTCCTCCATTGGCTTCTATTCAGTGTCCTCCACCCCTCTCTGCTAATCCCTCCACTGGCTTCTATTCAGTGTCCTCCACCCCTCTCTGCCAATTCCTCCATTGGCTTCTATTCAGTGTCCTCCACCCCTCTCTGCCAATCTCTCCACTGACCTCCATTCAGTGTCCTCCACCCCTCTCTACCAATCCCTCCACTGGCCTCCATTCAGTGTCCTCCACCCCTCTCTGCAAAATCCCTCCACTGGCTTCCATTCAGTGTCCTCCACCTCTCTCTGCCAATCCCTCCACTGGCTTCCATTCAGTGTCCTCCACCTCTCTCTGCCAATCCCTCCACTGGCTTTCATTCAGTGTCCTCCACCCCTCTCTGCCAACACCTCCACTGGCCTCCATTCAGTGTCCTCCACCCCTCTCTGCCAATCCTTCCACTGGCCTCCATTTAGTGTCCTCCACCCCTCTCTGCCAATCCCTCCACTGGCTTCCATTCAGTATCCCCCACCCCTCTCTGCCAATTCCTCCATTGGCTTCTATTCAGTGTCCTTCACCCCTCTCTGCCAATCTCTCCACTGGCTTCCATTCAGTGTCCTCAACCCCTCTCTGCCAATCCCTCCACTGGCTTCCATTAAGTGTCCTCCACCCCTCTCTGCCAATCCCTCCACTGGCTTCCATTCAGTGTCCTCCACCCCTCTCTGTCAATCCCTCCACTGCCCCCATTCAGTATCCTCCATCCCCTCTGCCAATCCACTGGCTTCCATTCAGTGTCCTCCAGTTAGTAATGCGAGAGGAGACTGAAGGTGTGAGGTGAGGTGGGGAGTAGAGAGATAAATTTGTGTCGTCGGCATAGAGGTGGCACTGAAAGCCATAGGAGTTTATTAACATACCAAGGGAGGAGGTGTAAATGGAGAAGAGAAGGGGTCCAAGGACAGAACCTTGAGGTACCCATACAGAAAGAGGAAGTGGAGAGGAGGAAACAGAGTTATAGGTCACACTGGAGGAGCGCTGTGATAGGTAGGAGGAGAGCCAGGAGAGAGCTAAGTCTTGAAGGCCAAGAGAGTGGAGTTTCTTGAAGGGGATGGTCAACAGTATTAGCAGCTGGTAGGTCATTAGTGAGTTTCAGTGGAGTGTAGCAAGCGAAAGCCAGACTGTAAGGGGTCAAGAAGTTTGTTGTCAGTGAGGTAGGAGCTAAGTCGGTTGTAGACTAATGCTGGCCATACACTGTATGAAAAATCGGCCGTAATTCGGTCATTTAGACAGTTTGTTTGTTTTTCGGCCAGTTAATGGGCACAAAATCGATAATCGTTGGGACATTTTTGAGCCGAAAAAACCAAGGACAAGTTTGGAAATTTTCTGCCGAACAAACTATAAATTGAAAGGTTAATGTGTTTCCCGTCCGAACTGTCTGCATTAGGTATATGTAAAAAAAATGAACCAAATTTTTTTTATTTATGTTCTCTGAATGATTTATCGGTCATTACACGATGGCACCATCATTTGCGCTCACGGCCGAATGTTAGTTTTTCGAAAATGGGTTCGGCCGATTTTTCGTATAGTGTATGGCCAGCATAAGCATTCTAAAAGTTTTGACGTGAGCAACAGCAAACGGGAGCAAGGAGTTATGAAAAATAATATCTTTTTACCTCCTCTACTGCCATTTCCAGCAATGTCTCCTCTCTACTTCCTCCCGACTCACCTCTCACCTAGAACTTCCTATTTATATCTGACATAATTTCCTGTCTGTACCTGACATCACTTCCTGTCTTCAGTAGAGACTTTCTCTCTGGGTAGAAGTGAGATCAACACCTTATGGAGTTCAGTGGAACTGCAGCCCCGAGAAACGTCTCGTCTCGATTGAACACGGTGTTCCGTCAGATTTGGCGACCCGTTTAGAATTGGTAACGGAAGTGACGTTTCGTCGCCGCCATCTTGCTACATCCCGCACTCCACCACAGTAAAGATACACTGAGAAGGGGGCAAGCGGACATCTTGTTACACCCATCGGAGTTTTGCATTTTACACTTTTTTTTAACAGTAAACTGAGTTGATATAGTGAAATACAGTACTTACAACTCTGTGTATATGTTTACATGTTGAATTTTAAAAGCAATGAACTTCTGTCCGATTAGCAAGCCTGTAAGATTAGCAGGCTTGCCGCTGCTTTTAAAATTCAAAATGTAAACAGTCAGAAGGAGTTTTAAAGTGGAGTTCCACAAAAAGTGTAGCTGCTGACTTTTAATAAACAGACACTTACCTTCTCCACTGTCCAGCGATGCGGCCGCCCGGAGGGTCGCTTCTCTCCCCCTTCCTCTCCGCCAGCGCCTCCATTCACACTGTGGGCACCCGGCCGTGACAGCTTTCGCCTTCACGGCCGGGCACGCACTGCACATGCGTGAGTCGCGCTGCGCTCCCGGAGTGGACAGGCGATCTCCTGGGACCTGTCACTTGTCCCAGGAGATCGCCTAAAGGGAGGGGCCGCCTAAGGCGAGACGAGGAATCGCCTAAGTGGTCCCAGGGCGGAAGGAGGAAGTGGGACAGGAAGTCCCACTCCTAACGAAGCCCCCACTCCCCCCCCCGAAAAATTACATGCCAAATGTGGCATGTAAAGGGGCGAGAAGTGCTTTAAGTACTTTATTTCACTATATCAACTCAGTTTACTGTTAAAAAAAGTGTAAAATGCAAAACTCCGATGGGTGTAACAAGATGTCTGCTTGCCCCCTTCTCAGTGTATCTTTATTATGGTAGAGTGTGAGATGTAGCAAGATGGCGGCGACGAAACGTCACTTTCGTTAACAATTCTGACGGGTCGCCATATCTGAAGGAACAGTGGCTTTGTGCTGTGTGCATTCCTCTGAGTTTCACAAGGTGGTGATCTCACTTCTACCCAGACAGGAAGTCTCTATGGAAGACAGGAAGTGATGTCAGCTACAGACAGAAAGTGATAGAAGAAACGAATGGGACGTTTCGTGTGAGAGGAATTAGAGAGAAGACATTGCTGGAACTGGCAGCTGAGGAGGTAATAAGATATTATTTTATCATAGCTCTCATTACTGTCAATTATCGAAAACCAAATCCTAATGTCCATCTTTCCCCTTTAAATGTCCCTCTTTTCAGATTGATGCACATGCAGACAAATCAATATACCATTTATCTGCCCAAAGTGTTTCTATCGCTCTCAGTATTTCCTCAGATGTCAGATGATTTCCCGTATTGAAGTGAAAACACTGGTATAAAAGAAAAGTAATGGTGACATAAAACATACAGTAGGTGGGTGTAACTGATCACATTGTCATCAAACCTCCAACCCAAATACAAGGTTTCCCTGTAAAAGTTAATTCTTACCTCTGAACGGAGCTCCGATGCTGCCTAAAGTCTTCTTCAGGAACCAACATGACCGGGGAGTGCCGATCTCCTGGTCCTCCTTAGAGCAGGGTTCGACAAACCCCGGGCGCCAGGTCGCCATTGCGACTAGAATTAGCGACCTGGGGCAGCACAGCTGGGGTATCCTGTGTCTCCGTGCCCCCCCCCCTCCGCGCTGCGGGATCGCGTCGGGCCGCGCCGGCCGGTAATTGAGGCCGCGGCTTTGCGGCCTTCTGCAGGCCTATGCTTCCTTCTGCGAACTAGCGCCATCTTGTGGTGGCCGTTGGTATGACAACCAGCAATGCTAATGGAGTTTCCCTGTCTGTTTTCCCTGCCATCTCCTTCCCTCTAATTAGAACCCCCAAACATTATATATATTTTTTATTCTAACACCCTAGAGAATAAAATGGCGGTCGTTGCAATACTTTCTGTCACACCGTATTTGCGCAGCGGTCTTACAAGCGCACTTTTTTGGGAAAAAATACACTTTTTTTTTTTAATAAAAAAATAAGACCACAGTAAAGTTAGCCCAATTTTTTTTTATATTGTGAAAGATAATGTTACGCTGAGTAAATTGATACCCAACATGTCACGCTTCAAAATTGCGTCCGCTCGTGGAATGGCGACTAACTTTTACCCTTTAAAATCTCCATAGGCAACGTTTAAAAAATTCTAAAGGTTGCATGTTTTGAGTTACAGAGGAGGTCTAGGGCTAGAATTATTGCTCTCGCTCTACCAATCGCGGCGAAACCTCACGTGTGGTTTGAACATCGCTTTCATATGCGGGCGCTACTCACGTATGCGTTCGCTTCTGCGCGCGAGCTCGGCGGGACAGGACGCGTTCCTGGCTCCTAACTTTTTTAGCTGGATCCTAGATTCAAAGCAAATTTGTCAAGCCCTGCCTTAGAGCGATTTGGTTCCTGCTGCTGATCTCCTTATCATTACAGGATATCATATAGGACAGGGTATGGGACACAATACGGGAACACAGAGCTCCAATGCCTACTGAATTTTTATTCAGAAACCTATGTGACTGGGGAGTGCCAATCTCCTGGTCCTCCACAGAGCTCTGTGATTCCTCCCACTGATTTCCTCATCACTACAGGATATCGTATAGGACAGGGTATAAGACTAGGGTACAGGAACACATTAGGGTAAAACAGAGCTCCAATGCCTGCTGAAGTCTTCTTCAGAAACCTAGATGACTTGGAAATGCCGATCTCATGGTCCTCCTCAGAGCTCTGTGATTCCTCCCAGTGATCTCCTCATCACTACAGGATATCACATAGGACAGGTTATGGGACAGGGTACAGTAACACTTTACGGGTACAAGAAGCTCTAATGCCTGCTGAAGTCTTCTTCAGAAACCTAGATGACTTGGGAGTGCCGATCTCATGGTCCTCCACAGAGCTCTGTGATTCCTCCCAGTGATCTCCTCATCACTACAGGATATCGTAAGGGACAGGTTATGGGACAGGGTACAGGAACACATTACCGGTACAAGAAGTTCCAATGCCTGCTGAAGGATGTAAACATCCCTTGTAATAGAAAAAAGCAAATATGTAGAAGAATACGTAACTGAGGAAAAAAAAAAAATTTTTATATATTTTTTGGGGATATTTATTATAACAAAAAATAAAAAATATTGAATTTTTTTCAAAATTGTCGCTCTATTTTTGTTTATAGCGCAAAAAGTAAAAACCACAGAGGTGATCAAATACCACCAAAAGAAAGCTCTATTTGTGGGAAAAAAAGAACGTCAATTTTGTTAGGGAGCCACGTCGCACGACCGCGCAATTGTCAGTTAAAGCCACGCAGTGCCAAATCGCAAAAAGTGACCTGGTTATTTGGAAGCCAAATGGTCCAGGGCTGAAGTGGTTAAATATGAGATCTGGGGTCAAAAAGACCTCAGATCTCATATTTACACTAAAATGCAATAAAAAAAAAGCCCTTTAAGAGGTATGGGTGGAAGTGACGTTTTGACGTCTCTTCCGCCCTGCTATGGTATGGAGATGGGTGGGGGCCATCTTCCCCTCACTCGTATCCATACCAAGCAGGAAAGAGGACCAGATCACCTTCGCCGCTACCGACAGCTCAGGTAAGCAGAGGAGGGCACGGGAGAGCGGCCCCTCTCCCGCCGCCGATAACGGTGATCTTGCGACGAATCAGCCGCAGAGACCACCATTATCGTAAACCGGACCGCCGCCTGAAGACGATGATTTCTAGGTTATGGCGGCTAGCTGCTGCCATAACAGAGATATCCCTCTTCAAAGAGAGGACGTATATAGTCGTGCGGCAGTCTGGAAGTGGTTAATATTTAGTGCTAAAATGTGTCTTTCTTCTCCATCTCAGTAAGTTGGGTAGAATGTCTTATATTTACAATAGCATATTTATCTCCAGCAGATGATGATACACACATATATAGTGTGGAATAGGGATGCGCTTCGTGTTCGAGTCAAACCCACGTTCGACTCGAACATCGGCTGTTCGCCGAATTGCGAACATTATGGGCCGTTCGCGCCAAATTCGAGTGGCACGTAACAGCCCATAATTCACTGCGGCATCGCAGTGCATTGCTGGCTGATGATTGGCCAAGCATGCACTATGACCCGCATGCTTTGGCCAATCACAGCGCGGTAAGAACGGAGAGCCGTAATTGGCCATAGCCAGGGTGGCTTTGGCCAATCATGGCTCAGAGGAGTAGGTACACGCACCACACTATATAAGGCCGCCGGCTTGGCTGCCTTGTGTAGTGTGTTGGCGTTGGTTGAAGTAAAGAGACAGAGAGAGAGAGAGACAGTGTCATTTATATTGAGTTAGATAGAGCAGGCAGGTGAGTCAGTTAGCTGCAGTTACAGTGTGTAGAGGATATATATGCATCCTAGGTGTTGTATATATATTTATACACTGTATTCAGTTTAGCTAGATCCGTTCCTGTTATTCTCTATACTGTGGCAGGCAGGCAGGTGATTGTGCTAGCTGCAGTCAGTGTTTCACTTAGTGTACTGTGTGCTTTGCACAGCGTTCACCTAAAGCTTACCTGAATACAGTTAGTGGTGTTCTCGAAATAAAACCACAGGCAGAGAGCTGCAAGTATTTTCAGTTAGTGTACTGTGTCCTCTGCACAGTGTTCACCTAAAACTAACTGAAGACAATTGCTGCTTTTCTCATACTAATACCACAGCAGGCAGTTGATTCTGATAGCTGCATTATCAGTACAGACAAATATATATATGTATATATATATATATATATACATCCCACCTTTGTGCAGCTACATCTCACTGCAGGCCATTAGTATGTCTGGAAGGCAAACAAGGAGAGGCAGACAGTCACGAGGCAATAAAAGAGGGCAAGCAGGCTCTGTGTCTAGAGGCAACAGTGTTGGTCGTGGACATGGTGCATCCTCCTCAGCACATGGCCGTGGAACAAGCTTGTCCTTCTTTTCGGCAGCTGGTCATGTTGAGCCGCAACATGCCCAAGACGTGGTAGAGTGGATGACCAAGCCGTCCTCATCCTCCTCATCCTCTCTCACCCAGGCTCAGAGTACTTTGTCTGGCAAAGCAGCTGCCAAAGCGGCCTCTTCCCTCGGCTCAATGGCATCAGTCACTTCTTCCCTAGCCCCACCATGTCCTCCTTAGGAGTCCCCCGAACTGTTTGACCACAGTGTTGGGTACATGCTCCAGGAGGATGCCCATTTAAAAGGGGAACTAAGACTCTTTTTTTTTTAAACCAGAAAAAAAAAATTGCAGTAACTGATGTCAGACAAACGAGGCAGAAATTTTACACAGACATATGTAAGCATTTTTTGTAGACTGCACTTGAATTAGGAGAGACAAGACATTTTTTTTTATCCAGAAATATCCATTGTATTGGATTATGTCCGAGGCACAAAGCAGGAGTATTGTACAGTCAGCATTTCAGTTGAGGTGTAACACATTTGAGAAAAACACACAGCCTGCAGATTTCATCCTTACAAATCAATATCTAACTGTATATATAAAAAAATGGAAGAAATATTGTCCACACTACATAGACAGATGTAGTACTAGCCCCTTTGTCCACTGATCTATGTGATAAAACTTCTGACCCCTGCGCATTATGTACTCCTAGACCCCTGCACTCTGTGTGTTATGTACTCCTGACCCCTGTGCTCTATGTGTTGTATACTCCTGACCCTTACCCTCTGTGTTATGTACTCTTGGACCCCTGCACTGTGTGTTGTGTAGTTCTGACCCATGTGCTCTATGTGTTATGTACTCCTGACCCCTGCACTCTGTGTGTTGTATACTCCTGACCCCTACATTTTGTGTGTTATGTAATCCTGGACCCCTGCACTCTGTGTGTTGTATACTCCTGACCCCTGCACTCTGTGTTGTATACTTCTGACCCCTACATTTTGTGTGTTAAGTAAACCTGGACCCCTGCACTCTGTGTGTTGTATACTCGACCCCTGTGCTCTGTGTGTTATGTAATCCTGACCCCTGTGCTCTGTGTATTATGTACTCCTGACCCCTGTGCTCTGTGTATTATGTACTCTTGACCCCTGTTCTCTGTGTATTATGTACTCCTAACCCCTGTTCTCTGTGTATTATGTACTCCTGACCCCTTTCTCTGTGTATTATGTACCCAAATTTGAGTGGCACGTAACGGCCCATAATTCACTGCAGCATCGCAGGGAATTGCTGGCTGATGATTGGCCAAGCATGCACTATGACCCGCATGCTTTGGCCAATCACAGCGTGGTAAGAACGGAGAGCCGTAATTGGCCAATCATGGCAACCCCTGACCTCTGTGTGTTATGTACTCCTGACTCATGTGCTGTATATGTTATGTACTCCCGACCCCTGTGCTGTATGTTATGTACTCCTGACCCCTGTGTACTTTGTATTATGTACTCCTGACCTCTATGTGTTATTTACTTCTGACCCCTGTGTGTTATGTACTCCTGACCTCTGTGTGTTATGTACTCCTGACCTCTGTGTGTTATGTACTGCTGACCCCAATGCTCTGTGTATTATGTACTGACCCCTGTGCTCTGTGTGTTATATCTCCTGACCTCTGTTCTCTGTGTATTACGTACTCCTTGACTTGCTAAGCACACCTTGACTAGAAGTGCTCAGACAAGGTGTAAGCTCTCTGCGTAACTTTAGTGTGCACAGAAGCATATGAAATGGTAGGTTTCATCTTTGAAAGTCATTGTGCTGAGGTTTACATGTGTCTGAAATTCTTGTCTGTGGGAGAGCAGTTCAAATAAATTTTATGGGTACAAGGTATCTGAGGTTTTGTATAACCATGCCCCACCTCCCACTCTTAATGCAATTTGCCCATACCCACGGTTTATCACGCACTGAATTGCCGCTCTCCATAGAGCGTCCAAAGGTTTCCCAGGTCTTTTGAAATTCAAGAAACACCCCTGGGTGTATGTTAAGGTGTGATTCTTCCCAGTGTGAGATCTCTGACGTAACAGCAAATATGATCCATATAGAAGACATTTTCCACACTCAGGACACTGGGTTGTTGTGGGATCTCAAATGTCTGTTAAGATTGGGCTTCTTTGAATAACATTTCCCGCACTCAGGGCAGGAATACGGCTTCTCTCCCGTGTGAGACCTCAGATGTATAATAAATTCTGATTTCTGTAAATAACCTTTCCCGCACTCAGAGCAGCAATATGGAATCTCCCCCGTGTGAGATTTTTGATGTCTGACAAGTTCCGATCTCCGTGAAAAACATTTCCCGCACTCAGGGCAAGAAAACCGCTTTTCCCCCGTGTGGGATAACTGATGTGCGGTAAGATTGGATTTCTCTGAAAAGCATTTTCCGCACTCAGGGCAGGAATGCGGCTTCTCCCCAGTGTGAGATCTAAGATGTCTGTCAAGGTGGGGCTTCTGTGAAAAACTTTTCCCGCACTCAGGACAGGGATAGGGTCTCTCACCCGTGTGCAATCTCTTATGTAAGTAAAGATGGGACAAGCTTAAAAAGCCTTTACTGCACTCAGAGCAGGGATAGAGCTTCTCACCCGTGTGCAGTCTTTGATGTGTGTAAAGATGGGACTTGCGTGTAAAACCTTTCTGGCACAAGGGGCAGGAATATGGCTTCACCCCTGTGTGAGATCTTTGATGTGCATCAAGTTCTGATTTCTGTGAATAACATTTCCCGCACTCTGGGCAGGAAAACTTCTCACCGGTGTGCAGTTTCTGATGTCTGGAAAAATAGGACTGAGTTGAAAAACATTTCCCGCACTCATTGCAGTTATACGGCTTTAAACCCGGGTGAGATCTTTGATGTTTAACGAGTTCTGATTTCTGGGCACAACGTTTTCCACACTCAGGGCAGACATATGCATTATCCCCCGTGTGTGTTCTCCTATGTCTGGAAAGATTAACCTTCTGTGAGAAAGATTTCCCACACTGAGAGCAGGAATATGGCTTCTCACCTGTGTGAGATCTGTAATGTTTGATGAGTTCTGATTTATGAGGAAACCATTTCCCGCACCCAGAACAAGAATGTGGCTTCTCACCTATTTGAGATCGCTGATGTTTACTAAGACTTAATTCAGAGCCAACACTTTCCCCACATTCCCCCTGAATTCCGACACCACCCCTCACAGTACGAGGTCGCTCAGAGTCGGAGGGATTCCATGGTCTATCCACACTGTGAAGTCCTCCATCCATAGTGGAGCTCATTGTCTTTTCTCCTCCACAATCTCCTGTGATGTCCTCATCTTCCATTTTCCATCCTGGAGATAAAGTGAGACGATCCTTTGAGGGTTTCTCCATGGCGTGTCCTGGAAAAATATAAAAACATCATCAATATATCTGAGAGGGTTAGTTCACTTCCATCAAGATTCCATCTGGATCAGGTAGATATGAGTGAGGAGATGTTCTCTGTGGAGGTCCCAACCAGCTGAGACTCTTCTCCTCTTCAGTCAAAGGGCCTTTGGTCCTCCTCCCAGATCACTTCTACATTTACACAGCCTTGTCAGAAGAGCAGGAACCAATGGGGACTGGGAAGGGCGTGCTCTTTACACAACCACAAGTCTAGGCTTTACTTACCAACGAAGACTGGTAATAGAGTTTTATGGTAACATTTATCTATAAGTCTGCTGGAAGAAGAGGGACCAACCTAACAAAGGCTCAATCTGTATTATCATATCTGTGCTACTGTAACTAGGAGTGACACACAACCTAATACTGCCAGCGGAACCCCGGGACGGGTATCAGTACAGGGAGGGGACCATTATCAACCTATTATTGTCTGATATCACTCAGCTCCGCCCTACTCTGGACCAATCAGTGTGCAGTAACAGAGCAGAGATAAGAGAAGAATATATTATGGGTCACCTGTGCTGATCTCTGTAGGAGTGTCCTCCTCTATGAATGTCCTCTTCATTCCAGCCTCCTCCGTATATTGCTGATCATCCCTCACATACATCTCCTCTTCTTCTTCACCCTCAACTTTTACGATAATCAGATCTTCACCCTAAACCAACAGAATGGCAGAAAACAACATCTGTAACATAGAAGTATTTATGATGTGAGATCACATAGAAAATCTCATCTTGTAGAGTCCACACATCGTCTCCACATGTCAGAGCGTTCAATCACTTTATGTTCCCGACCCTCAACTCCACCTACCTGATGATGGTGAGGGATGGTGTGACCTTCCTGTGTGGAATCCCAGGAATACAGAGGAAGGGGACATCTCTCTGGTGGGTTCCTGGTACTGGATGACTCCACCATGGTGTCCTGGTACAGATCTTTGTGTCTTTTTGGATACTCTGACTCCTTCATCACCCCACCCTCATCATCCTCCTCTTTTATCTCTTCTTTAACCTCAACTTTAGAATCTCTCAGGTTTCCACTCTGAATACATAATAAAATAATTATTGAAACAAATAACGCTTATGTATAACTCATAACTACCATTGTTCATTAAATACCTGATTATGTTGTGCGTAGTTGTGACCTTCCTGCGTGGAATCCCGGGAATACAGAGGACAGGGACATCTCTCGAGTGAGTTCCTGGTATTAGGTGTTTCCATCACATCCTTGTATCCATCTGAAAACTCCTCCATTACACCATACTCCTCATCCTCCTCTTTATACTCTTCTTTAAGAACAATATTAAAATCTTCAAGGTTTCCACTCTAAATATATAATAAAACATTCATTATAATAAACATTCTTGTATATGAATCATAACTACTGATAATTGTTCCTCATCTACCTGATGATGGTGGGGGATGGTGTGACCTTCCTGTGTGGAATCCCGGGAATACAGAGGACGGGGACATCTCTCTGGTGGGTTCCCATTACTGGATCCATCTGTAGGAATCACACACACTGACTGAATACATTGTTTCTATGTGTTTATCAGATGATGGGGAATCTAGGTGGAGCCTCCGTACTGCTCTCTCCTTTACAATAAAGTCTCCTCTTACCCGGTGATGTGAGGGGCGGCTGATTGTCCATCATGACGTCCTTGTAGAGATCCTTGTGTCCTTCTAAATACTCCCACTCCTCCATGGAGAAATAGACAGTGACATCCTGACACCTTATAGGAACCTGACACACACAATGATACAGTCACCATCCAGACACATCCCTTGTCTGTTACTGGATAATGTCCCAGAATTCCCGGCACCGCTCACCTCTCCTGTCAGCAGCTCCATCATCTCTCTGGTGACTTCTAGAATCTTCTCCATGTTGTGTCTCTCAGGTTTTAGGGAGTCACATGGAGGCACTGTGATGGTCATGTGATCACCTGACTTCACAAGAGGAAATCTCTGTATTGGAGAACCAATAGGAATATCATGTTAGAATCCCAGAATCCTCCTCACCTCTCCGGTCAGGACTGTGTTTTATTAATAGAGATAAGAGTGATGTCATGTGACCTCCCAGAATCCTCCTCACCTCTCCGGTCAGGTCTGTGTTTTATTAATAGAGATAAGAGTGATGTCATGTGACCTCCCAGAATCCTCCTCACCTCTCCGGTCAGGTCTGTTTTATTAATAGAGATAAGAGTGATGTCATGTGACCTCCCAGAATCCTCCTCACCTCTCCGGTCAGGTCTGTGTTTTATTAATAGAGATAAGAGTGATGTCATGTGACCTCCCAGAATCCTCCTCACCTCTCCGGTCAGCAGGTAGATGATCTCCAGGGTGAGGTTTATTATCCTCTCAGTCATGTGACTCCAGTCCTCCTCCATCCTCAGTGATGTGGTCATGTGATCTATGCGGGTTTCTCTGTAGATGGATAGTGGAGAATTATCTGGACTGTATCTGTTGTACAATATTAGGATGGGGATATACTGTAGGGCAGCCCTCAAATTTTCCACTCGCCTGGAAGAGTGACTGGAGTTGAAGGAGAGCCGCGGGATCACCGAGTGGTAAAACACCCTGTAACAGCATTACATTGAAACTGTCTCCGCTCTGCTCACTGATCTCACACAGCCCCGCCTCCTCCTAACCTTGCGCCTATGATAGACAGAATACATCCCAGCATTGGACCCGCGTTCTGTCTATCACAGGCGTGGGGTTGTGTGAGATCAGTGAGCAGAGCGGAGACAGTTTCAATGTAATGCTGTTACAGGGTGTTTTACCACTCGGTGATCCCGCGGCTCTCCTCTAACTCCAGTCACGATCCAGCCACCCCTCTCACTTCCTCCGCTCTGGCAAGGCTGCAATGGGGGCAATGTAAAGCTGCAATGGGGCCAATGTATGGCTGAAATGGGGCCAATGTATGGCTGAAATGGGGCCAATGTAAGGCTGAAATGGGGCCAATGTAAGGCTGCAAGGGGGCCAATGTAAGGCTGCAAGGGGGCCAATGTAAGGCTGCAAGGGGGCCAACGTAAGGCTGAAATGGGGCCAACGTAAGGCTGAAATGGGGCCAACGTAAGGCTGCAATGGGGCCAACGTAAGGCTGCAATGGGGCCAACGTAAGGCTGCAATGGGGCCAACGTAAGGCTGCAATGGGGCCAATGTAAGGCTGCAATGGGGCCAATGTAAGGCTGCAATGGGGCCAATGTAAGGCTGCAATGGGGCCAATGTAAGGCTGCAATGGGGCCAATGTAAGGCTGCAATGTGGGGCCCGGTGAGGTTGGAATGGGGGCACGGTGAGGCTACAATGTGGGGCACGGTCAGGCTGCAATGTGGGGCATGGTGAGGCTACAATGTAGGGCAAGGTGAGGCTGCAATGTGGGGCACCGTGAGGCTGCAATGTGGGGCACCGTGAGGCTGCAATGTGGGGCACCGTGAGGCTGCAATGTGGGGCACCGTGAGGCTGCAATATGGGGCATGGTGAGACTGTAATGGGGGCACGGAGAGGCTGCAATGTGGGGCACGATGAGGCTGCAATGTTGGGCACGGTGAGGCTGCAATGGTGGGCACAGGTCACACTTCATTGATTGGCACAGGTGAGCCTGCATTGATGGGCACTGGTGAGGCTTTGTTGAGGGGAACTGATAAAGTTGTTGATAATATTTATTTTTGTAACTTAATTCTGCATAAAACATTTAAGTGTCATTTCATGAGATAATTTATCATGGCGTGATTAGGGGCGGGGCAACTGGTGGCGAGTAACCCTTGAGACCTGGCTAGTAGCTCAGGACTTGAAATTTTGAGCCCTGCTGTAAGGGGTTACTGGATGGGCTGCCCCCCAGTGGGAATTAGAACATGTAGATTGGGTTACTAAGGGGTCTATTTATGCAATAATCATTCCTCAAGCAAATCTGCATTTACTTGCTTTTTGTACCAATTGGGGGAATACAAACCCTACTTTAGACATTTTTCCTTTCTGAACGGATATTCTTTCACTGTGAGCAGTAGTAAAATACCACACTGGGGCTACTAGATGGAGAAGAGGCGCACAGGAAATACACGCGCCTTTGTAACAAGAGATATGATGTAACGATTCTGGAAAACACTTGAGGGAATTAGCAAGTAAATGTAACAGGTGATAGTAGGGGAGAGCAGTGGCTGCATGGGGGAGATAGTAGGGGAGAGCAGTTGCTGCACCTGGAGATAGTAGGGGAGAGCAGTTGCCGCATGCGGGAGATAGTAGGGGAGTGCTGTTGCTGCACGGGGAGATAGTAGAGGAGAGTAGTTGCTGCATGGGGGAGATTGTAGGGGAGAGCAGTTGCTGCATGTGGAGATAGGGGAGAGCAGTTGCTGCACAGGGAGATAGTAGAGAGAGAGCAGTTGCTGCACGGGGAGATAGTAGAGAGAGAGAGCAGTTGCTGCACAGGGAGATAGTAGAGGAGGGAAGTTGCTGCATTGAGGAGATAGTAGGGAAGAGCAGTTGCTGCATGGGGGAGATTTTAGGGGAGAGCAGTTGCTGTACAAGGAGATAGTAGGGAGAGAGCAGTTGCTGCATGGGGGAGATGGTAGGGGGAGAACAGTTGATGCACAAGGAGATAGTAGGGGAAAAGTAGTTGCTGCACATGGCGATAGTAGGGGAGAGCAGTTGTTGCATGGGGAGATAGTAGGGGAGAGCAGTTGCTGCACAGAGAGATAGTAGTGGAGAGCAGTTGCTGCACTGGGAGATATTAGGGGAGAGCAGTTGCTGCACGGGGAGATAGTAGGGGAGAGCAGTTGTTGCATGGGGAGATAGTAGGGGGAGAGCAGTTGCTGCATGTGGGAGATAGTAGGGGAGTGCTGTTGCTGCATGGGGAGATAGTAGAGGAGAGTAGTTGCTGCATGGGGGAGATAGTAGGGGAGAGCAGTTGCTGCATGGGGGAGATTGTAGGGGAGAGCAGTTGCTGCACAGGTAGATAGTAGGGAGAGAGCAGTTGATGAACAAGGAGATAGTAGGGGGAGAGTAGTTGCAGCACATGGCGATAGTAGGGGGAGAGCAGTTGTTGCATGGGGAGATAGTAGGGGGAGAGCAGTTGCTGTACGGGCAGATAGTAGGGAGAGAGCAGTTGCTGCATGAGGAGATAATAGGGGAGAGCACTTGCTGCACGGGGAGATAGTAGGGGGAGAGTAGTTGCTGCATGGGGGAGATAGTAGGGGAGAGCAGTTGCTGCACGGGCAGATAGTAGGGAGAGAGCAGTTGCTGCATGGGAAGATAAAAGGGGAGAGCAGTTGCTGCATGAGGAAATAATAGGGGAGAGCACTTGCTGCACGGGGAGATAGTAGGGGGAGAGTAGTTGCTGCATGAGGAAATAATAGGGGAGAGCATTTGCTTCACAGGGAGATAATAGGAAGAGAACAATTGCTGTATGGGGAGATAGTAAAGGTAGCGTAGTTGCTGCACGGTGAGATAGTAGGGTGAGAGTAGTTGCTGCAGGACATAACGGTGGTAGGGCTGTAAAAACTAGAGGCAAGGTACAGCTATCGTCCAATACAGCCGCAGCACACAGGAGGCCGATGACTGGCTGAATAAGTGACCAATTATCTCCAACTCCTTCATATCGGGTCTAACGGTTCAAAAATTATAACAACAATCAAATCACAACCTGTCTGGATAGATGACAAAAACCATACAGTGATATCTCATGACATTCTAAATAATAAATGTTTACAAGGGCCGTATCCTTCTCATACTTTATGCTTGCACACGGCAAAACAACATCATCACACCCTAATAAAATCCCCAAATTCCTCCAAAAGGCGTATAGACTCCACATTCACCACCCCCCATAAACAGCTGTATCTAAGCCTTCATGACAATAGCCCCTTAGAACTCAACATAACCAGAATATTTGGCACTTTTACTTCTCCAATCCTCCATTTCCGCAGGCTCCTCTGGGGTTTGAGACTGGTCCATGCAGTCTCTTCTCCTCTATGCTTCAATAGTCACAGGTTCTCTGATGTCATCAAGACAAATGCAGAGCCTCACTGGACAAGGAGGAGGGACAGTCCACTGCTGGAGGGTAGGGAAGTAGAGAAGAGTGATGACAGCCAGGGAAGCTGAGGATCAGGTAAGTAAAAGTGCTTTTCCTAGTTCCCTACACCTAAACAGCTCTTGGATTTGGGTGGCCCTTTATGTAAGGGTTTAATACAAATTTTTCTTTTCCTCGGAGATGGGCCTTAAAAAAACAAAAAGAACATACATAGGTAAATCTGCATTTTTTTTGTTAATAAAAATCGTAACCCCCCCTACACACACAAATATATCAACTTGTAAAATTGCATGTTCCCATATAATGCTGACTAACCTCAGTATCCAAAACGGTACAAAGATAATGCTTTAAAGGTCTTACAGGTCATCAGTTTAGAGTCAACCATGAATAACAACCCCACAATTATTGCTCTGGCGTGCATGACAATAGCTCCCTCGAGGATAACTTCGTAGAAATGACAGGTCCTCTTTAAGAAAGAAGAAAAGAGGGCGCACCGACCTCGTGCATTACCACTTAAAGTTTTATTAAGATATGAATAAAAAGCAATAATCCTACTCACAGACGGAGCTTAGGTACAAGCTTATCGGACAAATGAGCTGGAAATTCTTGGCACCCGCCGACTGAACTCGATGACAGAGAAGGTCAGACAGCACCTCAAACATCTAGATAGCTGACGCGTTTCAGGGGCGCACCCCCTTCCTCAGAGCCTAGATGGTCCATTTAGACTTTGCCTTTAGACGGAACCACACTACCCGTGTTTTGACAATACACCGAGAGCGCAGGAGATTTTTGTTTTTCTAGGTCCTCTTTAAGCCATCATGGTTCTATTAGGCCCCCTATCTTCATTTATCGATCCTAATGAAGCTGATTAAATATAAATCAGGCTTAATTAGCTCCTTTCCTGGCCACAGTGATCGGGGAATGACAGCTCTGAACCTGGAAGTGGTGAAATGCTTGTCTCTTCCGGGTTCATTCACCGGTGGGGAGATCGGAGAACTGATCACCATCCACTCTCCATGCGTCATGCTGGTTCTGGCCCCCTATCTTCATCTATGGTTCCTAATGAAACTGAATAAATATAAATCAGGCTTAATTAGCTCCTTTCCTGGCCACAGTGATCGGGGAATGACAGCTCTGAACCTGGAAGTGGTGAAATGCTTGTCTCTTCCGAGTTCATTCATCGGTGGGGAGATCGGAGAACTGATCACCCTCCACTCTCCATGCGTCATGCTGGTTCCGGCCCCCTATCTTCATCTATGGATCCTAATGAAGCTGAATAAATATAAATCAGGCCTAATTAGCTCCTTTCCTGGCCACAGTGATCGGGGAATGACAGCTCTGAACCTGGAAGTGGTGAAATGCTTGTCTCTTCCGGGTTCGTTCACCGGTGGGGAGATCGGAGAACTGATCACCCTCCACTCTCCATCTGTCATGCTGGTTCTGGCCCCCTATCTTCACCTATGGATCCTAATGAAGCTGAATAAATATAAATCAGGCTTAATTAGCTCCTTTCCTGGCCACAGTGATCGGGGAATGACAGCTCTGAACCTGGAAGTGCTGAAATGCTTGTCTCTTCCGGGTTCATTCACCGATGGGGAGATCGGAGAACTGATCACCCTCCACTCTCCATCTGTCATGCTGGTTCTGGCCCCCTATCTTCATCTATGGTTCCTAATGAAACTGAATAAATATAAATCAGGCTTAATTAGCTCCTTTCCTGGCCACAGTGATCGGGGAATGACAGCTCTGAACCTGGAAGTGGTGAAATGCTTGTCTCTTCCGGGTTCATTCATCGGTGGGGAGATCGGAGAACTGATCACCCTCCACTCTCCATGCGTCATGCTGGTTCCGGCCCCCTATCTTCATCTATAGATCCTAATGAAGCTGAATAAATATAAATCAGGCCTAATTAGCTCCTTTCCTGGCCACAGTGATCGGGGAATGACAGCTCTGAACCTGGAAGTGGTGAAATGCTTGTCTCTTCCGGGTTCATTCATCGGTGGGGAGATCGGAGAACTGATCACCCTCCACTCTCCATGCGTCATGCTGGTTCCGGCCCCCTATCTTCATCTATGGATCCTAATGAAGCTGAATAAATATAAATCAGGCCTAATTAGCTCCTTTCCTGGCCACAGTGATCGGGGAATGACAGCTCTGAACCTGGAAGTGGTGAAATGCTTGTCTCTTCCGGGTTCATTCATCGGTGGGGAGATCGGAGAACTGATCACCCTCCACTCTCCATGCGTCATGCTGGTTCCGGCCCCCTATCTTCATCTATGGATCCTAATGAAGCTGAATAAATATAAATCAGGCCTAATTAGCTCCTTTCCTGGCCACAGTGATCGGGGAATGACAGCTCTGAACCTGGAAGTGGTGAAATGCTTGTCTCTTCCGGGTTCATTGACCGGTGAGGAGATCGGGGGGAACTGATCACCCTCCACTCTCCATCTGTCTTGCTAGTTCCAGGCCTGCAGCAGGGGCAGTGGAGACCAAGGTACACGTCAGGGGTGGTCAGGCATTGGGCCAGAGGGAGGAGGGGTGGGGTCAGGGGGGGAGGGTTGTTGGTATCTTCAGAGGAAGGGCGTGGAAGTGCGAATTTTAGAACAACCGGAACCAAAATTGAATCACTGGTTACCAGAGACTGTTAAGAAAAAAATCTATAAAAATTATGATACTAAAAGAAAAGAGAAAAAAATAAAATTAAGAGAATGTTGCGGCCCCGCAAGTGGGGAAATGTTCTGACCCTGAAGGGGTTAATCTAGGTTTCCACACTATGTATCATCATCTGCTGGAGATAAAAGACGTCACAGTGACTATGGAGGAAGAGGACGGACATGACGGGGGGGGGGGGTTACTGGGTGTAAATAGAAAATAATATCTTATTACCTCCACTGCTGCCACTTCCAGCAATGTCTTCTCCCTACTTCCTCCCGACTCACCTCTCACCAAGAACTTCCTGTCTGTCCCTGACATCACTTCCTGTCTACTATAGAGACTTTCTGTCTGGCTAGAAGTGATATCACCACCTTGTGGAGCTCAGAGAAACTGCTACCCTAAGAAACATCTCGTAGTGTGAACACGCCCTTATGCTGTGTGTATGTACACATCATTTCCTGTCTTCTATATAGACTTCCTGTCTGGGTCGAAGTGAGGTTGTGTGACAGCCGAACATAAGGAAGCAAAATGTTTTCGGAGTATGATTACGACCTTGATGAAGACAAACTTGGGATCCCAACTGTCCCTGGCACAGTGACCCTGAAGAAAGACTCCCAGAGCGTTATCGGGATAAGCATTGGAGGAGGAGCCCAGCACTGTCCTTGTCTTTACATTGTGCAGGTGTTTGACAATACTCCTGCCGCTCTAGATGGGACCATTGCAGCTGGAGATGAAATCACCGGGGTGAATGGAAAGTCCGTGAAAGGGAAAACTAAAGTCGAGGTGGCCAAAATGATCCAAAACGTTAAGGCGGAAGTAACCATTCACTACAACAAGCTTCAAGCTGACCCCAAGCAGGGAAAGACTCTGGACATTGTACTCAAGAAGGTGAAGCATCGCCTGGTGGAGAACATGGGTTCAGGCACTGCTGATGCCCTTGGTTTAAGTCGCGCCATCCTGTGCAATGATGGTTTGGTGAAAAAGCTGGAAGAGTTGGAGAAAACCTCTGAGTTTTATAAAGGCATGATGGAGCACACCAAACGTCTGCTGCGAGCATTTTTCGAACTCTCAAAAACACATCGAGCTTTTGGTGATGTGTTTTCCGTCATCGGAGTTCGAGAGCCTCAACCGGCCGCGAGTGAAGCTTTTGTTATGTTTGCCGATGCACACCGCAGCATTGAAAAATATGGTATTAACCTTTTGAAGACCATAAAACCAATGTTGAACGACCTAAACACCTACCTTAACAAAGCCATTCCCGACACCAAGTTAACAATCCGGAAGTACCTCGATGTGAAGTTCGAGTACCTGTCATACTGCTTGAAGGTAAAAGAGATGGACGACGAGGAGTACAGTAGCATAGCAATGGCAGAGCCTCTGTACCGCGTTGGCACCGGAAATTATGAGTATCGGTTGATCTTGAGGTGTCGTTCGGAGGCCCGCTCACGTTTCGCGAAAATGAGGAAAGATGTCTTGGAAAAGATAGAACTTCTAGACCAAAAACACGTTCAAGACATTGTATTTCAGCTTCAGCGATTTGTCTCCACCATGTCTAAGTATAATGACCAGTGCTACGAAGTCCTGAAGGAAGCAGATATATTTCCTATTGAAGTCGATCTGGCCCACACAACTCTCGCCTATGGCCAGGGGGATGCTTTTGTGGATGAAGATGGAGAGCCGGAGAAGAAGAAAGAAACGGATACCGAGGAGAAACTGATTGATGATGAATAGACTTTGAGGGCATGTTATGGGTGCGGTTCTTTCTGCTTAAAATATCTGTTGCGAAGATGAAAAATATGATCCTCTACAATCAACGGGAAGGGGTTTTGCAGATAAAATGTTCTATGTTGGGTAGCTATAAAAATATGTATACATTTTGTGAAATTAAACAAGATCTTCACCGTGTGGAGCTCAGTGGAACTGTAGTGGCAAGAAATATTTCAATGTGAACATTGTCTTGTGGGTGGGTGTTTATGTATGATGAATATTTAATAAACTGTCCTCATCTTCATCTTCTCATCACCTCCATGTCCCTCTCTTCACCTGCCCTTCTTCATCTTCACCTCACTGTCCCCCTCATCACTACCGTGGCTCCCATCTTCACCTCCATGCCTCCTCTTCACCCTCATATCCTCTTCACTATCCCGTCCTCCTATTCATCCTCTCTTCTTCATGTCCTTGCCTTGCTCTTCACCTCATTACCCCCATGTCCCCCTCTCCACCTCCTCTTCCTCATCTTCACCTCCCGGTACCCCTCATCACCCCTATGGCTCTCATATTCACTTCCATGCCCCCTCTTCACCCTCGTGTTCTTCTCTTCACCCCCTGTCCTCCTCGTCTTAATTTCCCTCATCTATATCTTCCCACCCTCATCTTCACCTCCCTATCCCCTTCATCACCCTCATGTTCACCTCCATGCCCCCCTCTTCACCAGCCCTTCATCATCTTCACCTCCATGCCCCCTCTTCACTAGCCCTTCCCCATCTTCACCTCTATGCCCCCTCTTCACCCTCATGTTCTTCTCTTCACCCCCTGTCCTCCTCGTCTTCCCCTCATTTATATCTTCCCACCCTCATCTTCACCTCCCTATCCCCTTCATCACCATCATGTTCACCTCCATGCCCCCCTCTTCACCAGCCCTTCCTCATCTTCACCGCCATGCCCCCTCTTCACCAGCCCTTCCCCATCTTCACCTTCATGCCCCCTCTTCACTAGCCCTTCCTCATCATCTCCTCAATGCCCCCTCTAGACCAGCCCTTCCTCATCTTCACCTCCATGTCCCCTATTCATCAGCCCTTCATCATCTTCTCCTCAATGCCCCCTATTCATCAGCCCTTCCTCAACTTCACCTCCATGTCCCCTATTCATAAGCCCTTCCTCATCTTCTCTTCCATGCTCCCTCTTCACCAGCCCTTCCTCATCTTCTCCTCAATGCCTCCTATCATCAGCCCTTCCTCATCATCTCCTCAATGCCCCCTCTAGACCAGCCCTTCCTCATCTTCTCCTCAATGCCCCCTCTAGACGAGCCCTTCCTCATCTTCTCCTCAATGCCCCCTATTCATAAGCCCTTCCTCATCTTCACCTCCATGCTCCCTCTTCACCAGCCCTTCCTCATCTTCACCTCCATGTCCCCTATTTATCAGTCCTTCCTCATCTTCTCCTCCATGCTCCCTCTTCACCCCCCCCCCTTGTCGCCTTCCTATCCCACTCGTCACCCTCCCTCTCGCCCTCCTCATTCTTATCCCCATTTTCACCTCACTTTGTGCAGGGTGAAGGCTTTTTTCATTGTTAAATCACTTGGTAAGGAGGTGACATATCGTTTACCAGCCGCCTGACAAATGCCCTCTGAAAAGGGAAAAGGGATCCACCATGGATCCCTTTTCAGAGGGGCGGCAAAAGCTGCTGAATGTGTAAATGAGCCCCAAAATTTGTAATTATAAAATAAAATGCACAAATCATTTTTTATTAATGAGCAACACCTCCCTGCCTGTGTTTTGTCTTTATTATGATAAATTTTCCTGCATATACAGTATTATAAAACTTTATTGTAAAATATGTTATCAATATGCTTCTTGTAGAATTAAGCTAATTTTAACCACCTCAATACTGGACACACCCCTTCCTGCCCAGGTCCATTTTCAGCGCTGTCACACTTTGAATGACAATTACTCAGTTGTGCAAAAAAAAAGGCTAAAAATTGTATTTGGGTGCAGTACCCAAATACAATTTTTATCCTTTTTTTTCGACAGATAGAGCTCTCTCTTGGGCGTATTTAATCGTATTTAATCTTATGCCGCGTACACACGACCGCTTTTAATGTCATGTAAAAAAACGACGTTTTTCTCGACGTGATTCTTCTCAAGCCTGCCTTGCCTACACACTATCGTGGAAAAAAATGCTCGAGTAAAGCGCAGTGACGTACAACACGTACGACGGCACTATAAAGGGGAAGTTCCATTCGGATGGCGCCACCCTTTGGGCTGCTTTTGCTGATTTTGTGTTACTGCGTGTTAGTAAAAGTTTGGTGAGAGCCGATTCGCGCTTTTTAGTCTCTGTGCTTTTCAGTCCATTACAGCGTGACGATAGGGTGACCACATTTCCAAACTGCCATTCAGGGACACACACCCTCTCTCACCTTCCCCAAAAAAAGATGAGGGGGGTGGGGGGAAATGTAGTCTCGGGATTGATGGGGAATTTGGCGGCGGGTTATTTGTCAGGTGAATGTGCCACTTGCCACCAGATGCAGTGCCGCTGTCACTCCCTTTGCATGACCCACGTGCGTAGAAGGAAAGGAGTGGCGTCACTATCTGGAGTGTGAAGATCACACCAGTCCCTGCTGCATGCCGCTGGGTGCCGGAGAAGGAGGAGGTGCCGAGTTGAGTGGGGACAGCAGTGCTGCACTAGGCGCAGGCCTCGCTCCCGGTCTCACTGTCTGAGAGTAAATCGTCACTGGTTGCAAGATGCCAGGCAGCGCCGGCCCTAGCAACCAGTTCCGGAAATGTAGTTATTAGTTAGTAGGGGGTGGCTGTGTCCTCTATTTCATTCCGGGACATTGTATTGTCCCAGAATGAAGGTGCCCGGGACCCAGGACAGACATGTCAATTGCGGGACAGTCCCGGGCAATCCGGGACACGTGGGCACCCTACGTGACGAATGTGCTATCTCCATTACGAACGCTAGTTTTACCAGAACGAGCACTCCCGTCTCATCACTTGCTTCTGAGCGTTTTTTTTCACGTTCTTAAAGCCTACACACGGCCGTTTTTCATGACGAGAAAAACGACGAGCAAAATGAGAACATGTTCCAAATTTTTAATGCCCATTTTTCTCGTCATGAAAAACGGTCGTGTGTACTCGGCATTAGGCGTATTTTACTTTTTTGTTAAATACATGAACAAATCTAGGACATTAAAAAAAAAAAAAATCTTAGTTTTTGTTATAAAATTTTGCAAAGAAATAATCTTTCTTCATAAATTTCGACCAAAAGGTATTGTGCTACATTTCATTGGTGAAAATAACTCAAATCAGTGTCTATTATTTATTCTATAGGAAAGTTATAGAGTCCAAAAACTATGGGATATGTATCTGAAAATTGATCAATCCTGAAGTACTGACTGCCGATCTCATTTCTTGAGGCCCTTAAAGAGGAAGTAAACCCTCCTTTTTTTTTTTCCTGAAAAAAAAAAAAAACCTGCAAGAGAAAGGCATAATGAGCTAGTATGCATAGCATACTAGCTCATTAAGTGGCACTTACCTGAGATTGAAGCCCCCGAAGCGCTCCTCGTTCCCCTCCGCCGCCGCCATGTCCCCTCCGAGCGTCTTCCGTGTATCGCCGCTCCGGCGCTGTGACTGGCCGGAGTGGAGATGATGTCACTCCTGCGCATGTGTGCGGGACCAGCAGATCCCAGCGCATGTGTGTGGGACCAGCAGATCCCAGCGCATGCGTGCGGTCCCGACATTATCCCATTCAGAAAACCGGCACGCTCAGTGCACCTGCGTCGTTGTCTACGGCGTGCATGCGCTGTAGACATCGGTGCAGTGTTTTCTGCAAATATCTCCTTAACTGTGTAGGTTAAGGAGATATTTCTTACACCTACAGGTAAGCCTTAAGCCTCGTACACACGACCGATTTTCTCGGCAAAAAACGACAAGAAAACTGCTGGGAGAGCTTTCTTGCCGAGAAAACCGTTGGTGTGTATGGCTTTTTGTCGAGAAAACTGCCGGGAATCTCGATGAGAAAAATAGAGAACCTGCTCTCTATTTTCCCGTCAGGATTCTCGTTTTTATCGTCGAGATTCTCGTTGGCCTGTTTTCCGACGAGAAAACTGGTCGTGTGTATGCTTTTCCAAGTCTTAAAAAATCACGCATGCTCAGAATCAAGTATGAGACGCTTCTTCTGGTAAAACTAGCATTCGTAATGGAGATAGCACAATCGTCATGCTAAAACGAACTGAAAGCACGAAGACTGAAAAGCGCAAATCGTCTCTTCCCAAACTTTTACTTCACACGCGATAACACGAGATCAGCAAAAGCAGCCCAAGGGGTGGTGTCACAGAAATTTCAGACCGACTCTCGTTACAAGTCAAGATTTTTTATTGCATATGCAGAGAAAATGGTTAAAGTATATTTGCGGCTTCAGAGATCCATTTTCTGCCTGTCATAGATTTACATTCTGCTTTTATAACCCTTAAACCTTCCCCTTTCCTGCTCGTAACGTCCTGATCATGTGTATAATTTCAACCTTTATTCTGACGTTTTAGCAGGAAAGAGGGAAATATCCTTTTTCAGCCTACACCTTATGACAGGATATTTCATACAATGGACACATAAATGATCTCATACAATGGACACATAAATTATTTCATGGTTCACAGCCCATGTTTGGCAGATGTAAGCAAAATACAGTTTTACAATAAGTCAGCACATCTTTTGCACAAATAGAATATGGTCATATGACTTATTCCAGTAATTAGGACTATTAGAGCTATTCAGCATATTTATGTATAATAGAGTTATATAAAACAAACATTTTAACTTTAGAAGATTAATATGCATCTTGATAATTGACATATAAAGTATAATTTTAAATTTATCTAACATTCCCTCCTTATTATACTTATAATGTCAATACTTCAAATATCCAGGTTCTTTATTTTACCAGGTATTATCATTTAGACAAATAGGTCTTTTGAAAGGACTGTAAGTTCATCTTCATCAGGTTTCGGGTATAGTTCAGTGTTGTTCTGGAAAAACATAGTCTTTGTTAGTGATGTGTCAATCAGTCTTTGAAGAATTCCTCTAATACAAGGAATGCAGCAACATCCACACAGCGTAAGGACCGTGGCTGCCATGACAACAGAGATGAGCAAACCTTTTGCAAGATCACCCCTTTTACCAAACCATTTTTCAAAGAGTCCTGTTAAGGGGTTCTCTACATCAGAGTTCTCAGTTAGTTCCTGGGATAACATTTGTAGGCCTTGCAAAGCCTTGGTGATACTTCCATCAGGTGCCGTATTATTTGAAATAAAAGTGCAGCAGAAGATGCCGAACATTTCGCATACCCCGCCCCTTTCTGCCAGCAACATATCCAATGCTATACGGTTCTGCCACGCTGTCAAAGAGGTGGCGTCCAATTGTGCTGCTATACCTTTGATAGCATCTCTGGTGTAATTCACAAACCTCTGCTGGTTGTGGTAAATGTAGTTTATCCAGTCAACATTCTTATTGGGCTGTACCCATAGGAAGAGTGAGGTGAGTCCTGCTGTTACTTGATTCTGTGCTTTAAATTCATCCGGAACTCCTCGTGGAACACCTATTGAGTCTATATAAACCCGGTTGTCAAAGGATCCTTGGGGTGTTTCTCGCTTAAACCGTTTAAAATAGTGTTTAAATTTCCTGGTAATGCTTGTACTGAAGGGGGTATACTTCGCATTTTAGTTTTAGGGTATCTCTTTTTCTCATTTGCACATTCAGACCCAGTAATATTTTCTGAAAATAGTCTTATTATGCAAGCTAAATCTGTTTCCTCTTCAGGGAGAGGAATGGTAGCTAGTTGTGGTCTTGGGTTTGCACAAGAAATACAATCACTTAACCCCTTAGATTGAGTTGTGTATCTGACCCATTCTATCCACTCATTTTTGTCTCCAAATCCTGTTTCTATACTTAATTGTTCCTTGTAGGTAAAATCTGTTTTAAACAAGGAGGGATTAAGTTGAAACTGAGTGGGCTCTGGGACTGGGGTGTTCTGACCAGGGATTACAACCTTAATAGTAATTCTTCCTAGTAGATCACTCAGACTGGGCCTATATACTCCTAGACCATAAACTCCAGCATCTGATACCTGCGGGTTTTTTATTGTCAAGGAGATGGGATTACATTTATTCACCAGTCCACCCTCTTCGACTGTATATAGATATACGTTCTACCTGATCCTTCCTTTGTTTAGGGATCACGGCAGAACTAGCAAGCCAACCATTATCATCTGTTGACCACCACACATCAGCCCACGCACTGCATTCTGGAGTAGAACATAAGTATTTGCCCGTAAAAACATATCTTTGATACCCAATGTCTATGACTTGACTTAGATCAAATTGTATTGTGGTGGTCTTACCCTGTATAACATTTATGGTGACACCATCTGGCCCCTTCATTATCTGTCTTTCCCCTCTATGACCCATTATGTTCAGTATTGGAATGAGGTCAAAAAGCATATAAATCCCCACAACTATGCCCCCTACTATCAATGTGATCAAAAGGATTCTCCCTGTCCATGTTTTAGTAAAATACCCTGGTTCAAACATTAGTCTCTCTCTGGGTCTTCCCTCCATCAATTTTCTTAGTTTACTCTTTAAGGTACCATTATGTCTTTCCACTGTGCCTGCAGATTGTGGGTGGTAGACACAGTGGTTTTTCAGGTCAATATTATACCATTTACCAATCTGTTGTATTGTTCGGTTCACAAAATGGGAGCCATTGTCACTGAAAATTACCGAGGGGATCCCTTGTCGTGGAATCACCTCTTTGATTAGTACTTTGGCTACTGACTGCCCATCTGGGTGTGTCATAGGAAAAGCTTCCACCCACTTTGTAAACATATCAACAATAACCAGACAGTACTTTTTATTCTCACATTTGTTCAATTCAATAAAATCCATGCATATTGTGTGAAAGGGATAAGGGGGTTGTGGGAAATGACCTCGTAAGGGTCGTAGGGCACCTTGTGCATGGTATCTGTTACAAATCGGACATGTGAGACAAAAATTTTTTGAGTAGTTTGTAAATCCATATGTTGTGAATACCTTGTTGATCACCTGTACCATCCCTCCTTTTGAGGTATGGGCTTGCCCATGGCTCAATAATGCAGCATACCTAAATAATGATGTAGGTAAGATGGGTTTACCGTCTGTACTTGTATATACATCATTGACCAGTGTTGCCCCTTTTGATAACCACTTTTGTTTTTCACCTTCCGGTGATGCCTTCTGCATTACTGATAACCATGTTTCATCAATAGCTTTCCGTACCTCACCATTTACTTGGAGATTTGTATAACATATGTACGTTATTTGCTGTCCTTCAGCAGCTGCTTTTGCTGTCTTGTCTGCTAGTGCATTCCCTAGGGTAATTGGATCTGTTCCCTTTCTATGTGCTGCACATTTACAAATAGCCACTTGTGCTGGTTTTTGTACATTTTCTAGAAGGGCAAGAATGAGATCTCTATGTGTGATCGGTTTACCTGTGGACGTAATCATACCCCTATTTTTCCATTGCTGGGCAAATATGTGTATAGTGGAGAAAGCGTATTGGCTGTCAGTATAAATATTTATTTTTTTCCCTTCCCCTAGACTGCAAGCCCTAGACAGGGCTATCATTTCAGCTTGTTGTGCAGAATAGGAATTTGGGGAGGGATCTGGCTTCAATGACCTGGTCATGTGTCACTATAGCATAAGCTGTTTGATTTATCCCTTTATCGTTTTTTCTACACGACCCATCAACAAAGAAGGTAATGTCAGCATCTAGAAAGGGAACATCAGTGAGATCCTTTCTAGGGAGTACCCGTTCATCAATTTGAGCTATACAATCATGTGGATCCCCGTCACCAGGTGTTGGCATTAGTGTAGCGGGATTCAATGTAGTGCACCTCTCAATTGTAAGGTGTGGCTGTCCCAGAAGTGTAGTCATGCATGATAAATGTCTGGCTGGAGATAAATAGGAGATCTTGTCTTGTAGTAAGATCACTGAGATGGCATGTGGGACCTTAAGTAACAGGGGATGGAACAATACTATCAATGCAGAGGACCGTATGGCCAATGAGGCTGCTACTACAGCTTGTACACAGTGGGGCAAACTCTGTGCCACTGGATCTAATTTAGTTGAGTAAAATGCAATTGGTTTGTGTTTGTCCCCATAAACCTGAGTGAGAACAGAAGTCATGTACCCCTCTTTACAGTCTACAGTCTGATAAAATATTTTACTGTAATTGGGTAAGCTGAGCACAGAGGAACCCACAATGAGGTGCTTCACTTTTGTAAATGCATCCTCTGCTTGTACATTCCACTGGATGCAATCTTTCGCAGACATTTGTGTACCATAGATGAGATCAGAAAGAGGCGCCACCTCCGTAGCATAATTAGCTATCCATGCTCTACAAAAATTTGCCATACCAAGAAATGACATCATTTATTTTTTGGTGCGTGGTTTGGGGACTTGAAGGATGGCCTCTTTTCGGATCTCATCCAGATGTCTGCCTTCTTGAGACATAATATAACCCAAGTATGTCACCTTTTCTTTCCATAGTTGTAGTTTATGCTTGCTGACCTTGTGACCTTGTTCTGCGAGGAAATGCATCAGAGCCAAGGTGTCAAGTTTGCATTGTTGCTCCGAAGGAGCTGCTACCAAAATGTCATCCACATACAAGAGAATTTGACTCCCACAGGGAGGTACAAACCGAGACAAATTATTGGACATTTCTTGTGAGAAAATAGTTGGACTTTCACAATATCCCTGGGGTAACCTGGTGTATGTGTATTTTTTCTTTTTATGTGTAAAAGCGAACCAGAACTGACTGTCTTTGTGTAAGGCAATAGAAAAGAAAGCGTTACTGATATCAATGACAGAAAATACCTTGTTATCTGGGTGAAGGTCGTTCAGAAGTACATGCGGGTCTGGGACCACCGGGGCCCTCGGTAATACGGCCCTATTGACCGCCTGTAAATCCTGTACAAGTCTCCACCCATCTTCCCCTCCCTTCTGCTTCCTGACTGGGAACAGGGGCGTGTTACATGGTGAATCCGGACATTCAATGATGACACCATTTTTTAGTAATTCCATTATCAAGTGGTCTGCTCCCTCTTCGGCATCTTTCCTTAGTGGATATTGTTTTTGATGAGGCCTCATTGTACTTTTAGGGGTTATTTGGACCTCCCTGGCTGTTTTAATTAGTCCAACGTCTGTTTTTCCTTTTGACCACAAGAAATCGGGGATGTCTTTTAAGGCATCCTCTTCTTCTTGGGTCAAAAGTGTCAGTCACTGTCTTTTGTCACAAACTTCAATCATGTGGATTCTGGGTGTACATTCAACAAACCATGCTAATCTGCACCTCCGAATCCCTTTGGATTCTAGTTCCTCATCTGTTAGTAGAACCCAGTCTGTGATAAGTTCTCCCAGCTCATACCATGATACCCCAGGGTTCCGGGTGACCGAAACATGAGGTACAGTATCCTGCCTGTATATTTGCAGAATTGGTTGTGGTAGGAGACAAGTAGCCACACTATTTCCTTCCTTATCACAGTACAGGTATCTTAAGAGCACTTCAGTGTTAGCGAGACTCATTAACTGTTTCTCATAAGACTTATCAGGCCCTGAGGTCTTTTTGTAGTACATAGTGCAATGGAGGTTCGTCTGGACCTTGTACCCGCTCCTCACAGGCTCCTCTTCAACTATTTCTGTCAGGGTTTTGGGCATCTTTAACCCCTCAGTTTGCAAATCCAAGCTATACCAGTATCGGGGCTCATTATCCACGGCTGTGATTCGTTTTTCACACAGCCGATGGGCTTTGAGGCCCCCCTCCACTGGTATGACAGAAATATCGAGAGCATGCAACATGTCTCTACCCAACAAATTAACAGGACATTTAGTTGAAATTACAATTTTACACTGAGCCTTTTTACCTGTCTGTGGATCTTCCACAGTAAGGCCTTCAGACACGGCCTCCTGGTGCATTAACCCATTTGCAGACTTTACATATACTACACCTGTTTTCTTTACCCCTGGTGGCATATCCAGTGGGTGTATTAGGGTCCTGCAAGCCCCGGTGTCACAGACAAATGTTACCCAACTACCCTTTACAATCAATGTTATTTCTGGCTTGACTTCAGCATGCAAACAAGCTTCAACATTACACACATCCAAGATCTCAGACTCTTTCTCCTCATTTCCCTCTGTATCTCTCTCTGTGGACATACCAACATTTTCTAGTCATGCTTCTTCCTCTCTGTTTGACTCACATGCTCTCGCTTAGTGACCTCTTTTACCACACAGGAAACACTCCCCCCTCTTCTTTTTCCCCTCATAATCCTGAATGCGGGGCCTTGTTCGAGTGTTCCCCAATCTTTTGTTCCAATTCTCAACAACATACACATCATTACTTTCACCCATCATAAACACCTTCCCTTTTTTTACTTTCTTTTTTGATTGGAAGTGCCTTTCAGCATGCCTTGCATACTCAATTAGCTCCTGAAGTCTGCAAATCCTATGGTTAATCATGTGTTTGGTAACAAAACTTGATATAGGGGCTATCAGCCCCTTCAGGATTGCATTCTTTAGCTGTTGCTCATATGGGCTATCGTTCACTTGGTCTGCTGGGATTTCTATCCCAGAGTGGTTATTGAAAATCTCCCTTATCCTAACAATGAAATTATCCACTGTTTCCTCTTCTCCTTGCATACACTGATTTATAATGGACTAGTCGGCCCGACGTACCCATCTATTTTCTATCCTTGCTATAAGAGCATTTCTCCTGACTTCGAGTGCTGCATCATCATGAGGCAACACCCTTCCCTGGTTGTTTAATCCACTCCAATCTCCCACTACATGATGCCAGTCAGGTCCCAGTACCTGTCGGATGACCTGCTCTATTTCCCTCCCATTGAGATGATAGCTAGCAATCATTCCCATGATACCATCCCTGAATTGAGCTATGTTAACTTTGGGATGTGGTATCCCTTCAATAGCTTTCTTAACATCCTCGGGGGTCCAGGGGCGATAGACCATCATAGTGTTGGGGGCTGGTACACCTCCTACATCTTGTCCTGCCCTAGGGTTGGGAACTTCAATTAATGGGAACTCTTCCTCCCCAAATTCTGTTTGTTCCCCAGCTGCGGGGGATATTAATTTATTGAGCAGGTGGCCGACGAGTTTTGTAACCGTTGCTGTAAGGGGGGTCCCTTGTGGACTTCTCTGGACAGCAAGGGTCATTTTGAGAGGGGGTTTTGCTGCAGCCGTAGGAGAAACGGTTGCATCTGGGGGTGACACAGGTGACCACGAAGGGACAGCAAACAGTGGGGGGTCACATTGCATGGAAAAAGGGTTGTTTGCCGATAGTCGGGGGGTCAGTCGAGGTGGCCTATTGCATGCCTCTGTCCCGTATGGTGGTGGGGAATGTAAGTCTGCAATAGGGTATAGGGATTTGGGAGTGGGAGTTGTGGTTAAAGGGGGAGCGGCAACTGTCAGTGGGTTTGGGGTATCTTCTAAAGGGTGTGCGGGGGCTGTTGGGTGCATTTGATTTGTTGAGTTTTGTTCAGTCAACACTTGCTGAACTAAGCTTCGGAGGACGGTCATATTATTGTCCTCCTCTTTGTCTAAAAACATAGTTTTTTATGGTTTTCTGAATTTAACCTACGATTAGCCTCCTCAAGCCATTTTTTGCCTGGGGAAGACCTAATTTCTTCTGTTTCCTTTTTTTCGGGCCGGCCTTATTTTTAAGCTTTCTACACAGCATTACACAACCATCCTTATTTAAGGAAGTATCAAAATCATATTTTGTTTCCCACATCTTAAGAAATTTCACATTCTCTTTGTCTAGACTACACATATACTTAGCATCTTCATTCAAACCAACAGATTTTCCATGGATCACACCCATTTTAACGTACACACAGAGTTTTTTTTTTTTTTAAGGTCTTCTCACACTGACACAATACCTGCACACAGTATCTTATCACTTCTGCAGCTACTCACAAACTTTCTAGTCGTGACATATCACTTCTAGATTATTGATCTTGTGTGCTGCTATAATACTGGTGTCTTGTCTTCTTACTTAATGTTTTATTCATTTATAGGGAGAATGAACAGAATTACAAGGCGAACGTAAATTCACCTGACTGGTCAACCCCCCCTGATCAAAACATTAATATTTCAGTAAACTGTAGGGAGCATGAACAGAATTACAAAAGAGACTTAATTTCTCTCGACTGTTGTTCCCACACTTTATCAAAACATTAATATTTGTTGATTCAACGGTATTTATAAATGCCTGTACAGGTTTTTTACACAACATACGAGGCTGGCTGAGCGCAAGGGCTCGTCAAATTACCTCTATTTGTTACCTGGAAATCTATCAGACCATACCTTTGTATTAACAGGGGTTCATGTTTTTGATGTAAGAATATTTATGTGTCCCCCACGGGAATTCCTGCAGTTTACAAGGCTGTCAGGACCTAGGTCCTTTGTCGACAAATTTCCTTTATCTGCACCCGGGTATTAGAATGGGACCATACTCCTATATCAAAGGGATTTAAACTACGGACGTATCTACTTATATTCCCTCAACTCGGATAAAGCAAAACATATACACAACAGATAAACATTCAATTCATCTCTATATTATATGTATTTAACAAAAATCCCTTAATTCATTAAATCCCTAATCACATTTAGGCCTAAAGGTATAATATAATAAATGAAAATATCTTACCTTGCCCCGAGAGCGGTCTCTTGTGCTGATCCGGTAAGTCGCTGCCCGGGAGGCACTAGTTCAGTGAGCCGGCCTCTGTTAACGTCAAATTTAAGACGGAGGACTTACAGTTTTTTGCCGTACGGACATCGGTTCACTGGGTTGTTGGCTAGTGCTTTCCAGGAATTTGGACTTCCGGTCCGAAGGACCAAAATGTCACAGAAATTTCGGACCGACTCTCGTTATAAGTCAAGATTTTTTATTGCATATGCAGAGAAAATGGTTAAAGTATATTTGCGGCTTCAGAGATCCATTTTCTGCCTGTCATAGATTTACATTCTGCTTTTATAACCCTTAAACTTTCCCCTTTCCTGCTCGTAACGTCCTGATCATGTGTATAATTTCAACCTTTATTCTGACGTTTTAGCAGGAAAGAGGGAAATATCCTTTTTCAGCCTACACCTTATGACAGGATATTTCATACAATGGACACATAAATGATCTCATACAATGGACACATAAATTATTTCATGGTTCACAGCCCATGTTTGGCAGATGTAAGCAAAATACAGTTTTACTATAAGTCAGCACATCTTTTGCACAAATAGAATATGGTCATATGACTTATTCCAGTAATTAGGACTATTAGAGCTATTCAGCATATTTATGTATAATAGAGTTATATAAAACAAACATTTTAACTTTAGAAGATTAATATGCATCTTGATAGTTGACATATAAAGTATAATTTTAAATTTATCTAACAGGTGGCGCCATTGAAATCTAACTTCCCCTTTATACTGCCATCGTACGTGTTGTACGTCACCGCGCTTTACAACGACGAGATTTGTAATTGACAGTGTGTATGCAAGGAAAGTTTGACAAGAATCTCGTCAAGAAAATCGATGCGTTTTTTACGACGAGAAACTCGGTCGCTTGTACGAGGCTTAAATCTAGGCTTACCTGTAGGTGCAAGTTGTCAGAGTGGGTTTACAACCACTTTAAAATGCTTAGTTTAGGAGTGTGTCTATGGGAATGTTTGACCATTCTTCCAGAAGCTTGTGAGGTCAGGCACTAATGTTGGAGGAGAAGGCCTGGCTCGCAGTCTCCTCTCTAATTCATCTCAAAGGTGTTCTATCGGGTTGAGGTCAGGACACTGTGCAGGACAGTCATGTTCCTCCAACCCAAACATGATCACCCATGTCTTTATGGACCTTGATTTGTGCACTGGGCCAAATCATTTGGTGGAGGAACTCTTAAGGATTTTGGTGGAACACTTAAGGCGTCAGCTAGTCAAGCTCTTCCACCCCAAACTCACTAATCCATGTCTTTATGGACCTTGCTTTGTGCACTGGTGCGCAGTCATGTTGGAACAGGAAGGGGACATCCCCAAACTGTTCCCACAAAGTGTGGAGCATTGAAATTGTTCAAAATGTCTTGGTGTGCTGACACCTTAAGAGTTCCCTTCACTAGAACTAAGGGGCCAAGCCCAACCCCTTAAAAACAACCCCACACCATAATCCCACTCCACCAAATGATTTGGACCATTGCACAAAGGTCCATAAAGACATGGATGAGCGAGTTTGAAGTGGAGGAACTTGGCTGGCCTGCACAGAGTCCTGACCTCAACTCGATAAAACACCTTTGCCAAACGGCCGTGTGTACGCTTTAACGACGAGAAAAAAATGCGCATGCTCAGAATCAAGTATGAGACGGGAGCACTCGTTCTGGTAAAACTAGCGTTCGTAATGGAGATAGCACATTCGTCACGCTGTAACGGACTGAAAACCACGAGGCTGAAAAGCGCGAATCGTCTCTCACCAAACTTTTACTAACACGCGATAACACAAAATCAGCAAAAGCAGCCCAAAGGGTGGCACCATCCGAATGGAACTTCCCCTTTATAGTGCCGTCGTACGTGTTGCACGTCACCGCGCTTTACTCAAGCATTTTTTTTCACGATAGTGTGTAGGCAAGGCAGACTTGAGAAGAATCACGTGGAGAAAAACGTCGTTTTTTTTCAATGACATTAAAAACGGCCGTGTGTACGCGGCATTACTAGTGTGGCGGTGATTAGGGACCCTGACTGATAGCACTGGTCTGGGGACATTGTACTGCTCTGGAGGTGATCAGAGATATTGGCTGGTGACGCTGATATGCAGTGATATCAGAGCAGCCAGCCATTGTACATGATCACCACCGCAGTGGTACAATGTCATCATAGTGACACTGCACTTACTCTGGTGTTAAAATATATATATTTATTTTTTCACATATTGTCATCAGAGCAGTGCCGTGTTACAATACTGACACTGTACTACTTGGAGGGGTCATCAGGATTTTTTTCCCTTTTTTTTATGCTGTGATTGCTTATTACAGCGTGTATCACTCATGAAACCTTTGTTTACTACTGTGATTCTGTGAGTGGCCCTGGTACCATGTGATCACTGTGACCAATCACAGAGATCACACAGTAGTAAGCAACTCATCATGAATGATAGCCTTGCTTACTTCAGTGACTGTGATTGGTCACAGTGATCACATGGTACCAGGGCCACTCACAGAATAGTGGACACAGTTGGTTACAGATCGTGCCGCTGTGTTCCCTGGGGCGCTGTTCTGGGAAGAGTCGTACTGTGAATACGAGGAATAGGTAAATATATACCACGCCCCGAAATATTTAAATTTGGAAGGGAGATTTGGATGATGGACTTCATAGGCACAACGCTAACTACTCCTTTTACATACTCTTTGTGTACTACTACTTGGGCCATTAAAGTCCTGTTATGCCTCGCACACACGACCGTTTTTTCCGACGGGAAAACTGCTATGAGAGCTTTTCGTTGGGAATCCCGGCCGTGTGTATGCTCCATCGCAGTTTTTCCGACGGGAAAACTGCCGGACAAAAAAAGAGATCAGGATCTCTTTTTTCCCGTCAGGCCAAAAATCTGAGCGGGAAATCTGTTTGTCTGTATGGTTTTCTGACAGGCAGAAAACCGCGCATGCTCAGAATCAAGTATGAGACCGGAGCGCTCGTTCTGGTAAAACTAGCGTTCGTAATGGAGATAGCACATTCGTCACGCTGTAACGGACTGAAGAGCACGAGGCTGAAAAGCGCGAATCGTCTCTCACCAAACTTTTACTAACACGAGGATCAGCAAAAGCAGCCCAAAGGGTGGCGGCCTTGGAATGGAACTTCCCCTTTATAGTGCCGTCGTACGTGTTGTACGTCACCGCGCTTTGGACGGGCGGACTTTTGTCTGAGCGTGTGTATGCAAGGCAGGCTGAGAGGAATTCTGTCGGGAAAACCGTCGGATTTTTATCCGTCGGAAAAACCGGTCGTGTGTACTAGGCATAAGGGGGAGCTTCTTCTCCACTCTACTGTCTTTTTAGGATTGTAGGCCCAGCCCAAAGGTCAACCATACCACCCCTCTAATCTTTGTACCTTGGATTAGACAGTAAGCTGTGAGTGAGGCCAGAAATCGAAATCATAATTGGACATGACATGGATCCTTCCTCATCTCATTCCTGGTTATGGAAATCTAGGATATTTCCAGTCTGGTATCGGAGTTTTCGGCAAACCTGAGGATTCGATATTTTACAGGCATGACCAATGGTGGGAATGTACGTTTGATAAACCATTGTGCTAATATCGTAGGAAATTGGAACTACCAGAGCTTGTAAAGGAAATGTGTAAGTTCTGTATATAATTGTATTCTATTTTGTATTTATTGCACACGGCACTAATAATGCTTTCATACTTTTGAGTCCTGATTAGCCACTTAAGGACCGCCTCCTGTATATATACATTCTCTTTTTGAAGAGGGATATCTCGGCAACGGCAGCAGCTGCTGCCACAACCAAGGTATCCATCTCTTCAGGCGGCCGTCCTGTAAACAATAATGGTGGTCTCCGCGGCGGATTCGCCGCGAGATCACCGCCATCGACAGCGGGAGAGCCCCCCCCTCTCCCGCGCCCTCCGCCCCTTACCGGAGCCGTCGGTAGCGGCGGAGGCGATCGAGTCCTCTCCCTAGCTGGGTATGGAGACGAGTGAGGGGAAGATGGCCCCCACCCGTCTCCATACCATAGCAGGGCGGAAGCGACGTCAAAACGTCACTTTCGCCCATACGTCTTAAAGGCACATTTTCTTGTTGTCCTTTTTTCGAAGGACAAAAACATTTTTTTTTTTATTGCATTTTAGTGTAAATATGAGATGGGAGGTCTTTTTGACCCCCAGATCTCATATTTAAGAGGACCTGTCATGCTTTTTTCTATTACAAGGGATAACATTCCTTGTAATAAGAATAAAAGTGACCCATTTTTATTTTTATTTTTGAAACAGTGTAAAAATAAATAAAATCAAGTAAAAAAAATAAGGAAACAAAAAAAAAATTTTTTTTAGCGCCCCTTCCCGACGAGCTTGCGCGCAGAAGCGAACGCATACGTGAGTAGCGCCCGCATATGAAAATGGTGTTCAAACCACACATGTGAGGTATTGCCGCAATCTTTAGAGCGAGAGCAATAATCCTAGCCCTAGACCTCCTCTGTAACTCAAAATATGCAACCTATAGAATTTTTTTAAACGTCGCCTATGGAGATTTTTAAGGGTAAAAGTTTGACGCCATTCCACAAGCGGGCGCAATTTTGAAGCGTGACATATTGGGTATCAATTTACTCTGCGTAACATTATCTTTCACAATATAAAAAAAAATTGGGCTAACTCTACTGTTGTCTTATTTTTTTATTTAAAAAAATGATTTTTTTCCAAAAAAAGTGCGCTTGTAAGACCGCTGCGCAAATACGGTGTGACAAAAAGTATTGCAATGACTGCCATTTTATTCTCTAGGGTGTTAGAAAAAAAAACAATATATATAATGTTTGGGGGTTCTAAGTAATTTTCTAGCAAAACTTGTAAACACCAAATCTCAAAACGAGGCTCGGTCCTTAAGTGGTTAGAATTAGCCTGCCTATGTTACGCCCCTTGTTACCATAAAAGTACAATTGTAATATTAATGTGATAGCTACGTAATCATGTGTATAAAAACCTTCAAATTACTTCATAATGAAAACAGAACAGTTATTTGGAAAGATGCAGAGTGTATCTCTTTGTGTCTGTTCCCTACTGCGGTAGTTATTATTAATTTGGAACCGCTAATCAATAGGAGGATAGGAGTTGCCTATCCAGAACAAGCTCCCCCTAGCTGCAGCCTGGTAATAACATTGCTAGGAGGTCTAATTATACTTCCCAACTTTAAATAAACGTCTCCCGACATTTAGGAGTCTATTCAGAAAAAAATACAGCAATTCCACATTATGGCCACTGGGTGGAGCCAATGATCATAGGAAATCACTGTATGACATAAAACATGACCAATACTGGTCACGGCCGGGGGAGTGCTTGTCACATTCGTTCAACAGTCTTTTTAAAAACAAGACCTGTAAGTGTTTGTGAAATCTTCCAGGACAGTGGAACCTCGGTTAACAAGTAACGCGGTCAATGAGTATTTTGAAAGACGAGCAACTTTAAAAAAAAAATTAAAATCTGACTCAGTTTGCGAGTGTTGTCTCGCAAAACGAGCAGAATTCAAGCTAATGGGGTGTGCAGTACTGCATTTGGCCTGAGGTGCGGGGTTGCCGGAGCCAAGCCGAGCCGTTCGAAAATACTCAGTTCCGGGGTGTTTCCGTGCCTTTCCAAGGTCAGCCGAACTGTCCCCGGCTCTCTGGTGTTGTGGAAAATTTTATGAAGATGTATTTAATATGTATTGTCATAGTGTCACCCAGTGTTAGTACTTCCGCAACCCACTCTAAAGAGCTGACTGGGGCAGTCTGAGGCTGGTTGAATCCCGTCTGGTAGGGGAAAACGTCTTGAGGTTGGAGTGTGATGTTTGCAGCGTGGGAATATGTCCGCCGACGAGGGGCCCTCTGTGCATTAGCACGGACGATCGTTGAGGAGGGGATATGCTCGCTCTGCAACACGACATCATTGGTTATAGGCAGATGCGCGCTCTTGTCTCGGCGGTTTGTTGATCAGCATGGTCGAGATTCGTAGCGCGCGCCTGCAGATAGCCTCCCACAAGCACTAATAGTATAATCTGAATATGCGTTATTCTATGGAATAGCGTAGAATAAGGATTCCTATCAGCGGTAATATGAGAGCTTGTGAGTGTTTTCAGAGTCAGAGAAAGCATCCATGTTTAAAAGCCATACGGCTTTGCTTGCTAAGAGCATACACGCTTTCCCTGCCTGGACACGCCCATAAGACTTTAGCCATCAGTGTATTCATGTATTGTATTTATTTAAATACACCCTGTTGGAAGGGATATCCTTGTATGGACATTTCCTGTGTGAAGAGGAGATCCTGTGATGACCACTCCCATGGATGTCAGATGCTGTGTCCTCACTTCCTTATGGAGGAGGTCACATGTTGTGACATCACTTCCTGCTGGGAGTTTAATAAAAAGAGCCTTTGAGGGCGTCGGTGGAGGGTGTTTTGCTGTGATGCCGAGATGAACCTAACAGTCTGGTGATGATGTCTCTTCATTTGAATGAATGGGAGGTGAGTGAATTTTAGCTTAAGAAGCATTAAGATGAAATCTGTGATTATGAGCACAGGGAGAAATGCACACAGCCAAACTTCGCTGACACTGGCGCCCCCCAACCTCAGACCACATGCATTATTGCATGCCATTGAAGTCAATGCGGAACCAATTATTTTTGTTTCCATTGCTTTGATATGCGAGTGCTTTGGATTACGAGATTTCTCCTGGAAAAGATTATTCTCGTAATCCAAGGTTCCACTGTACAAAATGTACTCAGCCAATGAGAGGTAATGACTCCATTTTTATTTTTCTCCTGCTATCAATGGCCAACACGGTACAACACTTCATCCATGTCTTTGGTGATCTCTGATCTCCTTATCAACGGTTTCTTATGTTGTTGCCTTTTTATTTGGAAAGTTTTATTATCCCCACAAGCGTGTGACCCCCTTTCTCAATACTATGTTTCAATGGGAGAAACATTTACCAATCTAACCTCTAGATGGCACTGTTGTATCATTCATTCCATAGGACATCTTTGTCAAGAGGTCAAGCTACGGTTGAGGTCTATGAACTGTTTCTTACATGATGAAGATCAGCCATGGAGTATATCTGAGGTGTATATCAGGGTGTGCTTCTTCCCCACATGTCCAGCAACATTCATATACAAGACATTTCCCGCACTCACTAATACACCTCAAGGGTTGTGTGGGATCCCTAATGTACAGGAAGACAGGACTTCAGTGAGGAACATTTCCCTCACTCAGGACAGGAATACGGCTTCTCCCTCGTGTGAGATCTCCGATGTCTGGAAAGATTGGACTTCTGTGAAAAACATTTCCCGCAAACAAGACAGGAAAGTGGCTTTTCCCCCGTGTGAGATCTCTCATGTTCGGAAAGATTGGACTTCTTTGAAAAACATTTCCCGCACTCAGAACAGGAATATGGCCTCTCTCCTGTGTGAGATTTCTGATGTTCGTAAAGATTGGACTTCCTTGAAAAACATTTCTCGCACTCAGGACAGGAAAACATCTTCTTCCCCATGTGAGATCTCTGATGCATATAAAGATGTGACGTTCGTGAAAAACATTTACCGCACTCAGGACAGGAAAACGGCTTCTCACCCGTGTGCGATCTCCGATGTCTGTGAAGATTGGACTTTTGTGAAAAACATTTCCCGCACTCAGTACAGTAATAAGGCTTTTCCCCCGTGTGAGACCTCTGATGTTTGACAAGTTCTGATTTTTGTACAAAACTTTTACCGCACTCGGGACAGCAATACGGTTTTTCTGCTATGTGAGACCTTTCATGTGTTACCAGCTGTGATTTTTCTACAAAACATTTCCCGCAGTCAGTGCAGGAATAGGGCTGCTCACCTGTGTGCAATTTCAGATGTCTGCAAAGATGGGACTTATCTGAAAAACATTTCCCGCACTCAGGACAGGGGAACGGCTTTTCCCCCGTGTGTGACCTCTTATGTTTGAGAAGATGTGCTTTTTGTGCAAAACATTTCCCGCAATCAGAACAGGAATACGGCTTATCACCCGCATGCACTCTTTGATGTCTGTAAAGATTGTACCTCTCTGAAAAACATTTCCCGCACTCAGGACAGGAATATGCTTTCTCACCCGTGTGATATCTCTCATGTGTGGAAAGATGGGACTTCGTTAAAAAAACTTTCCCCGGCTCAGGACAGGAATGCGGCTTCTCCCCCGTGTGTAATCTCTGATGTCTATAAAGATGTGATGTCAATGAAAAACATTTCCCGCACTCAGGACAGAAATGCGGCTTCTCCCCTGTGTGAGATATCTGATGCCTGACAAGCTGTGATTTTTTTACAAAACATTTTCCGCACTCAGGGCAGGAATACGGCTTCTCGCCTGTGTGAGATCTTATATGCACAATAAGACCGGAATTATAACGGAAACGCTTCCCACACTCAGGACAGGGAAACTTATTTCTTAAAAGGACAGCACTGTCCCGCACAGTCTGAGGTTCCTCAGGATAAGAGGAATACGATGGTCCGGCACCGTCCCGCACAGTCTGAGGTTCCTCAGGATAAGAGGAATACGATGGTCCGGCACCGTCCCGCACAGTCTGAGGTTCCTCAGGATAAGAGGAATACGATGGTCCGGCACCGTCCCGCACAGTCTGAGGTTCCTCAGGATAAGAGGAATACGATGGTCCGGCACCGTCCCGCACAGTCTGAGGTTCCTCAGGATAAGAGGAATACGATGGTCCGGCACCGTCCCGCACAGTCTGAGGTTCCTCAGGATAAGAGGAATACGATGGTCCGGCACCGTCCCGCACAGTCTGAGGTTCCTCAGGATAAGAGGAATACGATGGTCCGGCACCGTCCCGCACAGTCTGAGGTTCCTCAGGATAAGAGGAATACGATGGTCCGGCACCGTCCCGCACAGTCTGAGGTTCCTCAGGATAAGAGGAATACGATGGTCCGGCACCGTCCCGCACAGTCTGAGGTTCCTCAGGATAAGAGGAATACGATGGTCCATCTACACTGTGGGGTGCCAGGTGGACATTTGAGGTAGTCGGGTTTTCTCCTGGACTATACTGTGTGATGTCCTCATCTTCTACTTTACAGTCTGGAGACAAAGTGAGACGATCCTCTGAGGTTTTCCTCATCTCCCGTCCATCTACTAAAATAGAAATACAAAGATTATTACTAGACATGCGCTGATTGGTTCCCCTAAACCAGGACTCCGCCCACATCAGGCAGCTTTGTCTCTGAGGATCTCACAATTCCCCCCTCAAGGTAACTAGTAAATGGGTCCTCTGATCTCCTACTAGTTCATTTCCTAATTCATGGGACTTAGTCAGAGAGTGAGGAAACTACGAGAACCGTCTTTTATAGGAGTGACAGTGATGAGGGGATTATAGGACGAGTGTCCCCACCTGTCAGGATCTGAATCACCTGCTGGTGGCATTTTGGTACCCTGGGCAGGGGGGGTTGTAGCTCCAGAGTCCAAAAGCAGGTGTCTCCCAGCAGCCCACACTTTCTATCAATCAGTCTCCACCTGATACTGGCTGCTGGGAGGGTATTTAGTCCCTCCTCTGCTATTGCATTTCACATCACTATTTTGCTTTGCTAGTCAGATGCTGCTTGCCATTTTTCCTGCTACTGATCATGCTCTTGCCCTGAATCCTGTACACAGCACCCCACTGCCTTATATCTGCTCCCCTTAACCTTTTCACCTCCCCACATCAGGCAGCTTTGTCTCTGAAGATCTTACAATTCCCCCCTCAAGGTAACTAGTAAATGGGTCCTCTGATCTCCTACCAGTTCATTTCTTTATTCATGGACCTTAGTCAGAGAGTGAGGAAACAAAGAGAACGGTCTTTTATAGGAGTGACAGTGATGAGGGGATTATAGGACGAGTGTCCCCACCCCCTCTATCACTCATTGCCATCTTCCCAACACAAGAAGCCCTGCACTTCCTTATTTAGTCCATGATTTAGTCATGAATAACAGTTCACTGTCCCTCAGACTGTTGGGGGCTGGACTATAGTTTGAAAAAATATGAACGAATGCCTATGCACACTGTACATATCTTTTTATGCAGAATGCAGGGATCAGGAGTGGGTTGCACTCAGAACGCAGGGATCAGGAGTGCGTTAGGCTTAAAATGCAGGGATCAGGAGTGAGTTAGGCTCAGAACGCAGGGATCAGGAGTGCGTTAGGCTTAAAATGCAGGGATCAGGAGTGAGTTAGGCTCAGAACGCAGGGATCGGGAGTGCGTTGCGCTCAGAACGCAGGGATCGGGAGTGCGTTGCGCTCAGAACGCAGGGATCGGGAGTGCGTTGCGCTCAGAACGCAGGGATCGGGAGTGCGTTGCGCTCAGAATGCAGGGATCGGGAGTGCGTTGCGCTCAGAACGCAGGGATCGGGAGTGCGTTGCGCTCAGAATGCAGGGATCGGGAGTGCGTTGCGCTCAGAACGCAGGGATCAGGGGAGAGAGGTGATGTGAGGGGTGGTAGAGGACACTGCTATGGGGGTGGCCCTGCATATGACAGTGTCCTTCTGCCCCCTTCACATCACCCCCCCCCCACAATGGTGTCCTCTGCCCCCCCCCCCCCTGCCTCATATAGCAGTGTCCTACCAGCCGAGAGCAGAAGGGCAGCGTGATTCTGGACGGAGGACGGGGACGGGAGCCGGAGCCAGCAGAGGGACATTCCATGTTGACAAGCTGGCGATTGGTTGCTCTGTGTCCTAGCAACCAGTCACCAACGGTCTAACTTCAGAGGCTTCTTTGGGAGATTCCTTCTCCTGCCCTCCATCCTGGGCTGCCTCATGCTCCCTGCTGTTCACTGATGACAGCGCAGGAGGAGGTAGAGGCGAGCGGGACCGGGAACCATGGTAGGGCCGGCCGTATGCGGCCCGCGCCCATAGTTTGAGGACCCCTGGTCTATCACATAAAATACATTTACATTTTTGGTTGTAACATGACAAAAAGGTGGAACATTTCAAGGGGTATGAATACTTTTTTCAAGGCACTGTATAGCAGTAGGTAGAGGGGAGAGAGCAGAAGTCAGGACTATGTAATGTACAACATATCGTATAAGATACAACAGATAGGACTATATAGTATCTGCACTAAATAATGCACAAGATAGTGTTAATGACCCACCTGTGCTGATCTCTGTAGGAGTGTCCTCCTCTATAAATGTCCCCGTTATTCCATCCTCCTCCATAGACTGCTGATCATCCCTCACATACCTCTCTTCTTCTTCCTCTCCTTCTGATTTAACCTCAACTTTTATATCTATCAGATCTTCACCCTAAACCAAGAACATGAGAGAAAAAAATTATCTGTATATTATAACCTCACATAATAAATCCACACATCGTCTCCATGAGTCCATGTTTTAGATGCTCCATCCACCTACCTGATGATGGTGGGGGATGGTGTGATCTTCCTGTGTGGAATCCCGGGAATACAGAGGACGGGGACATCTCTCTGGTGGGTTTCTGGTATTAGGTGGTTCCATCATATCCTTGTGTCCTGAAAACTTCTTCATCACTCCATACTCCTCATCCTCCTCTTTATACTCTTCTTTAACAACAATATTATCATCAACAAAGTGCCCACTCTGTAATATATTATAAAACATTAATTAAAACAAACATGCTTGTGTACAAATCATAACTACCAATAATTGTTCCTCGTCTACCTGATGATGGTGGGGGATGGTGTGACCTTCCTTTGTGGAATCCCAGGAATACAGAGGACAGGGACATCTCTCTGGTGGGTTCCCATTACTGGATCCATCTGTAGGAAACACACACACTGACTGAATACATTGTTTCTATGTGTTTATCAGATGATGGGGGATCTAGGTGGAGCCTCCGTACTGCTCTCTCCTTTACAATAAAGTCTCCTCTTACCCGGTGATGTGAGGGGCGGCTGATTCTCCATCATGACGTCCTTGTAGAGATCCTTGTGTCCTTCTAAATACTCCCACTCCTCCATGGAGAAATAGACAGTGACATCCTGACACCTTATAGGAACCTGACACACACAATGATACAGTCACCATCCAGACACATCCCTTGTCTGTTACTGGATAATGTCCCAGAATTCCCGGCACCGCTCACCTCTCCTGTCAGCAGCTCCATCATCTTCTTGGTGACTTCTAGAATCTTCTCCATGTTGTGTCTCTCGGGTTTTAGGGAGTCACATGGAGGCACTGTGATGGTCATATGAACACCTGACTTCACAAGAGGAAATCTCTGTATTGGAAAACCAACAGGAATATCATGTTAGAATCCCAGAATCCTCCTCCCCTCTCCGGTCAGGTCTGTGTTTTATTAATAGAGATAAGAGTGATGTCGTGACCTCCCAGAATCCTCCTCACCTCTCCGGTCAGGTCTGTGTTTTATTAATAGAGATAAGAGTGATGTCATGTGACCTCCCAGAATCCTCCTCACCTCTCCGGTCAGGTCTGTGTTTTATTAATAGAGATAAGAGTGATGTCATGTGACCTCCCAGAATCCTCACCTCTCCGGTCAGGTCTGTGTGTTATTAATAGAGATAAGAGTGATGTCATGTGACCTCCCAGAATCCTCCTCACCTCTCTGGCCAGGTCTGTGTTTTATTAATAGAGATAAGAGTGATGTCATGTGACCTCCCAGAATCCTCCTCACCTCTCTGGTCAGGTCTGTGTTTTATTAATAGAGATAATAGTGATGTCATGTGACCTCCCAGAATCCCCCTTCCTCTCCGGTCAGGTCTGTGTTTTATTAATAGAGATAATAGTGATGTCATGTGACCTCCCAGAATCCTCCTCACCTCTCCGGTCAGCAGGTAGATGATCTCCAGGGTGAGGTTTAGTATCCTCTCAGTCATGTGACTCCAGTCCTCCTCCATCCTCAGTGATGTGGTCATGTGATCTATGTGGGTTCCTCTGTAGATGGATAGCAGAGGATTATCTGGTTGTACAATACTAGGATGGGGATTGAAGGGGTTGATAGGTGGGCTGCCCCCAGTGGGAATTAGAACATGTAGATTGGGTTACTTAGGGGTCTATTGATAAACAACATTTGCATAATAATTTGTCACACAAACCTGAAAATTATTTTACTGCCAGTTAGGCAGGTAAAAACATTCTTTTTTTTGTTAATATATCTTTTTATTTATCTTTCTCAACAGACAAACAAACAAAACAAAACAAAACATCATGCACATATATTAATACAAGATCAAAATTCAATCACCCTGCATAGCAGCTATTGATTCCAAATAACAATACAATACAGCAACAACTTGAAAGGATATAAATAATAACAGCTTACCTGTAAAATCCTTTTCTTGGAGTACATCACGGGACACAGAGCGACTTAGTCATTACTAATGGGTTATATAGATTACCTTCAGGTGCTGGCACTGGCCACTTCCAAACCGGAAGTACCCTCCCCTATATAAGCCCCTCCCATCCGGGAGCACCTCAGTTTTGTAGCAAAGCAATAAGTGTCCCAAAAAGAGGGGTGGGAGCTCTGTGTCCCGTGATGTACTCCAAGAAAAGGATTTTATAGGTAAGCTGTTATAAAAATCCCTTTTTCTTTTTCGTACATCACGGGACACAGAGCGACTTAGTCATTACTAATGGGACGTCCCAAAGCAATGCCAAATGAGGGGAGGGACACATAAGCTGGGCGCCATCAGGCATGAGGATCTTTTGCGGCCTGCAACACACTGCGCCCAAAGGCGACATCCTCCCGACTTCTAACGTCTACCTGGTAGAACCTAGTAAACGTGTGTACCGAAGACCATGTTGCGGCCTTACATACTTGAGCCAGGGAGGCCTGGTGATGCACTGCCCATGAAGTTCCAACTGCTCTTGTGGAGTGCGCCCTAACTTTGAACGGAGGCGGTCTCTTTCTCAAGCCATAGGCTTGTATTATGACCTGTCGAATCCACTTGGCTAAAGTAGATTTTGATGCTGCCTGACCCTTTCTAGGGCCTTCCGGCAGAATAAACAAAGTATCCGTTCTGCGAATCTGAGCAGTGGCTTTTAGGTAAGCTTTAACTGCTCTTACTACATCCGAAGAATGTAATAACTTTTCCTCTACCGAGCTAGGTTTGGGGAAAAAAGAAGGAAGAACCACATCTTGGTTCAAATGAAACCTCGATACCACCTTGGGAAGAAAGGCTGGATGAGGACGTAATACTACTCTGTCCTTATGGACAACCAGATATGGCTCCCTACAGGACAAGGCGGCTAATTCCGATACTCTTTTAGCCGAACAAATGGCTACTAAGAAAATCAATTTCCTGGTGAGAAGAACCAAGGAAATGTGTTGCAATGGTTCAAACGGTTGTTTCTGTAGAACCGACAGAACCAGGTTTAAGTCCCATGGACATATGGGAATACTAACCGGAGGGCTAATACGCATCACTCCTTGTATGAAAGCTTTGACTAGTGAATGCGAAGCCAAGGGCCTTTGAAAAAATATTGACAAGGCCGAAATCTGACCCTTGATAGTACTCAAGGCCAGCTTCCTATCTACAGCCCACTGTAGGAAGTCCAAAATCCTACCTATCACGTACTTACGTGGATGCCATTTCTTGGCCTCACACCACGTAATGTACGCCTTCCAGATCCTATAATAGATCTGCCTGGATACCGGCTTCCTGGCATTGATCATGGTAGATACCACAGAATTAGAGAGCCCTCTCTTTTTCAGAATGTGGGCTTCAATAGCCAGGCCGTTAAACCTAGGGCTGGTAAGGAAGGGTGGTATATCGGTCCTTGCGACAGCAGGTCCGGACGATGTGGGAGGGTCCAAGGACTCCTCACTGACATTTTTACAATCTCCGCGTACCATGCCCTTCGGGGCCACGCTGGAGCCACCAGAATCACTGGTTTCTTTTCTACCCTGATTCTGCGGAGTAATCGCGGTAACAATTGTGGCGGTGGGAATGCATATATCAGCTTGAACTGATCCCAAGGGAACACTAGGGCATCCGAGCCGCAAGCTAGGGGATCCCTTGTGCGAGACACAAATCTGTCCACCTTTGCGTTGAATCTGGATGCTAGCAGGTCTACATCCGGTGTTCCCCACCGCTGGCATATTGCCTGGAAAACCTCGGGGTGAAGAGACCATTCCCCCGGGCATAATTGTTGGCGACTTAAAAAGTCCGCTTTCCAATTTTCCACTCCTGGGATGAAAACCGCGGATATGGCTGGGACATATTTTTCTGCCCACTCCAGGATGCAATTTGCTTCCCTCTGGGCTGCACGACTCCTGGTGCCACCCTGGTGATTGATATATGCCACTGCTGTGGCATTGTCTGATTGAATTCTGACAGGGGACCCTTGAAGTTTGGATGTCCATGCTACTAGGGCATACCGGGCTGCTCGTATCTCTAAGAGATTGATGGGCAGGGCCTTTTCTGCTTCTGACCACTTGCCCTGGAGAGACCATTGCTCCAGTACTGCCCCCCAGCCTATGAGGCTGGCATCTGTAGTGACCACCTTCCAAGAAACCGGACTGAAGGGTTTTCCTTTTTCCAGATTCTGGGGCACCAACCACCAATGGAGGCTCTTGCGAACAGAAGGGGACAGGGACATTGGTAAGTCTAAAGCCTGAACTTTTTTGTTCCAGGCTGACAGTATGGCCCTTTGCAAATTCCTTGAATGGAATTGACCGTAGGGTACCGCTTCGAATGAAGCCACCATTTTTCCCAGCAGCCTCATGCACAGGCGTATGGATGGTTTTCTTTTTGTACCCACTAAGTGGGTCAAATCTTTTAAAGACGACACCTTCTCTGGAGGTAAGAAAATCTTTCTCTGATTTGAATCCAGCCTTAGCCCTAAGTATTCCAGACTTTTGACTGGTCTTAGAGCTGACTTGTCCCGGTTGATAATCCAACCGTGATATTCCAGATACTTGATTGTCTTGTGAATAGCTACTTCCAGCTTTTCCATTGAGTGGTCTATTAGTAGCAGGTCGTCTAGATATGCCATTACCGTTACACCTTGTGTTCTTAGATTGGCCAATAGTGGGGCCAGAATTTTTGTGAACACTCGTGGTGCTGTGGCCAGACCGAAAGGTAAGGCTCTGAACTGAAAATGGCGCCCTTCTACTGCAAAGCGTAGAAATTTCTGATGGGCCGGAAAGATGGGAATATGCAGATAAGCATCCCTTATGTCGATCGAGGCTAACCATTCCTGCCCTTGTAGGGCGGTGGCCACCGATCGGATCGACTCCATCCGAAAAGTCCTGATATTTAGGAACTTGTTTAGCCCTTTTAGATTTAATATGGGCCTCACGTCCCCATTTGGTTTGGGGACTGTGAAAAGGTTCGAGTAAAACCCGAATCCGCTTTCTTCCAGGGGAACCTTCATGATTACCCTTGGAGCAATAGTTGTTCTAGTGCCAGAAGGAGGGATCCTCTCTTCTGGGGATCTCTTGGCACGTTTGACCTCATAAATTGGGCAGGAGGAGTGCCTTTTAACTCCAGCTTGTATCCCAGACTTACTGCGGAGAGCACCCATCTGTCTCTGATGGTGTCCCGCCAGGTCTCTGTGAACAACTGAAGCCCTCCCCCCACCCGATTGAGTGGGGGCAACGCTTCATGACTTGGGGGGAGGTTTTGTACCTCTCTTGATCCAGGGCTTCTTGTTACCCTGTGATTGTCCCTGATTTCTGCCCCCTGAATTTGACCGCGGAGGCCGTCGGAACTGCTTCACAGCCGATGTACCCGGGACTGGAGAAGTAGGCCTCTTAAAAGAAGGACTTCTACTCTTGTTCTTAACCGGTAAGAGTGAACTTTTACCGGCAGAAATTTTCTGGATATATTTGTCCAGATCTTCTCCAAATAAGCGTTCTCCATGAAATGGGAAGCTAACCAGCAGTTTCTTACAGGGAGCTTCAGCAGACCAGTTTTTGAGCCACAGAAGCCTACGCATATGTACTATAGACAGCGTAAAGCGGGAGGCCTGTTGGATTGTATCCTTTATGGCGTCCACCGCAAAACACAAGGCTCTAGGCAGGTCAGCTAGGGCAAGAGCCTGCTGATCTGGTAAGTCCCTTAAGACTTGTTTCAACTGATCTTTCACTGCTTGGCAGACTCCAATCGCTGCTACCGCAGGTTGTGTCACCATGCTTGCTGTAGAGAAAGCAGATTTTAGTAAAGACTCCAATTTTTTATCTATTGGGTCTTTGAACATTGGAACATTATCTACTGGACATGTCAGTGATTTGTTCACAGAAGAGATGGCTGCGTCCACTGTAGGGACCCTCCATTTTTTTATGAACTTATCCTCCATGGGATAGATCACCGGAAATCTCTTGGGGGGAGCAAATATTTTATCAGGATGCTCCCAATCCTGGTAAATAAGCCCTTCTAATAAAGGGTGGATTGGGAAGGAACAGACAGCCTGGGGAGCTTTTAGCGACCCCAGCGAGGAAACCGTAGTGGATGGTGGTTCCGCCAGAGGCATTTTAAATGCTGATCGGACCATGTTAGTCAGAGACTGAACCCATAATCTTTCAGCCTGAGATGCTGAGAAAGGTTCTTCCACTGTTGATTCCTCCATAACTGAATCAACCTCATCCTGATCCCCTTCAGGTAGGTCGATCCCTGTGTGGGGCTGTTCCTCCACTAACAGGCACTCTGAAGGAGGAGACGGAGATCGGACGCGCTTTCCCTGTGACAGGGAAGCAGCGATCAATGCTGTTAATCTCTCTTCCAATCCTCCCAGAGTTGAGGATAAAACCTCCTCTGTTATATATACAGGAGCAGGTGGACTGGGGACAGCCGCAGCACCAGGCACTCCTGCGGGGTTTCTACGGCTACTGACCTCTGAATTCTCAGGGGAGATTGGTGCAGTACAAGCATGCCCAATATCCTCAGAGCCCGATGGAGACCCCTTTGGCTTCCTGGAAGACTTATTTCCGGAGCGTCTGGACGACATATCCTTTAAGCACAAAGCTGAGGTATTCCCGTCGTCATACACCAATTTTGCTGGTAATAGTCTAACACAGTTGCTGCTATATACCAGCTGGTGTCCACTAAAGTGCCTTTCTATGGGGATGCCTGCATCAACCGCCTCTGTGTGCCACTGTTTGTTGCTAGCTCTGTTTGCATCCAGCTGACACTTGTACTGTGTCTTTATACAAGCTGGGACGCCTGCACATGCGCAGAAGCGCCGTGGCGCGCATCGAGCGTCATCCACCCGCCCCGCCCCTTTTTTTTCATAGGAGGCGCGTGCACGCGCCCGCGCGCCCGTGCACCATTGGCGCCCTTTTCAAAATCAAACAGGGACTAGGAGCCAGGGCCCTTTTTGCCGGAGGGCCTGTGCGGTGGATGAGCGCAGCAACAGGGCAGAGGAAGTGGATTCCCACAGAGAAACTTACCAACTGCCTGGATCTTTTGACTTGAGAAAACCAAAGATCCGCATGACAAGAAAAATGGACTACAGCGGCCTCTAGTGGTTTAACACAGGTACCGCGGTCCTCTTTTTTTTTTTTTTTTTCTTGACTACTATTAAAATTTTACATTTTCAGTAGTTACAGGCATACACAGATATTAGCGGGAATACCGTTAGGTAACAGACAGAAAGACAAATTAGGCTTGGGGGTCCCCCAATAGAACCAAGTTCCTGGGGACCCCCACTTACCTGTTCCCCGCCGCAGGACTCTGTTTGGTCCACAGAAGCCCAAACTTCACCTATTACGGCAGGCATTGTAATTAAACCTTCAGGGACCGGGTTCCCAAGGATTCCACTCCCCTGGACCTGTATAGCACCCTGCACAGACAACATCTTGGTCGTGGGTATGACCAGAGCTCTGGATCCCAGGGTCCAGCCCTCCTAAGAGAGGCATTACAGGCAAAACCTTGCTCTTCTGCTGCAAGGCCCGGGTACCGACCGTTTAGCTATGAAGCTTTTTTGGTGGGATCCGGAACAGCTTACTAAGACCCAAAAGAACCTGTACGCAAGCCCAGTGAAAACACGTTACTCTTTGGCCAACACCTTAGACACTGGCAAAAAACTGAGGTGCTCCCGGATGGGAGGGGCTTATATAGGGGAGGGTACTTCCGGTTTGGAAGTTCCCAGTGCCAGCACCTGAAGGTAATCTATATAACCCATTAGTAATGACTAAGTCGCTCTGTGTCCCGTGATGTACGAAAAAGAAAACATTTTTATATATATTGTGACAGCAGGAAGGTAAAGTCACCTGGTTGCATCCAGGGGGGTAGATATATTTCGCCCAGATTCAGGCTTTACGCCGACTTATACAACTAGGTGGAGAGTTGTATAAGCCCAGCTAAGGCTAGTGGGCTCATGGATGACTCATACCTCTAGGGAGAGTGTGGGGCGTCGTGCAGACAGGGAGTTGATGAGACCAGCTGAAGCTTGTCAGCTCATTTAGGCCTCTATAAGAACTCCCAGCTTCATTAGATGTTAGCTCATGCCTGGAACCAGACCTGTGTGGACTGTCTAGGGAGAGTGAACCCCTGTGCGGTGAGACAAAGCCTGTGTGGCTATTTGCTTGGACATTTAAAACCAGGGACTTAGGGACTAGGACAGCACTAGGCTGATCCCAGTTGTTAGTTAGGAAACCTGTATGTTTAGTCAGAGGTCAAGTTGACCAGGATTTATTTTGTTTATGTTTCTTTTGGCTTTGCTGTGTTTTGTCACTGTAAATAGAAAATAAACCGCACCTTTTTTTGATTTTGAAAACCACAACCTCCGTTTGCTGGGCCTGTTTTTGTGTGGGGAGCCCATCCCGGGGGTCACACACACCCGCTGCCGAGCTAACCCCCTCACAATATATATATATATATATATATATATATATATATATATACATACACACACACATACACACACACACACACACACACACCTTATCTGGGCCTAAATCTAGGCCTTCCCATTTGTCCACTCAAGTGTCAAAACCTCACCAAAAAAAATATATAAAATCCTGACAGATCCCCACAGCTGGCAGGAGAGGAGGGAGGCCGGATGCAGGGGACGAGGGGGGGCGGAGGAGGAGGACAGGGAGCCAGAGAAGAAGAGGGGGTGAAGGACACGGAGGGGAGCCAGAGAAGAAGGGGGGGGAGGACACGGAGGGGAGCTAGAGAAGAAGGGGGGTGAAGGACACAGAGGGGAGCCAAAGAAGAAGGGGGGTGAAGGACACGGAGAGGAGCCAGAGAAGAAGAGGGGTGAAGGACACGGAGGGGAGCCAGAGAAGAAGGGGGGTGAAGGACACGGAGGGGAGCCAGAGAAGAAGGGGGGTGAAGGACACGGAGGGGAGCCAGAGAAGAAGGGGGGGTGAAGGACACGGAGGGGAGCCAGAGAAGAAGGGGGGGTGAAGGACACGGAGGGGAGCCAGAGAAGAAGGGGGGGTGAAGGACACGGAGGGGAGCCAGAGAAGAAGGGGGGTGAAGGACACGGAGGGGAGCCAGAGAAGAAGGGGGGTGAAGGACACGGAGGGGAGCCAGAGAAGAATGGGGGGGTGAAGGACACGGAGGGGAGCCAGAGAGGAATGGGGGGGGGTGAAGGACACGGAGGGGAGCCAGAGAAGAAGGAGGGTGAAGGACACGGAGGGGAGCCAGAGAAGAAGGGGGGGTGAAGGACACGGAGGGGAGCCAGAGAAGAAGGGGGGTGAAGGACACGGAGGGGAGCCAGAGAAGAAGGGGGGGTGAAGGACACGGAGGGGAGCCAGAGAAGAAGGGGGGTGAAGGACACGGAGGGGAGCCAGAGAAGAAGGGGGGTGAAGGACACTGAGGGGAGCCAGAGAAGAAGGGGGGTGAAGGACACTGAGGGGAGCCAGAGAAGAAGGGTGGGGTGAAGGACACGGAGGGGAGCCAGAGAAGAAGTGGGGTGAAGGACACGGAGGGGAGCCAGAGAAGAAGGGGGGGTGAAGGAAACGGAGGGGAGCCAGGGAAGAAGGGGGGTGAAGGACACAGAGGGGAGCCAGAGAAGAAGGGGGGGGTGAAGGACACAGAGGGGAGCCAGAGAAGAAGGGGGGGTGAAAGACACAGAGGGGAGCCAGAGAAGAAGGGGGGTGAAGGACACGGAGGGGAGCCAGAGAAGAAGGGGGTGAAGGACACGGAGGGGAGCCAGAGAAGGGGGGTGAAGGACACGGAGGGGAGCCAGAGAAGAAGGGGGGTGAAGGACACGGAGGGGAGCCAGAGAAGAAGGGGGGTGAAGGACACGGAGGGGAGCCAGAGAAGAAGGGGGGTGAAGGACACTGAGGGGAGCCAGAGAAGAAGGGTGGGGTGAAGGACACGGAGGGGAGCCAGAGAAGAAGGGTGGGGTGAAGGACACGGAGGGGAGCCAGAGAAGAAGGGGGGTGAAGGACACGGAGGGGAGCCAGAGAAGAAGGGGGGTGAAGGACACGGAGGGGAGCCAGGGAAGAAGGGGGGTGAAGGACACAGAGGGGAGCCAGAGAAGAAGGGGGGTGAAGGACACGGAGGGGAGCCAGAGAAGAAGGGGGGGTGAAAGACACAGAGGGGAGCCAGAGAAGAAGGGGGGTGAAGTACACGGAGGGGACTGGAGGAGGAGGATACAGGGAACAGTCGGGGATGATCGGTGCAGCAGGAGGGACAGCTGTGATCACCAATCTCCCTGTATAGCTTTTTAGCCGACAGACGCGGGAGGGAGAGAAGGAGAAGCAGATGTCAGCTATACAGGGAGATCGGTGTTCACAGCTGTCCCTCCAGATGCACTGATCATCTCCGGCTGTGAACCAGGGGACAATCCAGGATCAACCCCACACCCGGGATATCGAGCAGCACTTGCGGGTGCCCGGGAGCCTCCCCCGAAATGCGGGAGACTTGGGATGTCTGAAGGAGAGGTGTGGAAGTGTAAATTTCAGTATAAACCAAATCCAAATCTCATCCCTCGTTACTGCTAAGCTGTGAAGGTGACACACCTCAAAAATGAAGGAAATGTTCCGACCTCGTAAGTGAGGGAATGTTCAGACCCATAAGCAGGGATGAGCTCCGGCGTGTTCACAAAGTCCACGTGCAGATCCCGCCAGGAAGTCGGCACGGCGCTGCGCTAATCACAGACCGGAAGACATGTCCCGATCTCTGCAGCTGCGCATCGGGACATGTCTCCCTTTCTGTGATTAGCGCAGCGCCGTGCCGACTTCCTGGCGGGATCTGCCTCTGCACCTGGACTTTTCGAACACGCCGGAGCTCATCTCTACCCATAAGGGGTTAATCTAGGTCTCCACACTATATGTGTGTATCATTATCTGCTGGAGATAAAAGACGTCACAGTGACTATGGAGGAAGAGAACGGACATGACGGGGGGGGGGGGGTTACTGGGTGTAAATAGAAAATAATATCTTATTACCTCATCTGCTGCCAGTTCCAGCAATGTCTTCTCCCTACTCACCTCTCACCTGGAACTTCCTGTCTGTAAATGACATCACTTCCTGTCTTCCGTAGAGCCTTCCTAGCTGGGTAGAAGTGAGGAACTTCTACCACCTTGTGGAGCTAAAGGGGAACTGCAGCACTGAGAAACGTCTTGTAGTGTAAATACGACGATGTTTATGTACACATCACTTCCTGTCTTTATTGACATCACTTCCTGCCTTCCATTGAGACTTCCTGGCTGGGTCGTCGTGAGATTTTGTGACAGCTGAAGATCAAGGAGACGAGCATACTTGCTGTTAAAGCGAAATGGAGTATGATTACGACCTCGATGAAGACAAACTTGGGATCCCAACTGTCCCTGGCACAGTGACCCTGAAGAAAGATTCCCAGAATGTTATCGGGGTAAGCATTGGAGGAGGAGCCCAGCACTGTCCTTGTCTTTACATTGTGCAGGTGTTTGACAATACTCCTGCCGCTCTAGATGGGACCATTGCAGCTGGAGATGAAATCACCGGGGTGAATGGAAAGTCCGTGAAAGGGAAAACTAAAGTCGAGGTGGCCAAAATGATCCAAAACGTTAAGGAGGAAGTAACCATTCACTACAACAAGCTTCAAGCTGACCCCAAGCAGGGAAAGACTCTGGACATTGTACTCAAGAAGGTGAAGCATCGCCTGGTGGAGAACATGGGTTCAGGCACTGCTGATGCCCTTGGTTTAAGTCGCGCCATCCTGTGCAATGATGGTTTGGTGAAAAAGCTGGAAGAGTTGGAGAAAACCTCTGAGTTTTATAAAGGCATGATGGAGCACACCAAACGTCTGCTGCGAGCATTTTTCGAACTCTCACAAACACATCGAGCATTTGGTGATGTGTTTTCCGTCATCGGAGTTCGAGAGCCTCAACCGGCCGCGAGTGAAGCTTTTGTTATGTTTGCCGATGCACACCGCAGCATTGAAAAATATGGTATTAACCTTTTGAAGACCATAAAACCAATGTTGAACGACCTAAACACCTACCTTAACAAAGCCATTCCCGACACCAAGTTAACAATCCGGAAGTACCTCGATGTGAAGTTCGAGTACCTGTCATACTGCTTGAAGGTAAAAGAGATGGACGACGAGGAGTACAGCAGCATAGCATTTGGGGAGCCTCTGTACCGTGTTGGCACCGGAAATTATGAGTATCGGTTGATCTTGAGGTGTCGTCAGGAGGCCCGCTCACGTTTCGCAAAAATGAGGAAAGATGTCTTGGAAAAGATAGAACTTCTGGACCAAAAACACGTTCAAGACATTGTATTTCAGCTTCAGCGCTTTGTCTCCGCCATGTCTAAGTATAATGACCAGTGCTACGAAGTCCTGAAGGAAGCAGATATATTTCCTATTGAAGTCGATCTGGCCCACACAACTCTCGCCTATGGCCAGGGTGATGCTTTTGTGGATGACGATGGAGAGCCCGAGAAGAAGAAAGAAACGGATACCGAGGAGAAACTGATTGATGATGAATAGACTTTGAGGGCATGTTATGGGTGTGGTTCTTTCTTTGTTCTACAATCAATAGGAAGGGGCTTTGTAGATAAAATTTTGGATTGGGGAACTATAAAAATATGTATAAATATTGTGAAATTTAACGAGATCATCACCTTGTGGAGCTCAGAGGAACTGTAGTCCCAAAAAACATCTCAGTGTGAACATAGTCTTGTGGGTGGGTGTGTATGATGAATATTTATTAGTTGTCCTCCTCTACATTGCCTTTTCCACATCTTCATCTTCCTGCCCCCCCCCCCTCACCTCTCCACCCCCTTTTCACCTCCTCATCACCCCCCATGTCCTTCTCTTCACCCGCCCATCTTCATCTTCGCCTCCATGCCCCCTTATCACCCTCATATCTTTCTCTTCACTCTCCTGTCCTTCTCTTCATCCCGTCTTCCTCATCTTCATTGCCCCACCGCCGTCTATACCCTACTTCCCCTCTTCACCTCCTCATCACCCCCCATGTCCCTCTCTTCACCTGCCCTTCTTCCTTTTCACCTCCATGCCCCCTCATCACCCTCATATCCGTCTCTTCACCCTCCTGTCCTTCTCTTCATGCCATCTTCATTACCCCACCACCTTTGTCTATACCCTACTTCACCTCCTTATCACCCCCATGTTCCTCTCACCTGCCCTTCTTCATCTTCACCTCCATGCCCCCTCATCACCCTCATCTCCTTCTCTTCACCCTCTTGTGCTCCTCATTTTCCCATTTTTCTCATCTTCATCTCCCCATCCCCCTTCCCATGTCCCAATCTCCACCTCTCCTTCCTACTCTTCATCCCCTTCATTACCTTCCCTACCCCTCTTCACGCCCCCCCCCCCATCATCCTTGTCCCCTTTTTTGTGCAGTGGGGCAGGCTTTTCATTGTTAAAACACGTGGTGAGGAGGTGACATATCACCTCCCAGCCGTCTGTCAAAAGCACCCTGAAAAGCAATCCACCATGGATTACTTTTTAGAGGAGCGGTAATTGCTACTGAATGTGTAAACGAACTCTAAAATTTGTAATTATATAACCTAATAGATAAATTGTTTTCCTATTGAGCAATATCTTCTTGTCTGTCCTTATTACGATAAATCTTCTCGTATATACAGTATTATAAAACTTTATTGTACAATAGATTATCAATATGCTTCTTGTAGAACCACGCCCATTTGATCCACCTTAATACCCAAAACTTTCATCCCCTTCATGCCCAGCCCAATTTTCAGAGACATGGTCAGCAAAGGAATGGTCCAGGCAGCAGGCAGACATGTGGTCATTAAACAGGCCAGGGTGAGTACAGGTGGCAGGCAGGGGCAACACTGCACTGGTGGGGTGTTAATCAGGGACACTGTAACTGGCGTGGTGGGGATCAGGGGCACTGTAATTGGCGTGGTGGTGATCAGGGGCACTGTAACTGGTGTGGAGGTGATAAGAAACACTGTAACTCGTGTAGTGGTGATCAGGAACACTGTAACTGGTGTGGTGGGGATCAGGGATACTGTAACTGGTGTGGTGGGGATCAGGGACACAGTAACTGGTGTGGTGGGGATCAGGGACACTGTTACTGGTGTGGTGATGATCAGGGACACTGTAACTGGTATGGCGGTGATCAGGGACACGGTAACTGGTGTGGTGATGATCAGGGACACTGTAACTGGTGTGGCGGGGATCAGGGACACGGTAACTGGTGTGGTGGGGATCAGGGACACTGTAACTGGTGTGGTGGGGATCAGGGACACTGTAACTGGTGTGGTGGGGATCAGGGACACTGTAACTGGTGTGGTGGGGATCAGGGACACTGTAACTGATGTGGTGATGATCAGGGACACTGTAACTGGTGTGGCGGTAATCAGGGACACTGTAACTGGTGTGGTGGGGATCAGGGACACTAACTGGTGTGGTGGGGATCAGGGACACTGTAACTGGTGTGGTGATGATCAGGGACACGGTAACTGGTGTGGTGATGATCAGGGACACGGTAACTGGTGTGGCGATGATCAGGGACACGGTAACTGGTGTGGTGGTGATCAGGGACACAATAACTGGTGTGGCGGTGATCAGGGACAAGGTAACTGGTGTGGTGGTGATCATGGATAGGAAGGGGCCGAACACCCCCCTGTTCGGTTCGCAACAGAACTCTAGAACAGGGAAAAATTTCTAAACCGAACGAGGAACCCCATTGAAGTCTATGGGAGCCAAACAGGAAAAATCAAAGTGCCCATTTTGAAGGCTTGTATGCAAGTATCTGGCCATAAAAGGGGTATTGGGGTCTGGGTACTTCCCTGGGGGCATGTATCAATGCATTTTTTTTTTTTAAAACAATCGTTTTTTTCAGGAGCAGTGAGTTTAATGATGCTTAAAGTGAAACAATAAAAAAATCCTTTAAATATAGTGGGGGGGTCCCCTTAGTCTGCCTGTAAAGTGGTGCCTCTGTAGCACGCATAGAACATGCTGCAGCAAAAATTACAAATTAAAAAAAAAAACTAGTCACATCACTTAAAATGACTCGCGGTTGCAATTGGCATTTAACGACCCCCTTTCCATGGTTCCCAGGCTCTACCATCCCACCAGCGAGTCCGGCACCGGCATGATGGATGCCGCCAAGTAGAGGAGAAGGAGACCAGGGAGCGTTTTCTCGCTGATTACCCCACTTTTTCTTCAAGCCAAACCCGAACACTTTAGCGGCGCACAGTACTTTTTTTTTCTTAGTATACGCTATAGGATTGCCTCCACCTAGAACAGTTCCTCTACCCAGGACAAGACCCCCACCCAGGACAGGGCCTTCATCTAGGATAGGACCCCCACCCAGAACAGTGCCTCCACCCAAGACAGAGCCCCCACCAGGACAGTGCCTCCACCCAAGACAGGGCCCCCATCTAGGATAGTGCCTCCACCCAGAACAGTGCCTCTACCCAGGACAGGGCCTCCACCTAGGATAGTGCATTCACCCAGGACAGTGCCTCCACCTAGCACAGGGTCTCCACCCAGGCCAGAACCCCTACCCAGGATAGTGCCTCCTCCTAGACAGGGCCCCCACCCTGGTCAGTGCCTCCTTCCAGGACAGTGCCTCCACCCAGGGCAAGACCCCCACCCAGGACAGGGCCCCCACTTAGGATAGTGCCTCCACCCAGCACAGTGCCTTCACCCAGGACAAGACCCCCACCCAGGACAGGGCCTTCATCTAGGATAGTGCTTACACACAGGACCGTGCCTCCACTTAGCACAGTACCTCCACCCAAGATAGGACCCACACCCAAGACAGGGCCCCCACCTAGGATAGTGCCTCCACCCAGGACAGTGCCTCTACCCAGGACAAGACCCCCACCCAGGATAGGGCCTTCACCCAGGACAGTGCCTCCACCTAGGACAGTGCCTCAACCCAGGATAGTGCCTCCACTCAGGACAGTGCCTCCACCCAGGACAGTGCCTCCACCCAAGACAGGGCCCCCAACTAGGATAGTGCCTTCACCCAGAACAGTGCCTCTACCCAGGCCAGGGCCTATACCTAGGATTGTACCTTCGCCCAGGGCAGTGCCTCCACCTAGGACAGTGCCTCCACCCAAGACAGGGCCCCCACCTAAGATAGGGCCTCCACCCAGAACAGTGTCTCTACCCAGGACAGGGCCTCCACCTAGGATAGTGCTTTCACCCAGGACAGTGCCTCCGCCTAAGACAGTGTCTCTTCCCAGACAGGGCCTCCACCCTGGTCAGTGCCTCCACCCTGGTCAGTGCCTCCACCCAGGACAGTGCCTCCACCCAGGACAGGGCCCCCACCCAGGACAGAGCCTCCACCTAGGATAGTGTCTCCACTCAGGACAGTACCTCCATCCAAGATGGGGCCCCCACCCAGGACAGTGCCTCCACCAAAGACAGGGCCCCCCACCTAGGATAGTGCCTCTACCCAGGACAGGGCTTCCACCTAGGATAGTGCTTTCACCCAGGACAGTGCCACCACCTAGCACAGGGTCTCCACCCAGGCCAGAACCCCTACCCAGGACAGTGCCTCCACCTAGGACAGTGCCTCCTCCCAGACAGGGCCCCCACCCTGGTTAGTGCCTCCTTCCAGGACAGTGCTTCAATCTAGGACAGTGCCTCCACCCAGGACAGAGCCTCTACCCAGGACAAGACCCCCACCCAGGACAGGGCCTCCACCTAGGACAGTGCCTCCTCCCAGACAGGGCCCCCACCCTGGTCAGTGCCTCCTTCCAGGACAATGCTTCAACCTAGGACAGTGCCTCCACCCAGGACAGAGCCTCTACCCAGGACAAGACCCCCACCCAGGACAGGGCCCTCCACCCAGGACAAGACCCCCACCCAGGATAGGGCCTCCACCTAGGAAAGTGCCTCCACCCAGGACAGTGCCTCCACTCAGGACAGTGCATCCACCGAAGACAGGGCCCCCACCCAGGACAGTGCCTCCACCCAAGACAGGGCCCCCAACTAGGATAGTGCCTTCACCCAGAACAGTGCCTCTACCCAGGACAGGGCCTCCACCTAGGATTGTACCTTCGCCCAGGACAGTGCCTCCGCCTAGCACAGGGTCTCCAACCAGGCGAGAACCCCTACCCAGGACAGTGCCTCCACCTAGGACAGTGCCTCAACCCAAGACAGGGCCCCCACCTAAGATAGGGCCTCCACCCAGAACAGTGTCTCTACCTAGGACAGGGCCTTCACCTAGGATAGTGCTTTCACCCAGGACATATATAAAAGGTGGTTTGACCACCACCAGCTTGCCACAACCCCTTCCTAATATTTGATTATATCGTAATCTTTTACATTCATACAATCGTACGATCTACTATCACTTCTATTGATGTCTTGATATGATCCACTTCAGGTGTGATGGCCCCCCCTTTTCCACGCCACGTCAGGCGCAGGATCTTGTTTTCCTGTGATGACTTCTTGTAAGTCAGGTAGGACTCAGTGGGGTGTCCCATCAATAGTGGAGGTTCTTCTGCCGACCGACGAGCCGGATATGGAATCCTATGAGGATTCCCTTTTAAAAGGAAGGATTTCTGGTCATATGATCGTGTAAAAAACAATTTCATGATTGCTATTATTGTGTTTTTTTTCAAATTTCTTGTATGATTTATTAAATGCATTTTTCCTTACAATTAACATATCTTCTGAAGAAGACCCTACAGGGTCGAAACGCGTCAAGTTATATGTAGTCATTCACATTGCACTTTAGCAGCGATGTTACGTGTTACATAATGTTCATATTGTTTTGTACTCTTAATTCATTCATGTACCAGAGCTCATATCTTGATTCAATTTTACTGGTGTAAACTTCTGTTTTCACAAAAAAGAACTTTTTTTACCACACACGCATCTAATCTCTGCTGCCTTCGAAAACCCCAATTGGGGGAAACTTCCCATATCTTCACCCTGGACAGTGCCTCCGCCTAAGACAGTGTCTCTTCCCAGACAGGGCCCCCACCCTGGTCAGTGCCTCCACCCTGGTCAGTGTCTCCTCCCAGGACAGTGCTTCCACCTAGGACAGTGCCTCCACCCAGGACAGGGCCTTCACCCAGAACAGGGCCCCCACCTAGGATAGTGCCTCCACCCAGGACAGTGCCTCTATTAAGGACAAGACCCCCACCCAGGACAGAGCCTCCACCTAGGATAGTGTCTCCACTCAGGACAGTACCTCCATCCAAGATGGGGCCCCCACCCAGGACAGTGCCTCCACCAAAGACAGGGCCCCTGCCCAAGACAGTATCTCCACCCATGACAGGGCCCCCCACCTAGGATAGTGCCTCTACCCAGGACAGGGCTTCCACCTAGGATAGTGCTTTCACCCAGGACAGTGCCTCCACCTAGCACAGGGTCTCCACCCAGGCCAGAACCCCTACCCAGGACAGTGCCTCCACCTAGGACAGTGCCTCCTCCCAGACAGGGCCCCCACCCTGGTCAGTGCCTCCTTCCAGGACAGTGCTACAACCTAGGACAGTGCCTCCACCCAGGACAGTGCCTCCACCCAGGACAGTGCCTTTACCCAGGACAAGACCCCCACACAGGACAGGGCCTCCACCTAGGACAGTACCTCCACCCAAGATAGGGCCCCCACCCAAGACAGGGCATCCACCTAAGATAGTGCCTCCACCCAGAACAGTGCCTCCACCTAGGATAGTGTTTTCACCCAGGACAGTGCCTCCACCTAGCACAGGGTCTCCACCCAGGCCAGAACCCCTACCCAAGACAGTGCCTCCTCCCAGACAGGGCCCCCACCCTGGTCAGTGCCTCCGTCCATGAGAGTGCTTCCACCTAGGACAGGGCCTCCACACAGAACAGTGCCTGCACTCAGGACAGTGCCTCCACCCAAGACAGGGCCCCCACCTAGTGTTACCACTTTTTCTTCAAGCCAAACACTTTAGAATTTTTTTCTTTAGTATACTCTATAGCAGTGTCCTCAAGGCGCCCCAACAGGTCATGTTTTCAGGATTTCCCTCAGATGAAACAGCTGTGGTAATTACAAGGGAGTGAAACTGATCAAGTCACCTGTGCAAAATAATGGAAAGCCTGAAAACATGACCTGTTGGGGCGCCTTGAGGACTTGATGTTGAGTTGAGAAACACTGTTCTATAGGATTGTAACAGACCTGAGGCACCTTTGGGCCCTCCAAAGAGAATAGTAACGCGGCACACATAGTGCTCCCTCACCCTCCTGTCAAGCTCTGTTCCGAGACACATTCTTGTCTGAATAATGTGTCTGGGTTTCAGGTGGACTAAAACCCAGGCACATGATTCAAAACCCGGACTGTCCGAGTAAATCCCGAGCAGGTGGCAACCCTAGATCCTCTAGATCAGTGGTTCTCAACCCTGTCCTCAAGTACCCCCAACAGGCCATGTTTGCAGGTGCTTTATATCTAAGTCAATGGCTTGGAATTTTGGACAGCTATTTTGTCTAATGCCGCGTACACACGAACGGTTTTCCCGTCAGAAAAACCTTGGATGTTTTTTTCCGACGGAATTCCGCTCAAGCTTGGCTTGCATACACACGGTCATACAAAAGTTCTCTGAACTTTCGAGCATTAAGAACGCGGTGACGTACAACACTACGACGAGGCGAGAAAAATAAGTTTAATGCATCCGAGCATGCGTCAAATTGATTCCGAGCATGCATGTTTTTATTCCCGTCGGAATTGCATACAGACGAACGGTTTTTCCGATAGGAATTTTTTCCCGTCCGAAAAATAGAGAACCTGCTCTCAAACTTTTGCTGGCGGGAATTCCGACAGAAAAAGTCAGATGGAGCCTACACACGGTCGGAATTTCCATTCAAAAGCACACATCAGACTTTTTCCGACAGGAAATCCGGTCGTGTGTACGCGGCATAAGAGAAATTCCCAAAACATGGCCTGTTGGGGGTACTGAGAACAACTGCTCTAGATCACCCCTAGATAAATTGAACCCGGAAGTTTTGCATATTGTGTCTCTTCCAGGGTTAGCACTATGATTCCAGACCGCTGTGGCCAGGGAAGCCTCAAACTGAGCGCAATCTGCACTCCATTCCATTATCTTCAGTAGAGGGCAGGAAAGACATGAGAGGCCTGCCATGTCCCCCTGATGTTTCAACCGCTTGTGCAATTCGTTTCGTAACGAATCGAAATTCGTCCGAATTTAGCAACTTTCGGACATTCGGAAGCATTCGAATTTCCGAACAAAGCAATTACGAATAAAACCGAATCTGAAATAAATTATACCGCAAATAGCGAATGCCCGAATGTCTTCGGCATAATTCGTTATGAAAAAAGTTACGAATGTACGAATCCATTCGAAGCACAATAACACTCTGCTCTGCTCTCTGCTTCTCCCTCACTGTGCTGAACTCCCTCTCAAAATGGTGTACAGGGGCGGAGGCTATAGCCGCATGTAAAAAACGAAAGTAAAATACGAGATTTCGAATCGTTACAAATAACCGCTATGTATTTAGAAAAGTACAAATCCATTCGAAGCACATTAGGCATAATAGGCAGCGTCGTTGTGAGAGAGACACGGAAAAAAAGTTACAAAAGTAGGAGTTGTGTCCAGAATCAACGAAAGACAATGTACTCTACCGAAAGTACGAATTATAAATCAACTAAAAATAAGGCTTACATTAATACCAATCATTCCGATTCAACGAAAAATGTCGCTTGCGAAAATACGAATTAGTCCGAACACGAAAAATCCCGTCTAGCAAAATTACGAACGATTACGAATCAACAGGACCGAAAAGAAACGAACCGAAACTAAACAAATTTTTCCGTTGTGCACAAGTCTATTGACCGGGCCTTTTCTTTTTCTTTTGCTAGTAAATCACTTAGAACCCCTATATATTATATATATTTTTAAAAGCAGAGACCCTAATGGATAAAATGGCGGGTGTTGCAATTTTTTATGCCATGCGGTATTTGCGCAGCGATTTTTTTAAACGCAATTTTTTGGGGGAAAAATACACTTTTGTGAATTTTAATGCACAAAAACATAATAAAATACCCAATTGTTTGGTAAAGTATAAAAGATGATGTTACGCAGGGTAAATAGATACCAAACATGTCACGCTTTAACCACTTGCCACCCAAGCCAATTCTAGCGTTTCTCTTCTACATGTAAAAAGCATAATGTTTTTGCTAGAAAATGATTTAGACCCCCCAAACATTATATACCGTATATACCCCATTACAACCTCACTGTGCCATACCTCTGTGCCCATTGCAACCTCACTGTGCCCCACTCACCTGGAGGATGCAAGAAGCGTCCGTAGGCCTGAGTGCAGAAGCCAGGAAAGGAGGGATGCAGCGCTGGTGGAGAGGCCGGGAGTACCAAGATGGCCGCCGGAGCCCGGGACCAGGCCGAAAGCCGCGGTCTGGATTTGGGGCTGCCGCCGTGCGGGAGGGCACCACTCTGTTCAGACCCCCACCCGGTCGGAAGCCCGTAGAGCAGCATCTGCGTGCGGCGAGGGAGCCAGACACCAGGGAGGCCCGGGATACAGTGCTGGTGGAGAGGCCGGGAGGAGCAAGATGGCCACCGCATACGAAGACTAGGCCGAAGCCGCGGCCTATAGTAGTGGCTGCCGCCGTGCGGAGGAGCGTCGCACCGTTCAGGTACACTGACTCGAGTATAAGCCGAGGGTGGCATTTTCACCCTAAAAAAGGGCTGAAAAACGCGGCTTATACTCGAGTATATACGGTACTCGAGTATAAGCCGACCCGAATATAAGCCGAGGCACCTAATTTTACCACAAAAAAATGGGAAAATTAGAGTTACGCTTACCGGTAACGTCTTTTCCAGTAGTCTTTCAGGACAGCCACAATGAGAGACCTAGGCTCCTCCCCTTCCACAGGAAATACTGCGCCAGCCCCTATAAATTCTTACTTCCCCTGCCGGCCTTCAGTTTTTCTGAGATCACCTCCGGACAGCTGGGGAGACACAAGAACACATTAATAGCATACTATTATTATCTCTATCATGCTGCGTTCCGGTCTTTAGTAAGACCCCCCAATTTTTTTAGGGTGGGTACTAGGGCTGTCCTGAAAGACTACTGGAAAAGACGTTACCGGTAAGCGTAACTCTAATTTTCCCTATTCGTCTTTCAGGACAGCCACAATGAGAGGATAGACGAGCACTTACCAACTAGGGTGGGACTACAGCTTGCAAAACCTTTCGCCCAAAGGCTTGCTCACCTGCCGACACCAGATCCACTCTGTAATGCTTAACAAAGGTAGCGTAGCTGGACCAAGTTGCTGCCTTGCATATTTGTTCTGGCGTTGCTCCAGCCCTTTCTGCCTGAGAGGCTGCCAGAGATCTGGTGGAGTGTGCCTTTATTCCTGTAGGGACCTCTTTACCCGCTAAGGAATATGCCTGTCCTATGGCTGTTCTGAGCCATCTGGCAATAGTGCGTCGAGACGCCTTGTAACCCTTTCTGGCCCCAGAAAATAAAATAAACAGAGTCTGACTTTCTAAAGACTCTTGTCTGTTCTAGGTAGTGCAGGATGCATCTCCTGACATCCAATGTGTGGAATTTCAACTCCCCTTCACCTGAGGGGTTTGGACAAAAAGAAGGCAAGATTACTTCCTGATTCCTGTGGAATTTTGAAGTCACCTTGGGCAAAAATGCCGGATCGGTCTTTAAAACGACCCGATCCGGAAAAATAATACAAAAAGGGGGTCTAATGGATAGAGCTTCTAACTCACTGACCCTCCTAGCAGTGGTCACTGCAACCAAAAATGCTGTTTTTAAAGTTAGATCCCTTAGTAGACACTCCTCTAGGGGTTCAAAGGGAGCGTCCGTAAGGGTCTGCAAAACTAAAGACAGGTCCCAACTGGGAAATGGTGGATTCTGAGCTGGTCTCAGTCTGGATAGGGCTCTGAAAAACCTGACAACCCAGGGATCAGAGGCCAGAGGTTTCTCTAAGTAAGCACTGAGTGCTGAAATTTGACTTTTAAGGGTAGCTATGGAAAGACCCTTATCTGCCCCACATTGAAGAAATTCTAGTATGGACGTGGAATTATGGACCGAACAGGAACCGTCCGCACACCACTTGTTAAAGCGGAGCCAGACTCTTCTATAGATCTGGCGAGTCTCCCTTTTCCTACTATTAAGGAGGGTGGTAACTAACTTCTCTGAAAAGCCTTTGGCTTTTAACATGCCCTCCTCAGTAGCCAAGCCGCTAGTCTCCATCTGTGTACCTGGGGACAAAGGACCGGACCCTGTGAGAGGAGATCCTCTCGAGGTGGAAGAAGAAAGGGTGGTTCTACAGCCAACTGTTTGAGAACTGAGAACCATGCTCTCTTGGGCCAATGTGGTGCTACTAGAATCAGGGAAGTGTTTTCTATCTGAAACTTCCTTAGGACAGCGGGCAACAGAACCGGTGGTGGGAATGCATAACACATTCTGAATTCCCAACTTTGGGTTAGTGCGTCCACTCCCAACTCTCCTTCTCCCCTGTTTAGAGAGAAGAACCAGGGGGCTTTCGCGTTTCTCTTTGACGCGAAAAGGTCCACCTCTGGTGGCCCCCACCTTCTGACTAAGAGCAGGAAAACCTCCTGATTGAGGACCCATTCGCTCTCTCTCAGTTGTGTCCGACTGAGGAAGTCTGCTATGACGTTCCTCTCGCCTCTTAGGAAGATTGCTGAGAGTGAGAGTGTGTTGATTTCGGCCCAGCCCAGAATGTCTGCTGCTAGGGCCGACAAGACTCCACTCCTTGTGCCGCCCTGCTTGTTCAAATAGGCTACGGCCGAAGAGTTGTCTGACCTCACCTGAGTGTGGTGACCCCGGAGTTGTTCCTGAAAAAACTTGAGCGCTAGACCCACTGCTTTCAGCTCTTTCCAGTTGGACGACCTGTTTAGATCCTCTAATTCCCAGGTGCCCTGTGCTGGGAGGGATCCCAGGTGTGCCCCCCAGCCTTTGCCACTTGCGTCCGTGGTTATCACCCGAGATACCGGGACAAACCACAGACGCCCCTGTGACAGGTTTGGAACCCTCCTCCACCACCAGAGGGATCTCTTTACCTGAGCAGGTACCTGAACCAGGTTGTCTAGAGCTTCTAGACTGTGGTCCCAAATCTTCAAAACGAAGGCTTGTAGTGGGCGAAAGTGCAGTCCTGCCCATTGGACTGCTGGGAGCGTAGATGTCAACAGACCCAAAGTTGACATCAGATATCTGATTGTCACTTGGAGATTGCTCTGGAGGGACGTCACTGCCCTGTCTAGCTTCAGGATCTTCTCCATCGGGAGGAATACTCTCAAAAGAGTTGAGTCCAATGTGTACCCTAGGTACATTATCCTCTGTGACGGGACTAGGCTGGACTTCTCTAAATTTAGAAGCCACCCTAGGTCCGTAAGGACCCTCCTTGTTTTTTCCAGGTCTCTGGATAGCTGTTCTGGGGATGCTGCGAATAGAAGCAGATAGTCCAGGTAAGCTATGATGGATACTCCCTGAAGACGCAGAAACGCCAACGGTTCCGCCAGAACCTTGGTGAAAATGCGGGGGGACGAGGATAGCCCGAATGGCAGTGCTTTGAACTGTAGGTGCACTACTGTTCCGTCTAGGTTGACTGCTAGACGTAGAAAACGTTGAGAGTTTTCTGCAATTGGGATGTGCAGGTATGCGTCTCTGAGATCCAGAGACACCATGAAGCAATTGGGGGGGAGGAGGGCCCTGACAGAAAAAATCGACTCCATCCGGAATCGTTTGTATACAATTGATCTGTTCAGGGGCTTTAGGTTCAGAATTAGTCTGAACTCTCCGGAAGGTTTCTTTACCACAAAAATGTGGGAATAGAATCCCCTTCCCTCCTCTGCTTCTGGAACTCTGCATACTACGTTCTGACTTTCCAGACTTTCCAGAGCTCCCAACAAGGCTTGGGATTTCTCCCTGCATTTGGGGAGAGAAGTGACAAGATATCTCTGGGGGGGGGGGCTTTGCAAACTCTAAATGGTACCCCCTTTTTATAATCCCCAGAATAAATTGGTTGGGGGAAATTGTCTCCCATAGTGGGAGGAAGATCCCCAGTCTTCCTCCCACTCTGACTAGAGAGTCAGGGGTTTTTCCCGGGCTGTTGAGGAGCGCGAAAAATCGCTCCACCTCTGCCTCTGCCTTTAGGGGTCCAGGTCTTTCTTTGCTTTTCAGGCCTGGGAGCCCCCTTCTGACCCTGCGGACGAAACCCCTTTTTTGATACTACTGGGGCCTTCCGCTTGGGGGGAAAGGACTTCTTTTTATCTGCCGTCCGGTCCAGAACCGAATCGAGACCGGGGCCGAAGAGTAGGTCTCCCGTTAGGGGTATCCCACACAGCTTAGCCTTGGAGGCACTGTCGCCTGGCCAAGTCTTCAGCCAGAGGGCTCTTCTGGCAGAATTGGCCAGGGCTGCCGACCTGGCTGACATGCGGACAGATTCCGCAGAGGCGTCCGCTATATAAGCAACTCCTTGCAAGATAGTCGGAAAGGACGCTAGAATTATTTCTTTAGCCGTCCCAGCCTCAATGTGCTCCTGGATTTTAAGGAGCCAATGTTCTAAGTTGCGGGCCACAACTGTAACGGCCATCTCAGGCCTTAAATTACCCATAGTAGAGTCCCAGGTTTTCTTTAATAGGGAGTCTATCCTTTTGTCCATGACGTCCGCCAAAGCTCCCATGTCCTCGAACGCTAGGTCCGTGTTCCTAGAGACCTGGGAGAAGGCGGCGTCTAATTTGGGGTTTTTATTCCAAATGGACATTGGGTCATCCGAAAAAGGAAATCTTCTTTTTAAAGATGTAGAAAAGAAGGGTTTCCTCTCGGGGTCCTGCCATTCCCTTTTGACAGTGTCAATCAGTACATCGTGTACAGGGAAGACTTTTTTCTTCTGTTCACCCAGGCCCTTATACATTTTATCATGAAGGGTCAAGGGTTTTTTATCGGTCTGTATACCGAGGGTGGTATAAATTGCTCCCAAGAGGTCATCTACCTCATCCAGGGACAACTTATACCTGGAGGTTTTCCTGGACTCCCCGTCCTGGGTTTCTCCGTCTGAGTCCTCTTGAGACTCAGAGGTGACACTATCTGGATGTGCCTGTTGTACACCGGAAGGGCCTGCAACCTCCTCTGCCCTGGAAGTAGTGGCAGCGTTAGCCGGTACAGGGCCCTGAGCCGGTGAGGGGGTTGTAACCTGGGAAGTGGGAACAGAGGGGAGTTGAAATCTTTCAAATAAGCTTTTGAAAGACGAAAAGGTGGACGAGAGCTCCTTCACGGAGGCTGCCAGTTCAGACTCCTGCTCTGAATCCCTTTCTTTCACCAGGGTGTCAATACAATTTTTACATAAGACCTTCCCCCATGCCTCCTTTAGCGTGTCCCTACAGGAGGCACACTTCTTTTTAGAGGTATGGGTTGATCTCGATTTCTCTGTAGCCTTCTAGAATACAGGAAGACAACAAAATCATACAAAAAATTTAGTACAAAATATACTTTTTTTTTTTTTGACAAATAAGTGCAACCCCTGGAGAGCGCTGAACCTTCTATATGTAAGGCATCAGTGTCTCCCCCCCTGACCACCCAGGGGGACTACCCCCCCCATGGACAGGAACCATGCATGGAGGGGTATTCCTAGGTAGAGAGGAACCCACCCCAGGGTACTCTTACCTTAGGAAGGCTGGAGGTGGTGTCAGTGTGTGCCGCTTGAGCCTCTGCTTCCGACATGCTGACTGCAGGTGGCTGCCTCCGCTGAGTCCTACGCTAAGGACACTCCTTGCGTGATTTGGACTCTCTCCAGCTTCTGCCTGGGCCCCTATCAGCGCCGCGACCCGGAACCGGAAGTCGCGGGTTAAAGGGAAAGCATCCGCCCTCCGCCGGAAATGACGTCGCCACGTCGTCCGGCCCGCGAGTTCCAAAAAAATGCGGCATGTATCCATATACACGGAGGACGGATTGCCTCCTTGCTGCGGCCCTGTGGACGCGATAGGGGCCCCCTTCAGCCGCACTCGACCAGGCTGGGGTGGCTCACGGAAGGTGGGTGACTAATCCACAATACCCTGGAAGCCCCTGCTTCCTTTCAGGTAAGAAATGCCTCAGTCCCCTGACTGACTTAGTCTGGCTCCTTGCACAGTGTCTCCCCTCCGGAGGAAACACTAACAACTGAAGGCCGGCAGGGGAAGTAAGAATTTATAGGGGCTGGCGCAGTGTTTCCTGTGGAAGGGGAGGAGCCTAGGTCTCTCATTGTGGCTGTCCTGAAAGACGAATAGGGAAAACTTATTGACTCGAGTATAAGCCTAGGGTGTCCGTCTGCATGCCTCACTGTGCCCATGTCTCACTGTGTACATGCCTCACTGTGCCCAATCTCCCTACCTGATCTCTGGCGCTGTGTGACTAGACTGACGTTTAACATGGGAGTCTATGGAAGGGGTGCCCGGCTTTGCAAGATCGCTGCTTCCTGGCCGTAGGTCCCCCAGACAACAAACTTTGCACACTTGTAGATGAAGAGTGGGGCTACATGAGCGCCAAGCTTGGGGTCCAGAGGACCTAGGGCCGGCCAGTACCGGGTCCCCAAAATCACCAGAGAAATTACCGTTTAACATTGGAGTCTATAGAAGGGGTGCCCGGATTTGCAAAATCGGTGCTCCCCGGTCGTAGGTCCCCTGGGCAACAAACTTTGCACACTTGTAGATGAAGAGTGGGGCTAAATGTGTGCCAAGTTTGGGGTCCAGAGGACCTACGGCTGGCCAGGATCAGGCGCACAAATGTGAAGATGGACACAGACTCAAGTATAAGCCGAGGGGGGCATTTTCAGCTGAAAAACTCGGCTTATACTCAAGTATATACGGTACTTTTTTTTTTTTTAAAGCAGAAGCCCCTGAGGAATAAAATGGTGGGTGTTGCAATTTTTTTTATGTCGCACGATATTTGCGCAGCGGTTTTCCAAATGCAATTTTTTGGGGGAAAAAAATATAAATTTTCTGAATTTTAATGCACAAAAAAACGTAATAAAATACATTGCATTTAGTAAAAATTTTTTTATTGAAATGCACGTTTGATAAACCGTTGCCTTAATATTACACGACCATAAAAAAATGTAAGCTACCACCATTTTATTCTCCAGGGCCTCTGCTTTCCGAAAATACATTATATTTCCAAAAGTATTGGGACGCCTAATTTTACACAATTTAATGGCATCCCATTATTAGTCCGTAGGGTTCAATATTGAGTTGGCCCACCCTTTGCAGCTATAACAGCTTCAACTCTTCTGGGAAGGCTGTCCACAAGGTTTAGGAGTGTGTCTTTGGGAATGTTTGACCATTCTTCCAGCATTTGTGAGGTCAGGCTCTGATGTTGGAGGAGAAGGCCTAGCTCGCAGTCTACACTCTAATTCATCCCAAAAGGTGTTCTATCAGGTTGAAGTCAGGACTCTGTGTAGGCCAGTCAAGTTCCTCCACCCCAAACTCGCTCATCCATGTCTTTATGGACCTTGCTTTGTGTACTGGTGTGCAGTCATGTTGGAACAGGAAGGGGCCATCCCTAAACTGTTCCCACAAAGTTGGGAGCATGAAATTGTCAAAAAAATCTTGGTATGCTGACGAATATACATTCCTCCACCCCAAACTCGCTCATCCATGTCTTTATTCAGTTACAGCTTTATAGACAAAGTGACATAAGCAATCGTCATCACAATTGCATTGTGGTCCAAATCATTTGGTGGAGGGGTGATTAGGGTGTGGGGTTGTAAAAAATATGTCTACACACCCTAAGGAGATATAGGCATTAGCAGCGCTAAACTCTTGTATCAATCCCAGAAAGATATGAATTTAACACACATAATAATAATAATAATAATATATAAATCCAGCACAATGTCCTCATTATAAACAAGAATAGAAAAGTATAAAAAAGTCCCTGTAAAATAATCAGCTGTAAAAAAAAAGAACCAACAGTGCGTGAGGGAGTATTGAAATTTTTTTAAATTTTAATTCCTCATAATCTTTATCCCTTCACCACACCACGTGGTGTGGGGTTGTTTTTCAGGGGTTGGGCTTGGCCCCTTAGTTCCAGTGAAGGGAACTCTTAAGGCGTCAGCATACCAAGACCTTTTGGACAATTTCATGCTCCCAACTTTGTGGGAACAGTTTGGGGATGGCCCCCTTCCTGTTCCAACACGACTGCGCACCAGTGCACAAAGCAAGGTCCCTAAAGACATGGATGAGCGAGTTTGGGGTGGAGGAACTTGACTGGCCTGCACAGAGTCCTGACTTCAACCTGATAGAATACCCTTGGGATGAATTAGAGCGAAGACTGTGAACCAGGCCTTCTCGTCCGACATTAGTGCCTGACCTCACAAATGCGCTTCTAGAAAGAATGGTCCAACTGTGATGGAGTTTATAAAATGATTTTTTTATACGAATGATCTTTCTCTCTATTATCCACTCAAATATTGGTATTTTCTTTTATTCCTTATTATTTTTTATTATTTATTTGTTTCATTATGTTTTGGTGTATGGGTTTAGATATTTAGTGTAGGTTAAATGGTTATGGTGTTCAGCTGCCCACATGGTTCACTGCCCCCCCTCAGGAATTTTAGAGTAATTAGCATCCTTCTGAGAATGTGTTTGCAAGGAACAAGACACAAAGACACACCAAGATATATTTATACAATAAGAAGCTTATTGATGTTCATACTGGGAACCAGAAAGTTTATGTATGCTAACTAAGGATATACGTTAGAGTATTATTATGTGTGTGTTTTGGTAAATCTTATAACCAGACAGTAGTATTTTCCCTTACATAAAATTATAAAACAGATAAATGATGAACAGATGTTCTGTGCACTCTTTTTTCCAACCCCTCCCATCGACTCCAGCAATATGGCGCTGAGCTCTGGAATGCTTCTACACGAGGAAGAAATAGACGTCAGAGGAAGACGGCCATATATGGAATCAGCCAATCACATGTACACATTTGTGATGACGATTGCTTATGTCACTTTGTCTATAAAGCTGTAACTGAATAAAGAACTCCCTGTTGTTGAGCCACACATGGGGAAAAAGCCATACTGATGAGTCTGGGAAGAAAAAAGCCCTGGACTGTGGCACTCTGTATAGACAGTTTTATTTTAAAAAAAAAAATATTTAAAATTAATCCATAAATCCAAAACGAACAGTGGTCATGCAGGGGTAGATGGTTAAAGCGTTTCACGTCAGTGTTTGACGCTTACTCAGCTATGAGTAAGCGTCAAACACTGACGTGAAACGCGTTAGCCATCTACCCCTGCATGACCACTGTTCGTTTTGGTTGTTTTGGATTTATGGATTAATTTTAAATATTTTTTTTTCGAAAAATAAAACTGTCTACACAGAGTGCGGCAGTCCAGGGCTTTTTTCTTCCCATGCATTAGTGCAGAGCCAGCACCTGTGTGAACAACAGGGCGGGAGCAGCTATTTGGAGCATCTACAGCTTTGAGCGGTACGTTTCTTTTCTTCTCTTTTATACTGATGAGTCTGTTTTCAGTATGCAAATCGTAAAGCATGCATGCCCTCATATCACCATAGATTTGAACCAGCGGCAGAATAAGAATAGTATTCTGGTTTTGGGCCAGAACCGATCCATTACACAACATTCCCATAGACACACTCCTAAACCATGTGTACAGCCTTCCCAGACGAGTTGAAGCTGTTATAGCTGCAAAGGGCGGACCAACTCAATATTGAACCCTACGGACTAAGACATTGCCATTAATGTTCATGTGCGTGTAAAGGCAGGTGTCCCAATACTTTTGGTAAAATAGTGTATGTGGTATCGCTATCAAACATTCCCATAGACACACTCCTAAACCTTGTGGACAGCCGTCCCAGAAGAGTTGAAGCTGTTATAGCTGCAAAGGGTGGGCCAACTCAATATTGAACCCTACGGACTAAGACTGGGATGCCATTAATGTTTATGTGTGTGTAAAGGAAGGTGTCCCAATACTTTTGGTAATATAGTTGTAGCGCTACCCCCGAAGGAGCCACTTAAGTATAATTGGTTATGTTCTCTGCCTCTCAACCCCAATAACAGTCTCAGACCCCTCTGGCACACCTGGCGATAGTGTAAGTGCAAGGACCAATAAGAAACACACACGTTATAACAAAACACAGAAATTGCCTTTACTATAAGGTTTCTATGGAAAAGTAATGTATATATAGGTCAAGTGAGTCAACTGAACAGTAATAGCTAAGACCAAGAGAAATATAGCTCAATACTATATTCAGGTTGCTTTCGGGGGATTTCAAACATGAGAATAACCCCAAGAGCCGAGCCAAACACTTCAGCAATGGCAACTCTATATCAGATTGGTTACCTCTACATGAGTTGGCTCTATGATTCCAGGCAGGAGGAGAGCAGAAGAATGACCCTCTCTTATGTCAGACCTCTCTCTCTTCTGTCCCCTGACACCACAGGCTCAACTACAAGCACTGTACCCAAATCAACATTCAATGGCTTAACTCCAAAGGTAAACTATCCCGCACACCCACTACATATACAAAGCCCTGAACATGTGTGTGCGTGCCCGTGTGGCACCAGTAACTTCAGTCCCTTGGGAGAAGGACGAGGCATTGGAGCTTCGGCTAGCCACTTTAGTTGGTGCACTTAATCTCCTGCTTGGCAAAGTGTATCTGTGGTATGCTGACTAGGCTTGTGCAATTTGTTTCGTAACTAATCGAAATTCGGCCGAATTTAGCAACTTTCGGACATTCGGAAGCATTCGAATTTCCGAACAAAGCACTTACGAATAAAACCGAATCCGAAATAAATGATATCGCAAATAGCGAATGCCCGAATGTCTTCGTCAAAATTCGTTATGAAAAAAGTTACGAATGTACGAATCCATTGGAAGCACAATAACACTCTGCTCTGCTCTCTGCTTCTCCCTCACCATGCTGAACTCCCTCTCAAAATGGTGTACAGGGGCGGAGGCTATAGCCGCATGTAAAAAACGAAAGTAAAATACGAGATTTTGAATCGTTACAAATAACCGCTATGTATTTAGAAAAGTACAAATCCATTCGAAGCACATTAGGCATAATAGGCAGCGCCGTTGTGAGAGAGACACGGAAAATTACGAATCAACGAACCCAAAAAAAGTTAGGAAAGTAGGAGTTGTGTCCAGAATCAACGAAAAACAATGTACTCTACCGAAAGTACGAATTATAAATCAACTAAAAATAAGGCTTACATTAATACGACTCATTCCGATTCAACGAAAAATGTCGCTTGCGAAAATACGAATTAGTCCGAACATGAAAAATCCTGTTTAGTGAAATTACGAACGATTACGAATCAACAGGACCGAAAAGAAACGAACCGAGACTAAACAAATCTTTCCGTTGTGCACAAGTCCAATGCTGACAGTATCCGGATAACAAGGCGGACACTGTGACTGCTTAACAGGCCGTAACGAGACCCAGGTTCTGGTAAGTGTTGGCAAAAGTGAGGCAACTCGGTCTATGTGCAGTGTCCTTGTTTCCTTCAGATGGGCAAGTGCCCTCTGACCAATCCTGCGGTCGAGGCCAAACGAACATCCTGGAACATGCAGGCTCTTCCGGTGACCCAAGTGGTCACTTCAAACCGTTGGTGCAGGTGCCTCTGGATATGCACCTGAGATCCCCTCTCTCACCGGAACTTGTAAACGAGCAGGGGGACTGACCCGGGAGGCAACACTTCTCCCCTGGGTCCAGTCTCTTCTCCTGCCTCGTGGTGACTGAACTCCCTCAGAGAAACAAGATGGAGTCTTTTGTTTCTTTTTCTCCCAGAGCATGCTGGGCTTTGAAGTTCTTTCCCCCATAAAAACCTGTAGGGCCGTTTGTGCTTGGGACTAGATATCCCACAATGCTTTGCAGCTGTTCTGCTTGTTCTTAATTGGCTCTCTCCCCCTGCCAATGAGGATGCAGGGGAGGGAGGCCTTTGTCCTATATGAGCGCCGCTTGTATCATGCAGTGAAGCTGACAGGCTCTCTCTCCCTCTCAGGAGAGCCTGTGTAAAAAGTCTTGCGGCGGCCAGCCTGAGAAGACAGCTGGAGATGCGGGGCATCCGCTACACACTCCCCCCACCAAATAACCTTTGGACCCCCAAAAGGCGGTAACAGTTCTTAACCTGCTACATGCTTTCAAGTACACATTGAGAGAAGCAGGTTAATGTAACAACGACAACCATTACATTTTTGTAGCGGTACCCCCGTAGGAGCCTCTCCCAGCCCCACAGATCAAAACAAACAGGCCTAGCTTCCAGCTAGGCCTGCCTAAATTTACCTGCTCTCTCAAAAAATCTCACCTCTAGCACCTACCTAGGTAGAGAGTGCTACTTTTTTATGATTCAAACAACTGATTTTATGACACAGGAGTTACAGAGAAACCTCCCACCAATTGTCATATGATGGGGGTTGTCCTGTCCGCAGGCCACCGCCGCTCGAATCATGCGGTGAAGAGTAGAGGGAGGCGGGAGGAATCGCCCGCAGAAGCTGACAGGCTCTCTCTCCCACTCAGAGTCACTAGAAAAGCCTGCCTGTTCCAGGACGTTCGTTTGGGCCTTGACTGCAGGATTGGTGAGAGGGCACTTGGCCATCTTCAGGAAACAAGGACACTGCACACAGACAGAGTTGCCTCACTTTTGCCTACACTTACTAGAACCTGGGTCTCGTTAACGGCCCGTTAAGCGGTCACAGTGTCCGCCCTGTTATCCGGATACTGTCAGCATACCACAGATACACTTTACCAGCGGCGGCCAGCTTGGCAAGGCCATGGGAGATGCGGGGCATCCGCTACATAGTGTATATGTTTGTGGCTTTTAACTAACTTTCAGGCCCAAAATGTGTATTTTAACATCAGAGCTCCCCCTAGCTGCAGCCTGGTAATAACATTGCTAGGAGGTCTATCAATTGAGCTGCTACATACTTCCAATCTCAAAGGTCTCCTGACACTAAAGGGTCTATTCTTAAAAAAATGTACATAGGCATTCACCCCGTGAAAGTGCATGTACATTCCTTCTGTGGGTATGGGGGAAAAGAACGAATGTTATGAGCCTATTTGCTGTCCTTATTACATTTTTTTCCACATTTGGCCTCTAGCTAGCTCCAATTCCTATGATACTTAGTTCCAACTAGTGGCCAAATGTGGTATTTTCCATTTTCAGTCAATGGTTGGTTTAATACTTCATTATCTTCTGTACTTAGAAGTGCATGAGTATGATCTCAGTTATTTTTATGAAACCAGGCCCGACAAAGGAAACTACGGGGTCTATGTATAGGACATTTATTTTTTTGCGAATAAGACAAGCACTTGCCCAGCCATTACAAATTTTGGCCATTATTTAACACAGTGATTTCCTATCATAGTCAGCGCCATCTAGTGTCCATAATGAGGTATTTTTTTCCCCCCCGATATGCCTCCATTGGAAAAATATCGCAATTCCAAATTATGACCACTAGGTGGAGCCAATGATCATATGAAATCGCTGTATCAAATTCAATACATTTCAAATTCGTCACAGCCAGGGGAGTGCTTGTCAAATTTGTTCAACATTTTTTTTTTTTTAAGTGTTTGTGAAATCTTCCACCACAAAATGTGTCGGTAAAAAGGTAATGACTCCATAATACACCTCGAGGGTTGTGTGGGACCCCTGATGTACAGGAAGACAGGACTTCAGTGAGGCACATTTCTCTCACTCAGGACAGGAATACGGCTTCTCCCTCTTGTGAGATCTCCGATGTCTGGAAAGACCGGACTTCTGTGAAAAACTTTTCCCGCACTCAGGACAAGAATACGGCTTTTCCCCCGTGTGAGACCTCTGATGATTTTCAAATTCCGATTTTAGTACAAAACATTTCTCGCACTCAGAACAGGAATACGGCTTCTCATCTGTGTGCATTCTCTGATGTCTGCAAAGACGGGATTTCTCTGAAAAACATTTCCCGCACTCAGGGCAGGAGTACGGCATCTCTCCCTTGTGCATTCTCTGATGTGCATAAAGATTGGACTTCCGTGCAAAACCTTTCCCGCACATAGGACAGGAACACAGCTTCTTTCCCGTGTGTGATATCCGATGTCTATGAAGATTGGACTTTTGTGAAAAACATTTCCCGCACTCAGGACAGGAATACGGCTTTTCCCCTGTGTGAGACCTCTGATGTTTGACAAGTTCTAATTTTTGTGCAAAACTTTTCCCGCACTCAGAACAGGAATATGGTTTTTCCGCAAAGTGAGACTTTTTATGTCTTACCAGTTCTGATTTATCTATAAAACTTTTCCTGCACTCAGAACAGGAATGCGGCTGCTCGCCTGTGTGCCATTTCAGATGTTTGCGAAGATATGACTTGTCTGAAAAACAATTTCCGCACTCAGGACAGAGGTACGGCTTTTCCCCCGTGTGAGACCTCTTATGTTTGACCAGATGTGCTTTTTGTGCAAAACTTTTCTTACAGTCGGAACAGGAATACGGCTTCTCACCTGCATGCATTCTCTGATGTCTGTGAAAATTGTACTTGTCTGAAAAACATTTCCCGCACTCAGAACAGATATATGATTCCTTCCTATTGTGAGACCTCTGATGTTTAGTAAAATCTACATTACGTTTAAAATGTTTCCCGCAATCAGTACACAAGAACAGCTGCTTTCCCGTATGAGATCTTTCATGCACAATAAGTTTGGATTTAAAACGGAAACACTTCCCGCACTCAGTACAGTAAAACCTCTTATCTTTTGGAAGGACGGCACCGTCCCGCACAGTCTGAGGTTCCTCAGAATAAGAGGAATACGATGGTCCGGCACCGTCCCGCACAGTCTGAGGTTCCTCAGGATAAGAGGAATACGATGGTCCGGCACCGTCCCGCACAGTCTGTGGTTCCTCAGGATAAGAGGAATACGATGGCCCGGCACCGTCCCGCACAGTCTGAGGTTCCTCAGGATAAGAGGAATACGATGGTCCGGCACCATCCCGCACAGTCTGAGGTTCCTCAGGATAAGAGGAATACGATGGTCCGGCACCGTCCCGCACAGTCTGAGGTTCCTCAGGATAAGAGGAATACGATGGTCCGGCACCGTCCCGCACAGTCTGAGGTTCCTCAGGATAAGAGGAATACGATGGTCCGGCACCGTCCCGCACAGTCTGAGGTTCCTCAGGATAAGAGGAATACGATGGTCCGGCACCGTCCCGCACAGTCTGAGGTTCCTCAGGATAAGAGGAATACGATGGTCCGGCACCGTCCCGCACAGTCTGAGGTTCCTCGGGATAATAGGAATACGATGGTCCGGCACCGTCCCGCACAGTCTGAGGTTCCTCAGGATAAGAGGAATACGATGGTCCGGCACCGTCCCGCACAGTCTGAGGTTCCTCAGGATAAGAGGAATACGATGGTCCGGCACCGTCCCGCACAGTCTGAGGTTCCTCAGGATAAGAGGAATACGATGGTCCGGCACCGTCCAGCACAGTCTGAGGTTCCTCAGGATAAGAGGAATACGATGGTCCGGCACCGTCCCGCACAGTCTGAGGTTCCTCAGGATAAGAGGAATACGATGGTCCGGCACCGTCCCGCACAGTCTGAGGTTCCTCAGGATAAGAGGAATACGATGGTCCGGCACCGTCCCGCACAGTCTGAGGTTCCTCAGGATAAGAGGAATACGATGGTCCATCTACACTGTGTGGTGCCGGATGGACCTTTGAGGTAGTCGGGTTTTCTCCTGGACTATACTGTGTGATGTCCTCATCTTCTACTTTACAGTCTGGAGACAAAGTGAGACAATCCTCTGAGGTTTTCCTCATCTCCCGTCCATCTACTAAAATAGAAATACAAAGATTATTACTAGACATGAGCTGATTGGTTCCCCTAAACCAGGACTCCGCCCACATCAGGCAGCTTTGTCTCTGAGGATCTTACAATTCCACCCTCAAGGTAACTAGTAGACATGTGCACACTGACATATTTTGTTTCGGAATTGAGTTTTCGTCCGAAAAATAAATTTATTTAGTTACTCCCGAAACTCGTTTTTATTGATTTCCTTTTTCGTTAGAAATTGCATTCGTCCGAAAATCCGAATTAATTAAGGTCGAATCTGTCATTGAAGGCTTTTGGTGTCTGTCGAATGTTCAAAGAAGATTTGACGGTGCAGCGAAACTGTACGACGCTGCAACCGTACATTTCCGGTCGAATGCTCCGCCCACAAGCTATAGTGGAATTCTAATGTTGTATGACTAGTAATAATTATATTTATTAATTATTATTACTAGTCAGCCAAGATTAGAATTTTTCTATAGTCTATGGGCGGATGCATTTGACCGGAAATGTACGGTTGCAGCGTCGTACAGTTTTCGCTGCTTCGTTGAATCTTCTTAGAACTTTCGACAGACACCATAAGCCTTCAATGACAGAATCAACGTTTGTATGTTTTTCGATGTTTTGTCGAATCTTCGTCATTCATATTGAATTGTCAAGTTAGTTCTATTTTACTGCTCCTCCTCTTTGGTTACAATCAGCCAATAACATTCATCATCATTATTTTTATTTTACTTCCCCCACCCAATTCCAGCAGCGATCTTTTCTCTCTATAATGTCGGATCTTTTCTCTCTATAATGTCGGATCTTTTCTCTCTATAATGTCGGATCTTTTCTCTCTATAATGTCGAATCTTTTCTCTCTATAATGTCGAATCTTTTCTCTCTATAATGTCGAATCTTTTCTCTCTATAATGTCGAATCTTTTCTCTCTATAATGTCCAATCTTTTCATCTTTTCTCTCTATAATGTTGAATCTTTTCTCTCTATAATGTCAAATCTTTTCTCTCTATGTAGAATAATCTTGGACTAATAGAGTTAAGGTTAGGCACATTCGACAACAGGTTCGATAGACACAGATTGTTATTGTCAGCATCACGTCGAATCTCCTATCTACATCGAACTGTTGTTGCAACGAAAACGAAAATAAAGCATTTGTTTATGTTGGATCTTTCGGTTTTCGGATTCGGCGCTTTCGTTTGTTAAAATGATAACGAAAATATCTGAAATTCGGACTGAAATGCATTCGGACAAAAACGAATGCACATGTCTAATAACTAGTAATGTCTCCTCTAAACTCCTACCAGTTCATTTCTTTATTCATGGACCTTAGTCAGAAAGTGAGGAAACAACGAGAACTGTCTTTTATAGGAGTGACAGTGATGAGGGGATTATAGGACGAGTGTCCCCACCCCCTCTATTACTCATTGCCATCTTCCCAACACAAGAAGTCCTGCACTTCCTTATTTAGTCCATGATTTAGTCATGAATAACAACGGGGCTGAGCCCTACCAGAGGTCAGAGAGTGAGGATGGGGGGGAGAACAACCAAGCTGAAGACTGGACTGATCCTGAAGACCCAAGACACACAACGCCTATAGTGAAAATCAATATTTTGCTTCCAGCTGAACCCCAGACTCTCCATAAATCCAGTCTAGATACATAAATTGTGTCTGCAGCACAGAGAAGGAAGATTATCTGAGAGGAATACAGGACGGGGAACACAGCTCAGGAAAGTGACCAGGGTATTACAGGCTGATAGCACCCAGTCCCCGCCCTACTCTGGACCAATCAGTGAGCAGTATGGGTGGAGGAATGGATTTAGTGTTAATGACCCACCTGTGCTGATCTCTGTAAAAGTCTCCTCCCCTATAAATGTCAACGTTATTATTTCCTCCTCCATAGACTGCTGATCATCCCTCACATACGTCTCTTCTTCTTCTTCTGCAACACCCTCAACTGTTGTATCTAACAGAATTTCACCCTAAACCAAGAAAATATCATCTATAAATTAATAGGTCACATAAAAAATCCACACATTATCTCCTCAAGCCCATGTTCTACGGCAGATGTTCCATTCCACCAACCTTGTAACTGTCAGATACCGTGTGACCTTCCTGTGTGGAATCCCGGGAATACAGGGGACGGGGACATCTCTCTGGTGGGTTCCCATTACTGGATCCATCTGTAGGAAACACACACACTGACTGAATACATTGTTTCTATGTGTTTATCAGATGATGGGGGATCTAGGTGGAGCCTCCGTACTGCTCTCTCCTTTACAATAAAGTCTCCTCTTACCCGGTGATGTGAGGGGCGGCTTATTCTCCATCATGACGTCCTTGAAGAGATCCTTGTGTCCTTCTAAATACTCCCTCTCCTCCATGGAGATATAGACAGTGACATCCTGACACCTTATAGGAACCTGACACACACAATGATACAGTCACCATCCAGACACACCCCTTGTCTGTTACTGGATAATGTCCCAGAATTCCCGGCACCGCTCACCTCTCTTGTCAGCAGCTCCATCATCTTCTTGGTGACTTCTAGAATCTTCTCCATGTTGTGTCTTTCAGGTTTTAGGGAGTCACATGGAGGCACTGTGATGATCATATGATCACCGGAACTCAGAACAGGAAATCTCTGTATTGAGGAACCAATAGGAATATCATGTTAGAATCCCAGAATCCTCCTCACCTGTCCGGTCAGGTCTGTGTTTTATTAATAGAGATAAGAGTGATGTCATGTGACCTCCCAGAATCCTCCTCATCTCTCTGGTCAGGTCTGTGTTTTATTAATAGAGATAAGAGTGATGTCATGTGACCTCCCAGAATCCTCCTCACCTCTCCGGTCAGCAGGCAGATGATCTCCAGGGCGAGGTTTAGTATCTTCCCAGTCACGTGACTCCGGTCCTCCTCCATCCTCATTGGTCATATGATCTATATAGGATTCCCTGTAGACCAAAAATTGACAACAGAACATTATCTGGACTGTACTGGTCGTATAACATAAGGATGGGGATGTACGGGGGATAATATGAGGGACAATCAGTTTTCTGGTTCCTGTGTATTTGGGGTCCAGGAACCTCTTCCCCTTATATCTAAATAACACTTCTGACCATGAAGGGGTTAATCTAGGCTTCCACACTATATATGTGTGTATCATCATCTGCTGGAGATAAAAGACGTCACAGTTACTATGGAGGAAGAGGACGGACATGACAGGGGGGGTTACTGGGTGTAAATAGAAAATAAGATCTTATTACCGTATCTGCTGCCACATCTAACAATACTCCTCTTTATTTCCTGCGACTCACCTCTCACCCGGAACTTCCTGTCTGTACCTGACATCACTTCCTGTCTTCCATAGAGACTTCCTGTCTGGGCAGATGTAAGATCACCATTTTGTGGAGCTCAGAAGAACTGCAGCCCCGAGAAACATCTCGTAGTGAGAACATAGCCTTCTGCTGTGTGTGTATGTACTTTATAGCATTAAAGGATGGGGACATCTCCACTCCCACCAAGGGGGATAGAAATATATTACTGCTTAGTCCAGCCTTTCTCAGCCAGGGTTCCTCCAAAGCTTTCTAGGGGTTCCTTGAGCAATGAGCAATTTCTGTCTCTCAGTAACAACTGACATCAATGATCTGTAAGGGGGGCAATCTTCCCACTGATGATACTATAAGAATGTCCTTCTCCCATTAACCACTTGCCGACCGCTTCACGAACATATACGTCGGCTGGGCAGATCGACGTGTATATATACGTCGCCTTTAAGATGCGGCATTGTGGGCGCGCGTCCTGCAGCGAGCTCCGTGAGTCTGACCGCGGGTCCTGCAGACTCGATGTCCGCCGGGAGTCCAGCGATCGCCTCACGGAGAGGAAGAACTGGGAAACGCTAAAAGCATTTCCCCGTTCCACTGCTGACTGTGATCGGGAGCGGTGATCAGTGTCGCGTCACACGTAACTTATCCCCCCTACAGTTAGAACACATCCCTAGGACACACTTAACCCCTTCCCTGCCCCCTGCTGTTTAACCCCTTTGGGGGATATTTATTATAGCAAAAAGTAAAAAATATTGCTTTTTTTTTTAAATTGTCGGTCTATTTTTGTTAATAGCGCAAAAAATAAAAAAAGCAGAGGTGATCAAATACCACCAAAAGAAATCTCTATTTGTGGGAAAAAAAGGACGTCAATTTTGTTTGGGAGCCACGTCGCACGACCGCGCAATTGTCAGTTAAAGCGACGCAGTGCCGAATCGCAAAAAGTGATCTGGTCTTTGGCCAGCCAAATGGTCTGGGGCTGAAGTGGTAATGTACTATATACAGGATCACTACACTGACCACTGATATATTTTGGTAGATTATAAGCTTAATATTAGCGTGCAATGCCAAGCTGTGGTTTCCAAAGCGAGCAAAGTCCTTTCTTGTATTAGGAGAGGTATGGACTCCAGAGAGAGAGAGGGAGAGAGAGACATCATCTGTACAAATCATTAGTAAGACCTCATCTGGAATATGCAGTTCAGTTTTGGGCCCCAGTTCTCAAAAAGGATATCGGGGAACTGGAGAAAGGACAGGGAAGGTCAACCAAACTGATAAGAGGCATGGAGGAGCTCAGCTATGAGGAAAGATTAGAGGAACTGAATTTATTCTCTCTTGAGAAGAGATTAAGGGGGGATATGATCAACATGTATAAATACAAAAGGAGTCCATAAAGTGAACTTAGTGTTGAGTTATTCACTTTAAGGTCATCACAGAGGACAAGGGGGCACTCTTTACATCTAGAGGAAAAGAGATTTCATCTCCAAATACAGAATATGTGAAGTAGACTCCCTGCAGAGGTGGTTCTGGCCAGCTCTGTAGATTGCTTTATTACAAGGTAATACCGACATATAATCAGACACATAGGTTGGACTTGATCGACTTGTGTCTATCCTCAACCTCACCCACTATGCAACCATGTGATTATGCAACTTGCTAGGTCTAAAGACCATCTACCAGGCTTAGCCTAGGTTTCCACTATTGCGAACTAAAAATCGTGTGGTTTTACTGCAATTTCTATGCGACTTGAATCAATGCCTGTGTATTCTTGATGTCCATGGCCCCAAGTTACAGTAGATCACAATGGAATCAAAAGTAGTGAAGGGACTACTTTAAAGTCGCTGCGGCTTGGAGTTGCACTGCTATGAACGATACTCCTTGGAAATCATGGGGTACGATTTGTGGAGGTCAAGCTTTACTGACGGCTGGAGAGATTAATTGCAATGATGGCCTATGCAATTTTGGATCCTCATCCTTCTACTTGTTATTCAAGTCTTAAGCCTCGTACACACGACCGGTTTTCTCATCAAGAACCAGCAAAAAAATAGCCGAGTAAGCCGTGTGTGTGTGTACAAGGCTTTGAGGTTTCTCGTCAAGAAAACTGTCCCGAATCTCGACGAGAAAAATAGAGAATCTGCTCTCTATTTTCTCGTCGGGATTCTCGTCGGCCTGTATCCCGACGAGAAACCCGAGAGTGTGTACGCTTACCTGTCGCCGTGGGAAACCCGCGCATGCTCAAAATGACTTTGACGCATGCGCGATAGCTTCCTAGGCATAGGTACGGTGTAGCAAGATGGCGGCGACGGCATCGAATGTGACGAGCGCACGCTCGTCGTAGTCGATGACGTCACCGCATTTGTTCTATTCAAAAGAACGGCGGTTCTTTTGAATCGAGCGTGTGTACACTCGGCCGGGACAAGATTCTTGTCAAGAATCTCGTCAGGGAAAAACAACGAGTTTTTTCCTGACGAGATTCTCGGTCGTGTGTACGAGGCTTTACTTTTGACTAACGAGCATGTAGTTACAACCCTTGTGCTCCAATGCATCCTGGAGGGAATGCAATGAATTGGAAGAGAGGAATGAAAATTCCATCGGCTTCCTTAATGCACAGGACCCACGGATCCTAAGCTCAAATGTACATATAACTGTCAGCTGACCCTATTGGGTGGCTTGGGTTTAGGCAAATAAAGATGATTGATTCTTTATTCTCCTCTCTAGTTCTCCCAGGTTTAACCTGTCATTCACTCTTCGTTACTTTGCCTTTTGAAGGGATTAATCCTCCTTCAAGATATCACCAGATCCGACGTGAACAGTCACCCCTCTGACTTAAAGTGACGTGTTTATTTGTGAGATGAGCCATAAGGGTTCACTGACCACAGTGATTACTGGAGAAACAGCATACAGTTTTGTATCTGCAGTGGCTGAACTGCATCATTGGCTACTCCACTTTCAATCTAGGATCCGCCATCATAGAGATTTTATCACTGACCAGAGCTCTGCTTTCATGCTGTCTGGGGTCCTGACAGTCTGGCTACCGAAGTGAGCTCAATCTCAGGTCACAAAACACTACTTAATAGTAGTATGAACCTTCTTCATCTCTGGATCTATTTGCTGTCCCAGGGTCTCTGCAAAGGAGATTGTTTCTTCTGTTGGAAGAATGGCACCCCTGGTTAATCTGATGCAGCCTGTATGGCCGGCTGCTTTTGAGGCAGAGGTACCCTTTAGATGAATTTGTTTGAATAGCTTAGTCCCTGAGCTCCACACAGTCAGTTTGGACGGGGTTAAAATATCCACCTCTTGCTTCTGATATGCCAACTTGCCATAGCAATTTCCCAGAAGCAAGCTCTGAGGTAGAGGTTGCCTTTAAATAAACACAGCTGTTCGATTAGGCTTGGTATTGAACCATTAGTGACTGTAGGCCTTCTCAGTCTCTGCCCATTTGTCACTGCCTCTGGCCTGCAACTTTGTTTAGCAATATGGCCGACACACCAGTTATCCCCAGACTAGGGTGACCAGACATCCCCGGTTTCCGGGGACAGTCCCCCGATTGAGGACACTGTCCCCGGAGGCAGTCTGTCCCAAGATTTGTCCCCGGATTGCAGTGGCATGGGGGGGGCATCTGGTACTCTCGCCCTGGGTGCAACATTTAGGGGGGGCACAAAATCATTATTGTGCCCCCCCAAGTGTGCTGTGTTGCCCCGCCCACCCAGGGTCCAGCCAGTCCCCCATGATCCCTCTGGTGCGGGTGAGAACGGAGGAGAGGAGCGGTGGTGCAGAGAGTACAGCTGCTATTGTAGAAGCTCTTGGCGGGGGATACTGAGGAGCGGCTGCATGTCGGGAACAGTACCTGGTTCTGGGGCGAGCCCTGCTCCGATGGATTATCATGGAGGCCATGGAGAGGTGAGCAACATCAACCGATCTACACTGTTCATGTAGTGGGGGGGGGGGTGAGTAGTGCAGGAATCAGGTAGGTCAGTGTAGTGGTCAGTATAGAACTCATGTAGGTCAGTGCAGTGGTCAGTATAGGAATCAAGTAGGTTACTGTAGCGGTCAGTAGAAATTGTTTTGTTTTGTTTGTTTCGTCTCGTTTCCGTAGATCCGTAATTTCGTACGATGCGAGTTTTCATATTCGGACTCGTTCGTACTTTCGTAACAGTTTAATTTTCGTTGATACTGAATTATTCGTAATTCTGTTTAATTTATTTTCGTTGATTCGAAATTCGTAATTTTGTTAGATAATAATTTTTGTTTATTCGGTACACTACTTGCCTTTTACGTTGATTCGTAACATTGTTTTGTTTTCGTTGATTCGTGTCTACTACCGTGCTTCGAATGGATTCGTACTTTCGTAAATACATCGCGGTCATTCGCAATCTCGTATTTTAGTTTAGTTTTCAACACGCGACTTCTAATAAGTCCTGTACTTACTCCCAGTCCACTCCATCAGTCCTGAGACCTGACTCAGTCTCCTCCTCAACTGAATTTAAAAAGATTCAGGAATGCATTGTGACTCAGACACAAAAGAGATAAAATGATTGGCTAAGATATTAAGTAAGATACATCACTCACTACACTGCCCATTCGAAAGAACGAATCGAGAACATGAAATTATGAACAAAGAAACGAATTTACGAACACACAAATGAAATACGAAATTACGAACAGACAAAGGATTGAAAATACGGAATGCAAATCATTCGTTATAGTTGTCATTTTCGTTCTTTTGCTTTTTCGGTATTTCGTATTTTAGTCCAATCATAAGTTCGTATTTTCGAGCGTTCGTTCTTTTGCTTATTCGTAGTTCCGTAATTTTCGTATTTTGGTTCTTTCAGCTATTTGGATGTTCGAATTGGTCCGAATACTAACAAATTTGTACGAAAATCCATTCGTTACGAAACGAATCGCACATGTCTAGTGGTCAGTATAGGAATCAGATAGGTTAGTGTAGGAATCAAGTTGGTCAGTACTACTGTACTAGTGGAAGGGACTGTGTCAGGGAGTGCTAAAAGTCTGGTGGGTTCAAATTTTTTGCCTTGTCCCGGGCGCTGACAACCCACACTACACCACTGACTGCATATATAAATTTCAGGAAAATATGCATATAATATAATTTGCCAATAAAATAAAATATGTCCCCGGATTTCATTTGAAAAATCTGGTCACCTTACCCCAGACCACTATGATTACTGGAGAGATTTCTTAATCTGCCTCTTCTGGCAGTTAACTACATAGTGGTTCCTTCAGGGCTGAAGAGGATCTGTCTCTTGTTGCAGAAGCAGGTTGACTGGTGTTGGTGTTGAGGGCTGGAGAGATTTACACTCATTATGCCCATAATGTGCACTCTTTTAGGATATACCATATACCTACCTGCCCTCACCTTAGTTAAAGTTGCTGGTCTCTAGGAAGGCTGATTGCTACTGGTTCACAGATGAGCTAAAAGCCTGGAGCTATGCCTGGGAGTATTTGCCATCAGTAGTAACCACTACAAAGCGCAAATCTCTGTGGGGTACCACAAATAACAATTACCGTATATACTAGAGTATAAGCTGACCCGAATATAAGCCGAGGCACCTCATTTTACCACAAAAAACTGGGAAAACTTATTGACTCGAGGCTAAGCCTAGGGTGTCCATCTGCATGCCTCACTGTGTCCATGCCTAAACTGACGTTTAACATGGGAGTCTATGGAAGGGGTGCCCGGCTTTGAAAAATCAGTGGTCCCCCAGACAACAAACTTTGCACACAAACTGTCCCCAAAGTCCGGGAGATCAGGCGCAAAAAGGTGACTTGGAGTATAAGCAGAGTCGGGGGGGGGGGGGGGCATTTTCAGCACAAAAAAAAAAAAATGTGCTGAAAAACTCGGCTTTTACTCGAGTATATACGGTACATATTGCTAACAGGGAATGTGATTAAACAGATCCGGACTTTTTTTTATTTTAGCACAAAGGTCAACATGTAAATGCATAGAAATAAACACATAGCAGTCATTCATACTGTAGAGTTAAAGGTGTTGTAAAGAGAATTTTTTTAAATAACAAACATGTTTTACCTCCACTGTGCAGCTCGTTTTGCACAGAGTGGCCCCGAACCTGGTCTTCTGGGGTCCCTCGGCAGCTGTCTCAGCTCCCCTCCGCCCCCCTGCAAGAACTCCTCACCTTCATGCGAGCTCGCATAGTAGTGAGTTCTTGCTGGTGCGTTCCTGTGATACAGCCGGCGGGCATAGCCGCTCACTGTATCACTCGGCCCCGCCCCCCGGTGTGCCGCATCATTGGATGCGATTGACAGCAGTGCGAGCCAATGGCTGCGCTGCTTTCAATCCATCCACGCGAGCCAATCAACGACCAGGCAGAGCAGCGAAGAGGTCGGGGGGCGAGCGCAACAGGTGAACGGGCTCAGGTAAGTAAAAACGGGGGTGCTGGGGGGGGGGGACCGGTATTGTCGGATGTTTTTTCACCTTAATGCATAGGATGCATTAAGCTGAAAAAAACGTGTACCTTTAAAGCGGAGCTCCCCTGAAACAAAAAATATTAAAAGCCAGCAGCTACAAATACTGCAGCTGCTGACTTTTAATAAATGGACACTTACCTGTCCTGGAGTCTAGCGACGTTGGCAGCAGAAGACGAGCAATCGCTTGTCTCTCGGCTGCCCCCACAGAGAAAAAAAAAAAAAAAGGAGAAAAAGGGGAGAGAGAGAGAAAAAGGGGAGAGGGAGAGAGAGAGAGAGAGAGAGAGAGAGAGAGAGAGAGAGAGAGAGAGAGAGAGAGAGAGAGAGAGAGAGAGAGAGAGAGAGAGAGAGAGAGAGAGAGAGAGAGAGAGAAGAAAGATGCTGTGTACGCTCCATCGGACAAAGTTTTTCGGTTTTCATCGCACAAAAGTTCGCTCTGCAAAACAGACAAACAAGCTTACCTGTCCTCCGGTAAGCCCACGCATGCTCAAAATGACTTTGACGAATGCGCGGTAGCTTCCTAGGCATAGGTAGGATGCAGAAAGATGGCGGCGACATCGAATGTGACGAGCGCATGCTCGTCGATGACGTCACTGCGTTCGTTCCATTCAAAAGAACGGCGGTTCTTTGGAATGGAGTGTGTGTACACTTGGTCAAGAATTTAGTCAGGAAAAATTGTTTTTTTCCTGACGAGAATCTCGGCCATGTGTACTAGGCTTAAGTCATAGCTTAGACTTAAAGTGGTTGTAAACCCTGAAATTAAAAAAAAAAAAAAAAAAAAACTGCAAGACAAAGCCATAATGAGCTAGTATGACTAGCATACTAGCTCATTATGCATTACTTACCTTCGATCGAAGCCCCCAAAGCCGTCCTTGTCTCCCCCTCCAGCCACAGCCATCTCTCCACAGATACCCAGAAGATTACTTCCAGGTATCGCCGCTCCGGCCAATCACAGCGCCGCTCCGGCGCTGTGATTGGCCGGAGCGGCGAAGACGCCACTCCGCGCATGTGCGCAGGAGCCATCAAATCTGGATTTGTAAATGGGGGATTTGGAATGTGAATGCACTGTTGTCTACGGCACGCAACGCACCACAGACAACTGTGTATACCTTTTACCTTTATAACGGTGTACCTTTATAACGGTGTAGGTTTAGGAGATATTGCAAACACCTACAGGTAAGCCTTAATCTAGGCTGACCTGTAGGTGCAAGTTGCATCAGTGGATTTACAATAGGCTTGTGCAATCCGTTTTGTAACGAATCAAAAATTCGTCTGAATTTAGCAACTTTTGAACATTCGGAAGCATTCGAATTTCCGAACAAAGCAATTACGGAAAAAACCGAATCCGAAATAAATTATATCGCAAATAGCGAATGCCTGAATGTCTTCGGCATAATTCGTTATGAAAAAAGTTACGAATGTACGAATCCATTGGAAGCCCAATAACACTCTGCTCTGCTCTCTGCTTCTCCCTCACCGTGCTGAACTCCCTCTCAAAATGGTGTACAGGGGGGCGGAGGCTATAGCCGCATGTAAAAAACGAAAAGTAAAATACAAGATTTCGAATCGTTACAAATAACCGCAATTTAGAAAAGTACAAATCCATTCGAAGCACATTAGGCATAATAGGCAGCGCCGTTGTGAGAGAGACACGGAAAATTATGAATCAACGAACCCAAAAAAAAGTTAGGAAAGTAGGAGTTGTGTCCAGAATCAACGGAAGACAATGTACTCTACCGAAAGTACGAATTATAAATCAACCAAAAATAAGGCTCACATTAATACGAATCATTCCGATTCAACTAAAAATGTCGCTTGCGAAAATACGAATTAGTCCGAACACGAAAAATCCCGTCTAGCAAAATTACGAATCAACAGGACCGAAAAGAAACGAACCGAAACTAAACAAATGTTTCCGTTGTGCACAAGTCTAAAGGGCGGCCATACACGGTTCGAATTTTCGAAAGAATTTTCTTTCGAAAATCGGATCAAAGAATTTTCGTAAGAATTTCGTAAGAATTTCGCACCGTTAGTGGGCTGCAGCAACAGCCGATTTTCGTGCGGCAATCAAATTTGAGGAATCCGACATGTTGGAAATTTTTTGAAAAACGAACGATTTTCTGATCAATGATGGGAGAATCAAGCGAGAAATGTAATAGAAAAAAAAAAATCTGCACGTGCAAGAAAAGAATATTCCCGGAGAGAAACGAATATTCCCGGCAACATGAAGGCTTGGTCGGCCGAATTTCGAAAATCAATGGTGGCATCATCGGATCACAAAAAAAAAAAAAAAAAAACGAACTTTCTGATTTTGAAAAGAAAATTTGTTTGAAATTCGACCCGTGAATGGCCTGCTTAAATTTACAACCACTTTAAGGCTTACCTGTAGGTGCAACAAATATCTCCCAAACCTAAAAAGGTTATTTCGTAGACATCGGGCGCAGGCGCACTGAGCATGCTGCTTCTAATTATGCCGTTAGTGGCGGCACCCGCACGGGAGTGACGTCATCACTGCTCCAGCCAGTCACAGCGCTGGAGCAGCGATACCCGGAAGTCACTCCGGGTATCATGGCGGCGACGGAGGAGGTGACCGAGGACCGCTGCGGGGGCTTCGATCTTAGGTAAGTAATTCATAATGAGCTAGTATGCTATGCATACTAGCTCATTATGCCTTTGTCTTGCAGGGTGTTTTTTTTCGAGGGTTTACTTCCTCTTTAATAGTCACCCGACAATAAGCACTAGCAGGTTAAACCTACCTTAGACACATGTACCGCCAAGGATCATACCACAACCAAGCATCAATACACAGTGAGCCCAGCCTGGAGGGCCTGGCCCTGCGTTAACAGGGAAAGGGCTCTGTATCACCTGTTATCAGTCTAAGCATTAGCAATACCGCAGACACAGACTACAACCTGTGAAACATTAGTAAGCAGAGCGGCACTATGGACAGCCAGTAAGATTCGCATGTGCGATTTATGCTTTTCAGAAATGCAAAACGAACAGCATACCTGCAGACAATAAGTCAAGCCTGTAGGGCCAGGCTTTGCTCAGTTAATAGGAAGGCTTCAGCCCAGCACAGCACACCTGCTATCAGCATTAGCAGTATTGCAGACAAACCACAGCCTGTGAGGCAATAGTAACGGTTTGCCCAGTAACCGAGCAGTCCGTGGATCCACGATCCACGTCCTGTCAGGGAGAGAGGAGACCGATGGTGTGTCCCTTGTACATAGGGACACAGATCGGTCACCTCCCCCAGTCAGTCCCCTCCCCCCCCCCCCCCACAGTAAGAAAAGTAAGAATCACTCCCTAGGGAACACATTTAACCCCTTGATCGCCCACTAGTGTTAACCCCTTCCCTGCCAGTCACATTTATACAGTAATCAGTGCATTTTTATAGCACCGATCGCTGTATAAATGTCAATGGTCCCAAAAATGTGTGTCAAAAGTGTCAGATTTGTCCGCCGCAATCACAAAAAAAAATAAAAAAAAAAATATATGAAATACAAAATGCTATAAATCTATCCCCCATTTTGTAAACGCTATAACTTTTGCACAAACCAATCAATATATTATTGCGATTTTTTTTTTTTACCAAAAATATGTAGAAGAATACGTATCGGCCTAAACTGAGGAAAATTTTGTTTTAAAAAAAAAAAGAAGGATATTATAGCAAAAAGTAAAAGTGTTTTTTTTTTTTTTGTTTATTTTTCAAACTTGTCCCTCTTTTGTTTATAGCGCAAGAAATAAAAACCGCAGGAGGTGATCAAATACCACCAAAAGAAAGCTCTATTTGTGGGGAGAAAAAAAAAAAATGATAAAAATTTCATTTGGGTACAGTGTTGCATGACAGCGCAATTCTCATTCAAAGTGTGATAGTGCTGAAAAACGGCTTGGGCAGGAAGAGGGTGAAAGTGCCCGGTATTGAAGTGGATAAATATGGTGCCTGGGGGGTCCCCTTAGTCTGCCTGGAAACATGTTAGTTTGCTATACAACTCAAACATCCAGCCCATCCCTAACAGTGATCTCCTATGACAGTCAGCTCCATCTAGTGGCTAAAATGCATTACTTTTTTCACCCCGAAAAACTTCCATTAGTAAAAAAAAAAAAAAAAAGAAAATGCAAGACAGCATTATGGGCACTAGATGGAGCTAATAATCATGGGAAATCACTGTAGGGAAAAAAAAAAAAAAAAAAAAAGTATCACAGCTGGGCGAACGCTGGTCATATTGGTTCAGTAAATAAAAATAAAAAAATAGCTTAGACCACAAAATTTACTCAGCCAATGAGAGGTAATGACTCCATTTTTATTTTAAAAGGCCTAGAGGGCCACCTTTTGAGTGGTGGGGTTAACGCGTTTCGTCCTGGAAGACGACTTGAGAAAACAGACCTCTTGCAAAAGTTTACACCACAAAATGTACTCAGCCAATGAGAGGTAATGACTCCATTTTTATTTTTCTCCTGCTATCAATGGCCAACACGGTACAACACTTCATCCATGTCTTTGGTGATCTCTGATCTCCTTATCAACTGTTTCTTACATGATGAAGATCAGCCATGGAGTATATCTGAGGTGTATATCAGGGTGTGATTCTTCCCCACATGTCCAGCAACATTCATATACAAGACATTTCCCGCACTCACTAATAACACCTCGAGGGTTGTGTGGGACCCCCTGATATACAGGAAGACAGGACTTCACTGAGGAACATTTCCCTCACTCAGGACAGGAATACGGCTTCTCCCCCGTGTGAGATCTCTGATGATTGGCAAGTTCCGATTTTACTGCAAAACATTTCTCGCACTCAGAACAGGAATACGAAATTTCTCCCTTGTGCATTTTCTGATGTACGTAAAGATTGGACTTCTGTGAGCGGGAGAGGTTTTGCATGGGACAGGAATACAGCTTTTTCCCCCCTCGTGTGCAATGACTGATGTCTATGAAGATTGGACTTTTGTGAAAAACATTTCCCACACTCAGGACATGAATAAGGCTTTTCCCCCGTGTGAGACCTCTGATGGTCGACAAGTCCTAATTTTTTTACAAAACTTTTCCTGCACTCAGAACAGGAATATGGTTTTTCCGCAAAGTGAGACTTTTTATGTCTTACCAGTTCTGATTTATCTATAAAACTTTTCCCGCATTCAAAACAGGAATGCGGCTGCTCACCTGTGTGCCATTTCAGATGATTGCGAAGATATGACTTGTCTGAAAAACAATTTCCGCACTCAGGACAGAGGTACGGCTTTTCCCCCGTGTGAGACCTCTTATGTTTGACCAGATGTGCTTTTTGTGCAAAACTTTTCTTACAGTCGGAACAGGAATACGGCTTCTCACCCGCATGCACCCTCTGGTGTCTCTGAAAATTGTACTTGTCTGAAAAACATTTCCCGCACTCAGAACAGATATACGGTTCCTTCCCCTTGTGAGACCTCTGATGTTTAGTAAAATCTACATTACGTTTAAAATGTCTCCCGCACTCAGTACACAAGAACAGCTGCTTTCCCGTATGAGATCTTTCATGCACAATAAGTTTGGATTTATAACGGAAACACTTCCCGCACTCAGTACAGTAAAACCTCTTATCTCTTGGAAGGACGGCACTGTCCCGCACAGTCTGAGGTTCCTCAGGATAAGAGGAATACGATGGTCCGGCACCGTCCCGCACAGTCTGAGGTTTCTTAGGATAAGAGGAATACGATGGTCCGGCACCGTCCCGCACAGTCTGAGGTTCCTCAGGATAAGAGGAATACGATGGTCCGGCACCGTCCCGCACAGTCTGAGGTTCCTCAGGATAAGAGGAATACGATGGTCCGGCACCGTCCCGCACAGTCTGAGGTTCCTCAGGATAAGAGGAATACGATGGTCCATCTACACTGTGTGGTGCCGGATGGACATTTGAGGTAGTCGGGTTTTCTCCTGGACTATACTGTGTGATGTCCTCATCTTCTACTTTACAGTCTGGAGACAAAGTGAGACAATCCTCTGAGGTTTTCCTCATCTCCCGTCTATCTACTAAAATAGAAATACAAAGATTATTACTAGACATGAGCTGATTGGTTCCCCTAAACCAGGACTCCGCCCACATCAGGCAGCTTTTTCTCTGAGGCTCTTACAATTCCCCCCTCAAGGTAACTAGTAAATGGCTCCTCTGATCTCCTACCAGATCATTTATTTATTCATGGACCTTAGTCAGAGAGTGAGGAAACAACGAGAACTGTCTTTTATAGGAAATATAAATAAAGGAAAAGTGGGACTTTTAAGGTGCACTTGAACACATGATTAATAAGAAATATAATTTTTTATTTTGGTAGAAAAATTCCATTCACATATAATATTAAAAATGATTTCAATTACAGTAAGAAACAATGAAGTATTATACAGACAAATAATCTCGACGTTTCGCCAATCAACTGGCTTCTTCAGGAGTATTAAATTATTGTCATGTATTACTGGAACGAGAAATACACACAGTAAATATACAAGAATGCACTAATAATATTGCTCCACAAAATAATATTTAAATATTCAAAAAGGTGATATCACCTTTTTTGAATATTTAAATATTATTTTGTGGAGCAATATTATTAGTGCATTCTTGTATATTTACTGTGTGTATTTCTCGTTCCAGTAATACATGACAATAATTAATACTCCTGAAGAAGCCAGTTGATTGGCGAAACGTCGAGATTATTTGTCTGTATAATACTTCATTGTTTCTTACTGTAATTAAAATCATTTTTAATATTATATGTGAATGGAATTTTTCTACCAAAATAAAAAATTATATTTCTTATTAATCATGTGTTCAAGTGCACCTTAAAAGTCCCACTTTTCCTTTATTTATATTTTCTAATTATTTAGGGACTTGGTGCCTATTGACCTACAGATGTCAGATGATTTTTCTGCTTTCCTTGTCTTTTACAGGAGTGACAGTGATGAGGGGGATTATAGGACGAGTGTCCCCCTCCCCCTCTATCACTCATTGCCATCTTCCCAACACAAGAAGTCCTGCACTTCCTTATTTAGTCCATGATTTATTCCTGAACAACAACGGGGCTGAGCCCCACCAGAGGTCAGAGAGTGAGGACGGGGGGAGAACAACCAAGATGAAGACTGGACTGATCTTGAAGACCCAATGCCTATGGTGAAAATCAATATTTTGCCTCCAGCTGAACCCCAGAATCTCCATAAATCCAGTCTAAATACATAAATTGTGTCTGCAGCACAGAGAAGGAAGATTATGTGAGAGTAATACAGGACGGGGAAACACCGTTTAGGAAAGTGACCAGGGTATTACAGGCTATCACCCAGTCCCCACCCTACTCTGGACCAATCAGTGAGCAGTATGGGTGGAGGAATGGATTTAGTGTTAATGACCCACCTGTGCTGATCTCTGTAGAAGTCTCCACCTCTATAAATGTCAACGTTACTATTTCCTCCTCCATATACTGCTGATCATCCCTTACATACATCTCTTCTTCTGCATTACCCTCAACTGTTGTATCCAACAGATTTTCACCCTAAACCAAGAAAATATCATCTGTAAATTAATAGGTCACATAAAAAATCCACACATTATCTCCATGATCTACTGTAGATGTTCCATTCCACCAACCTTGTAACGGTCAGATATCGTGTGATCTTCCGGTGTGGAATCCCGGGAATACAGAGGACGGGGACATCTCTCTGGTGGGTTCCCATTACTGGATCCATCTGTAGGAAACACACACACTGACTGAATACATTGTTTCTATGTGTTTATCAGATGATGGGGGGGATCTAGGTGGAGCCTCCGTACTGCTCTCTCCTTTACAATAAAGTCTCCTCTTACCCGGTGATGTGAGGGGCGGCTGATTGTCCATCATGACGTCCTTGTGTTTCTGGGTGAAAATAAGATCTTATGACCGTATCTGCTGCCAGCTCAAACAATACTCCTCTTTATTTCCTGCTGACTCACCTCTCACCCGGAACTTCCTCTCTGTATCTGGCATCACTTCCTGTCTTCCATAGAGACTTCCTGTCTGGGTAGAAGTGAGATCAACATCTTGTGGAGCGCAGAGGAACTGCAGCCCTGAGAAACCTCTCGTAGTGAGAAGACAGCCCTTGTGCTGTGTGTGTATGTACTGTATATCTTTATAGATGGGGTCATCTCCACTCCCACCAAGTGGGATAGAAATATTTCAAAAGTAAAAGGTTACCGCACTAAGTGAATCAAACAAACAAGTGAAATTTAAAGCAAAAAAGCAGCGGCTTAAAAGTGAGATAAGCACTTATAACAAAATATAAACAAAATGAAGCCGCGCTAGCAATAACATACATAAAAATAACAGGAGTGGCGTGCTGACGTCATCACGCTGAGTTCCCGAGAGGACGGGTGTTCGCTAGCCAGCCGGCCGGCTCTTTTACCATTTATGCCTTCTTTGATGCCTTTTGAGTAAGTGCAATTTTATATTCTATTAAATCTGTGTATTACGTATTACACTATAGTGAGTACTCTTTTATTGGGTAATACTGCCTTGTCTATGGCAATCGGATAACGGAGCCGCCCCACCCCTGATTGATGTCCTGGTTACAGCATACCAAGAACTACTGTGTGTTGACAATTTCCATCCTTTGGATAAAGGCCTAGGTTGGGTTGTAAGCTGCAAGCATGATTTAGCTTGCATTTCATGTGGAGGAGGTTCACAAGTCTGAGTGGTGTTCGGGTGCTGTTTCAACCAGTCAAACTTCCGCTTTTTGAAACCTCCCCCCCCTCCGGTGTCACATTTGGGACCTTTCAGGGGGGAGCAGATACCTGTTTAATACAGGTATTTGCTCCCACTTCCGGGCATAGATAGCCGCATTATCTGTGGGTATCTACACCACTTCCCGTCCCCCCGCTGTCTTCTGGGAGACAAACAGGTCCCAGAAGACAGCAGGGACCATTCGGATCGCGCAGCACGACTTGCACATGTGCAGTAGGGAACCAGGAAGTGAACCTGCAAGGCTTCACTTCCTGATTCCCTTACCGAAGATGGCGGCGGCAGCATCCGAGAGCCGAGGGGGAGATCGGCTTAGGATGCCGACATTGCGGGCGCCTTGGACAGGTAAGTGTCCTTATTTTAAAAGTCAGCAGCTGCAGTATTTGTAGCTGCTGACTTAAAAAAAAAAAGATTTTGTCGGACCTCCGCTATAATGTATAACATACAGTATGCACACTCACCTGTGTTTGAAGGACTTTATATGCTCAATCCCACTGGAATTATCATTTATGTTTTTTTTTGTTCACTTAACCACTTGCTGACCGCTGCACGCCGATATACGTCGGCAGAATGTCAGCGGTAGGCAAATGGACGTACCTGTACGTCCCCTTTAAGAAGCCGAGTGGCGGGCGCGTGCCCGCCGCACTCTCCGTGACCGTGCCCGCCGCACTCTCCGTGACCGTGCCCGCGGGCCCTGCAAACTAGATGTTCGCCGGCAGGCCTGCGATCGTGTCACGGAAAGGCAGAAAAGGGGGATGCCTGTGTAAACAAGGCATCTCCCTGTTCTGCCTTGAGACAGAACACTGATCTTCTGCTCCCTGTCATCTGGAGCAGTGATCAGTGACGTGTCACATGTAGCCCAGCCCCCACACAAAAATAAAAAAGTATATAATGTTTGGGGGTTCTAAGTAATTTTCTAGCAAAAACATCATGATTTTTACATGTAGAAGTGAAATGCTAGAATTGGTTTGGGTGGCAAGTGGTTAAAGCGTGACATGATTGGTATCTATTTACTTGGCGTAACATCATTTTTTATATTTTACCAAACAATTGGGTATTTTATTACGTTTTTGTGCATTAACCACTTAAGGACTTGCGCACGATGATATACGTCGACAGAATGGCACGGGCAGGCATATGGGCGTACCTGTACGTCCCTTTAAATTTGCCGCCCAGCGGGCGCACACGCGCGCCCGCCCGCCGCGTGCCTCCTGAGCGTGTTTGCGGGTCCCGGAAACTCGATGTTCCCGGGAGGCCCGCGATTGCGGTCGGAAAGGACAGAACAGGGGAATGCCTTTGTAAACAAGGCATTCCCCTATTCTTCCTAGTGACGCTGTCACTGATGGCTGTTCCCCCCGTGATCGGGAACGGTTATCAGTGACGTGTCATGTGTAGCCACGCCCCCTAACAGTAAGAATCACTCCCTAGTACTGACTTAACCCTTGCAGCGCCACCTATGGGTAACCCCCTTCACTGCCAGTGTCATTTTCACAGTAATCAGTGCATTTTTATAGCACTGATCGCTGTATAAATGACAATGGTCCCAAAATAGCATCAAAAGTGCTGTGTCCGCCATAATGTCGCAGTCACAATAAAAATCGCAGCTCACCACCATAACTAGTAAAAAAAAAAAATTATTATAAAAATGCCATAAAACTATCCCCTATTTTGTAGACGCTATAACTTTTGTGCTAACCAATCAATATGAGCTTATTGCGATTTTTTTTTTTTTTTACCAAAAATATGTAGAATACAATTCGGCCTGAACTGAGGAAAAACCTTTTTTTTATATATATTTTTTGGGGATATTTATTATAGCAAAAATTTAAAAATATTGCTTTTTTTTCAAAATTGTTGCTCTATTTTTGTTTATAGCGAAAAAAATAAAAACCGCAGAGGTGATCAAATACCACCAAAAGAAAGCTCTATTTGTGGGGAAAGAAGGACGTCAATTTTGTTTGGGTGCCACGTCACACGACCGCGCAATTGTCAGTTAAAGCGAAGTAGTGCCGAATCGCAAAAAAATAACTTGGTCATTGGGCAGCCAAATCCTCCAGGGCTGAAGTGGTTAATGTTATTTTTATGTATGTTATTACTAGTGCGGCTTCATTTTGTTTATTTGGGATAGAAATATATTACTGCCTAGTTCAGCCTTTCTCAGCCAGGGTTCCTCCAAAGGTTTCTAGGGATTCCTTGAGCAATGAACAATTTCTATCTCTCAGTAACAACTGACATCAATGATCTGTAAAGGGGGCAGTCTTCCCACTGATCATACTATAAGAATGTCCGTCTCCCATTAATGTACTAATGTACAGGATCACTACACTGATCACTGATATATTTTGGATCATTTCATTTCATATATTTAGATCATAAGCTTCACCACTTCAATACCGGGCATTTTCACCCCCTTCCTGCCCAGGCCAATTTTCAGCTTTCAGCGCTGTCACGCTTTGAATGACAATTGCGCAGTCATGTAACACTTTACCCCAATAAAATGTTGCTATTTTTTTTCCCACAAATAGAGCTTTCTTTTGGTGGTATTTGATCACCTCTGCGGTTTTTATTTTTTGCACTATAAACAAAAAAAGAGCGAAAATTTTGAAAAAAACACAATATTTTTTACTTTTTGCTATAATAAATATCCAATTTTTTTTTAAATGTAGCGGGCATTTAAATTTGGGGGGGGGGGGGGAGCATCTGGGTTATTCAACCCAGATGCACTAATTGTTAGGGAGTCTGAGAACCTCTTTTGTGGTTCTTGGAGGACTCTGGTGGAGGTTCCCTGCGGCCTGCAGGTGGCGTTGTCGCCCTGGGCCGGAGTTGAACCTGCACCCCAAGACTGCTCCCTTTTTGTCCTTTCCTGGTGCTGGTACAGCGGGGCGGGGGAACCCACTGTGACACAGAGGGAGAGGGGATAAAAGGGGCGAACGTAGGGTGACCACATTTCCAAACTGCCATTCAGGGACACCCCCCCCCCCAAAAATGATGATTTTTGACAAAAAAAAATGCAGATTTTTGGGGCAGGGGCGTATCATGAAATCAGCGGGCCCGTGTGCAAGATCAAAAATGGTCCCTAGGCATCAAGAAGAACAACAATATGGCGCGCAAAGCGCATCGTGGTGAACAGTGGACATGTCTTAAATTGCGCTAAATATTGTCTTAAAGTGGGTGTTGTTAAAGAGTCTGAGATGACTTATATAGTGCAGAATGTGATAATGTTAAATAGGGAATGCAGAGTGTATGGTGGTGAGTAGTATGTACAGGAGAGGAGTGCAAAGTGTATGGCGGGGGTAATATGTACAGGAGAGGAGTGCGGAGTGTATGGCGGGGGGGGGGGGGTAATATGTACAGGAGAGGAGTTCGGAGTGTATGGTGGTGAGTAATATGTACAGGAGAGGAGTGCAGTGTATGGCGGTGAGTAGTATGTATATGAGAGGAGTGCGGAGTGTATGGCGGCGGGTAGTTAGTGGAGAGAGGAGGAAGAGGAGTGAAATACCACCTCCTGATAGTCTGTCAGCCACTGCTATACCACCTTGGTGATGGGGCACTCTGAAGGATGTAAGGGGGCACTCTGGAGGCACTAAGGGGGCACCCTGGAGGTTGTAAGGGGGGGGATGTAAGGGGGCACTCTGGCGGTACTTAGTCAGAGCCCCCTTACATCCTCCGGGGGGCCCTTAGTGCCTTCTTACATTCTCCTCCAGAGTGCCCCCTTACATTCTCCAGAGTGCCCCCTTACATTCTACTCCAGAGTGCCCCCTTACATTCTACTCCAGAGTGCCCCCTTACATTCTACTCCAGAGTGCCCCCTTACATTCTATTCCAGAGTGTCCCCTTAAATTCTACTCCAGAGTGTCCCCTTAGTACTACTGTACTAAGGGGCACTCTGGAGGAAGTAAGGGGGCACTCTGGAGAAAGTAAAGGGGAGGTAGGGAGCACTCTGGAGTGTGACAGAAACATTGGGGAGGTCATAGAAACATTGGGGGGGAGACAGTGTGACAAGGGGGGTCATAGAAACATTGGGGGGAGACAGTGTGACAAGGGGGGGTCATAGAAACATTGGGGGGAGACAGTGTGACAAGGGGGGTCAGTGTGACAAGGGGGTCATAGAAACATTGGGGGGGAGACAGTGTGACAAGGGGGGGTCATTGAAACATTGGGGTGAGACAGTGTGACAAGGGGGGGTCAGTGTGACAAGGGGGGTCATGGAAAAATTTGGGGGGGAGACAGTGTGACAAGGGGGGTCATAGAAACATTGGGGGGAGACAGTGTGACAAGGGGGGGTCATAGAAACATTGGGGGGGGGGGACAGTGTGACAAGGGGGGGTCATAGAAACATTGGGGGAGACAGTGTGACAAGGGGGAGGGTCATAGAAACATTGGGGGGAGACAGTGTGACAGGGGGGTCAAAGAAACATTGGGGGGAGACAGTGTGACAAGGGGGGTCATAGAAACATTGGGGGGAGACAGTGTGACAAGGGGGGGTCATAGAAACATTGGGGGGAGACAGTGTGACAAGGGGGGGTCATAGAAACATTGGGGGGAGACAGTGTGACCAGGGGGGTCATAGAAACATTGGGGGGAGACAGTGTGACAAGGGGGTCATAGAAACATTGGGGGGAGACAGTGTGACAAGGGGGGGTCATAGAAACATTGGGGGGAGACAGTGTGACAAGGGGGGGGAGACAGTGTGACAGGTGGAGGACATGTGGAGTGGACACTATTCTCCCTCATGTGCAGGACAAAATCATCTCACACCACAACACAGATCAGAGAATCCTCAGAACTCCCCCGCCCCCCCCCCCTTCTCCTCCTCAGGTCGGCGTTTCTCTTACTGTGGCTGGTGGTCTCCTGCAGCATCTGTTCCTGGTCGGCTGTGTGGACAAAAGACATGCTGCTCAGCCAATCATCCCCGATCCAGCACTGATGTCCCTTCATTTTGCAGTTCCGCGCCAACACTATGCAGACTGCCATGTGACACACGGTGCCTCTGAATGGGGAGGGGGCGGGGCTGGAAGGAGAGGACAGCCAGACAGGCTTCAGCTGACGTCACTGGTTGCTAGACGCGGAGCGGCCCCTAGCCTAGCAACCAGACTGTGTCATCAAGTGTGAGATGCCTTAAACTTTCTAAGGTGGTGGCGGCGGGTGGGCGGAGTTGGCGGAGCGGACTGGTGTGGTCTGGTCACTGTGGTTTTTGTTCATTCCGGGACTTCTGTATTGTCCCGGAATGAACTGGCCGGGACACGGGACAAAAATCACCAATCAGGGACTGTCCCGGGCAATCCGGGATACGTGGGCACCCTAGGCGGACGCCCTTACCATGGGGGGGTTGTCCGGAATGGTGGTCCGAGAGTTCGGAGTTGGAGGACACGGCCACACCCAGGCACCTTCAGCCTGGGTGCTGGCGTTCCGGAGTTCCGGGCCCAGGTGCCCTTGACCTGGCCGGAGCGAGAGATGGAGTCTATCCCAGGCACCTTAAGCCTGGGGTGAGGTACTATGGCCAAGGCCTGGGGCCCAGTAACTTCGACTGGGTTCCGCGAGGGTGGAGGAGTCCGAGGGGCCCTAAGGTGTTGGGACCCGTATCTGAGGTGAGGAGGCCGGGGAGTGTAACCCTTCCGAATAGCCTGGTACAGCATTAATCCGGTGACAACGGGGCCTCTGGTAACTCCCTTGGAGGGATGTCTTCCCCCTGAAAGGGGCTGCAGCGTAGCGAAGTTAACTCCAGTTCCTGTTCACTAAAGTAGCTGGAAGAGACTCTGAAGCCAAAAAGTACATTTTACAGCCACTGTGCTTAGCAACTGTTGGTGAAACCTCAATGGTTTAGTTTTCTTTGAGGATTGTGCCTTGACCTACTCCCCACCAATACTGAACTGTTCTATGGGTCTCAAACTGTCTGCTCGCAAAGGACTATTTGTTTGCCGTTATGGAATAAATACGTGTTGGACCCTTTCAGTGTGCGGTACTCCAATTACTGGGAGCAAAGGGGGTTATCAGCAGAACAGACTTGGCTCTGAGCGTATACACAGCCCGAAGGTAATCTGGTGCTGGCCTTCACCTCTACATGCTGTAATCTAGAGGACATGGGCCGTGGCGCACCTCGCTCTCCCCTTCAAGGTACCCCTAGACCGGAGCCAAAGTAACCGCTAAAGAAGAAGAGAGAGGGTGAGGCCGCTACATAAAAAAAAAATGTTTTCCTCAGTTTAGGCCGATACGTATTCTTTTACATATTTTTTGGTAAAAAAAAACAAAAATCGCAATAAGCGTATAGTGATTGGTTTGCGCAAAAGTTATAACGTCTACAAAATAGGGGATAAATTTATGTAATTTTTATTATTTTTTTTTTTTTACTAGTAATGACGGTTATCTGTGATTTTTGTCAGGACTGCGACATTGCGGCGGACAGATCGGACACTTTTGACACTATTTTGGGACCATTGACATTTATACAGTGATCAGTGCTATAAAAATGCACTGATTACTGTATAAGGCCCCTTTCACACGGGCGGCTGTTTCTGCCGCAGTTAAAAGCGTGTTTCTTTCTTTTAAAATTCAAGACCCCAGGCACAGCGATCAGCTGCATTTGTACACTGCGATTAGCTGCGTCTACATGCGGCTGAGTTTAGCTGCTAATGGTTGGCCATTATTGTCACCCCCATAGCAACCGTTTTTATTTCGATGTGCTTCCTGTTGTTTTTTTTCTTTTGTTCACGCAACTATCCACAGCTGACACTGCGATTACCTGCAGTTATGTGCAGATAGCTGCGCTAAAATCGTTCCTGGACGCAGTCAATTTAATTTTTTCTATCTGCACCAAACCGCATGTAACGAAACCGCAGCTAAACGCAGTGTGAATGGGCCATAGGAAATCATTGTGTGCATTTAGCTGCGGTAGGTAACTTGAGAATCCGCAGCTAAAAGCACAATTCTATCTGTCCGTGTGAAAGGGGCCTAAATGTCACTGGTAGGAAAGGGGTTAACACTAGGGGGCGATCAAGGGGTTAAATGTGTTCCCTAGGGAGTGATTCTAACTGTGGGGGGAGGGGACTGACTGGGGGAGGTGACCGATCGGTGTCCCTATTAGGGAGAAGCCAAACCCCCCCCCCCCCCGGTTCGGTTCGCATCCAGAACATGCGAACAGGCAAAAAATTTGTTTCGAACATGCGAACACCGTTAAAGTCTATGGGACACGAACATGAAAAATCAAAAGTGCTAATTTTAAAGGCTTATATGCAAGTTATTGTGATAAAAAGTGTTTGAGGACCCGGGTCCTGCCCCAGGGGACATGTATCAATGAAAAAAAAAAGTTTTAAAAACAACCGTTTTTTCGGGAGCAGTGATTATAATAATAATATATAATAATGCTTAAAGTGAAACAATAAAAGTGAAATATTCCTTTACATTTCGTACCTGGGGGGTGTCTATAGTATGCCTGTAAAGTAGCACGTGTTTCCCGTGTTTAGAACTGTCCCTGCACAAAGTGTCATTTCTAAAGGAAAAAAAGTCATTTAAAACTACTCGCGGCTGTAATGAATTGTCGGGTCCCGGCAATACAGATAAAAGTCATTGAAAGTCAGAGGGGGACAAGGGCCTCATCCCCACAACCCTTGCCCGGTGGTTGTGGGGGTCTGCCGGCGGGGGGCTTATCGGAATCTAGAAGCCCCTTTTAACAAAGGGGACCCCCAGATCCCGGCCCTTCCTATGTGAATTGGTAAGGGGTACATTGTACCCCTACCATTTCACAAAAAAATAGTGTCAAAATGTTAAAAACCACAGGAGACGGCTTGGGACAAGTCCTTTATTAAAAAAAAAAAAAAAAAAAGAGATTCCAGCGATGTAATCCAATAAATCCATCCTCGATCTCCAGCGATGTAATCCAATTCTCGATCTCCAGCAATGGATGATATCCAGCGAGGAACACGCACACGATTCTGCCTCCACCGGAGGCACCTGAATGACACGGCGCCAGCCTGACAGCTCTTATGGAGCTGAGGGTGTTACCAACGGGAAACCTGCATTGCATCAGAGGGGGGCGGGGTCACCCGTACAATAAGGTGACCAGATTTTTTAAATTAAATCCGGGGACATATTTTTTTTTATTGACAAATGGTAAACTATTTCATATGCATATTTTCCTCAAACTATATATGCAATCAGTGGTGTAGCGTTGGTTGTCAGCGCCCGGGACAAGGCAAGAAATTTGCACCCCCCACCAGACTTTTAGCACTCCCTGAGTCCCTTCCACTAGTACAGTAGTACTGACCAACTTGATTCCTACACTGACCTACCTGACCACTGCACTAACCTACCTGATTCCATACCTCCCAACCCGCCCGGATTCTGCGGGTTTCTCCCGCAGGGACATCATCTTCCCGCGTACCCGTGCGGGACACTGTTTTCCCGCACAGTCCTCCAGCGCGGCATTTCATACTTCCGAGACCCCCCCCTCACACGTCACACTTCCGCGACGAACCTCCAGCGCGCCAGCGAAAAGCAGGTGAGTTGGGCGGGCGGGCTTGTGTGTTGTATTCGGGATACCTCCCCCCCCCCTGCTCAACAACTTCTTCGCGAGAAGCCCCCCCACCCCCCCCGCTCAACAACTTCGCGAGAACCCCCCCCCGCTCAACACCTTCGATGAGAGGGGGAAAAAAATTTAAGTCCCGCAGTGGACAATGTGAAAGTTGGGAGGTATGTGATTCTTACACTGACCTACCTGATTCCTTCACTGACCACTACAGTAACCTACTTAATTCCTTCACTGATCTACCTGATTCCTATGCTGACCACTACACTGACCTACCCGATTCCTGCACTACTCACCCCGCCCACTACATGAACAGTGTATATTGGTTGATTTTGCTCACCTCTCCATGGCCTCCATGATAATCCATCGGAGCAGGGCTCTCCCCAGCACCAGGTACTGTTCCCGACACCCAGCCGCTCCTCAGTATCCCCTGCCAAGAGCTTCTACAATAGAAGCTGTACTCTCTGCTCCTCTCCGCCGTTCCCACACACACAGGGGCCGCCCGCACCAGAGGGATCATGGGGGACTGGCTGGACCACAGGAGACCCTGGGTGGGGGGGGGGGCAACACGGCACACTTGGGGGGGCACAGTAATAATTTTGCGCCCCCCCTAAATGTTGCAACCGGGGAGAGAGTACCAGATGCCCCCCCATGCCACTGCAATCCGGGGACAAATCTGGGGACAGACTGCCTCCGGGGACAGTGTCCTCAATCGGGGGACTGTCCCCGGGAACCGGGGATGTCTGGTCACCCTACCGTACAAGTTACTGGGAAACCCCAGTGTTTCCCCTTGCGTCAGAGGGGGACGGAGTAACGCGACGGGTGGCCCCGCCCTTATCTACATAAGAGCTGTCAGGTTGGCGCCGCGTCATTCGGGTGCCTCTGGTGGAGGTAGGATCGTGTGCGTGTTCCTCTCTGAGGATCATCCATCGCTGGAGATTGAGAATTGGATTACATCGCTGGAGATCGAGGATGGATTTATTGGATTACATTGCTTGAATCTCTTTTTTATTTTTAATAAAGGACTTGTCCCAAGCCGTCTCCTGCGGTTTTTAACATTTTGACACATTTTTTTGTGAAATGGTACCAATTCACATAGAGGGGCCATGATCTGGGGGTCTGCTTTGTTAAAGGGGTCTTCCAGATTCCCATAAGCCCCCCGCCCGAAGACCCCCACAACCACTGGGCAAGGGTTGTGGGGATGAGGCCCTTGTCCCCCTCTGACTTTCAATTACTTTTATCTGTATTGCCGGGACCCGACAATTCATTCAAACCCCGGCATTTCCCCTTGCCTCAGAGGGGTACGGGGCAAGGGTTGTAGGGATGAGGCCCTTGTCCCCATCAACATGGGGACATCCTCCCCATGTTGAGGGCATGTGGCCTGGTACAGTTAAGGAGGGGGGGCTCTCTCACCCCCCCTCTTTTCCTGCGGCCTGCCAGGTTGCGTGCTCAGATAAGGGTCTGGTATGGATTTTTGGGGGGAACCCCACGCCATTTTTTTTTTTATTTTGGCGCGGAGTTCCCCTTAAAATCCATACCAGACCTGACGGGTCTGGTATGGATTTTTGGGGGGAAACCCACACAATTTTTTTTTTATTTGGCGCAGGGTTCCCCTTAATATCCATACCAGACCTGAAGGGCCTGGTAATGGAATTTGGGGGGGACCCCCACACATTTTTTTTTAAATTTATCAATGACTTTCAATTACTTTTATTTGTATTGCCGGGAGTAGTTTTAAAATGACTTTTTTTCCTTTAGAAATTTCATTTTGTGCAGAGACTGTTATAAACACAGGAAACATGCGCTACTTTACAGGCATACTATAGACACCCCCAGGTATGAAATTTAAAGGAATATTTCACTTTTATTGTTTCACTTTAAGCATTATTAAAATCACTGCTCCCGAAAAACTTTTTTTTGCATTGATACATGTCCCCTGGGGCAGGACCCAGGTCCCCAAACACTTTTTATGACAATAACTTGCATATTAACCTTTAAAATTAGCACTTTAGATTTCTCCCATTTAAATGGTGTTCCGCGGCTTTTCAAATTTGCTGCGAACACCCAGAAAGCCCATCCCTAGTCCCTATGTACAAGGAAGACACCATCGGTCTCCTCTCCCTGACAGGACGTGGATCCATGTCCCTGGCTCTGTAACTGGCGATCACCGCCAGGCACACGCATAGCCACCCGAGTGATGTGGCAGGCGCGCGCGCCCCCTAGCGACCGGGAGGCCCGAGGACGTTATATGACGGTCGCCCAGGATGGCAGAGCCACCTTGCAGCCGTCATTTTACTATATGCGGGATGTGAAGTGGTTAATAATAGCGTGCAATACCAAGCTGCAGTTTCCAAAGTGAGCAAAGTCCTTTCTTGTATAAGAGAGATATGGACTCCAGAGAGAGAGACATCATCTGTACAAATCATTAGTAAGACCCCATCTGGAATACGCAGTTCAGTTTTGGTTACATTCCTTGTAATAGGAATAAAGGTGATCCAATTTTTTTTTTTTTTATAGGAACAGTGTAAAAATAAAAAAACGAAAAGTAAAATAAATAGGAAAAAAATAAAAATAATTTAAGTGCCCCATCCCTCCGTGCTTGCGTGCAGAAGTGAACGCATACGTAAGTCGCGCCCGCGCCCGCACGTGAGGTATCTCCGTGATCGTTAGAGCGAGAGCAATAATTATTTTAAAAGATCTCCTCTGTAACTCAAAATTGGTAACCTGTAGAAATTTGTAAACGTTGCCTATGGACATTTTTAAGGGTCAAAGTTTGTCGCAATTCCACGAGCAGGCGCAATTTTGAAGCGTGACATGTTGGGTACCAATTTACTCCGCGTAACATTATCTTTCACAATGTAAAAAAAAAAATTGGATCTTTTTACTGCAGCTAGGTTGACAGTTGCGAGAGCTTGGAAGACCCCCGCACTTAGCTTTGAAGCAGTCAAAAACCGCCTGAACGATGTCATGGTTAACGAGAAATTAACGGCTATTCTTTCTGATACGCATGACAAGTTTCTTAAGGTCTGGTAACCATGGATCACATACCACCACCCTTCTAGGTTTGACGCTGCATTACTATCACTATAGGACTCCTCTTGCGCGCACCCCGTGGACCTCCTGCTTTCCTCTTCTTTTCCTCCCTCTTCAGCTTCTACTCCCCTTCTTGTTCCGCTCCATTTTTTTTATTTTTATTTCATTTCTCTCCCTCTTTCTCCATTTCTCTTTTGCTTTTTTTTTTTTTCTCCTCTTTCATATAGTCACTTATTTTGCTGATAACCCTTTATAACCTCTCTAAAGGATGCTAACCTTTAGGTTCTCTTGTTGTGCATTATACGTTCACTCTACAGGTTTATAGACAGCCGGGCATGGCTCGGGTTTTGGACCATTTGGTCTTATGGATTATTTTAATTTCTCCCTTTATTTGTGTATAGCATAGGATCGCGGCTCATGCTTCCTTAATGTTGATAAGGGCCTCCGAGGCCAGATCTGCTTTGTATTTTGTATGCTATAACACGCTATTGTAAACCTGTTCTGTTGGTTTGTATGACAATAAACCTTTTTGTAAAAAAAATAAAATAAAAAAAAATTGGGCTAACTTTACTTTTTAATTCAATAAAGTTTATTTTTCCCCAAAAATTGCGTTTGTAAGACCGCTGCGCAAATACGGTGTGACATAAAGTATTACAACAACCACCATTTTATTCTCTAGGGTATCTGACAAAATATATATATAATGTTTGTGGGTTCTAAGTAATTTTCTAGCAAAAAAGAACAAAAACCTGACTTTAACTTGTAAACAAGTTTGAAAAATAGACCCTGGTCCTTAGGTGGATATACTCACTGCACTATATACCATGCACTGTATTATATATACTACACTGAATGCATTATATATTCTCCACTGTATTAGATATATTACACTGGCTGAACTATATACTCTGCAATGTATTATATATACTATAATGATGACACTATATACCCTGCACTGTATTATATATACTACACTGACTGCACTATATATCCTCCACTGTATACTACACTGACTGCACTATATATCCTCCACTGTTTTATATATATATATTACACTGACTGCACTATATACTCTGCAATGTATCATATATACTATACTGATGACACTATATACATTGCACTGTATTATATATATTACACTGACTGCACTATATACTCTGCAATGTATCATATATACTACACTGACTGCACTATATACATTGCACTGTATTATATATACTACACTGACTGCACTATATATTCTCCACTGTATACTACACTGACTGCACTATCTATCCTCTACTGTATTATATATACTACACTGACTGCACTATATATTCTCCACTGTATTATATACTGTATACTACACTGACTGCACTAAATACTCTCCACTGTATTATATATACTACACTGACTGCACTATATATTCTCCACTGTATCATATATACTACACTGACTGCACTATATACATTGCACTGTATTATATATACTACACTGACTGCACTATATATTCTCCACTGTATACTACACTGACTGCACTATCTATCCTCTACTGTATTATATATACTACACTGACTGCACTATATATTCTCCACTGTATTATATACTGTATACTACACTGACTGCACTAAATACTCTCCACTGTATTATATATACTACACTGACTGCACTATATATTCTCCACTGTATTATATATACTACACTGACTGCACTAAAATACTCTCCACTGTATTATATATACTACACGGACTGCACTATATATTCTCCACTGTATTATATATACTACACTGACTGCACTAAAATACTCTCCACTGTATTATATATACTACACTGACTGCACTATATATTCTCCACTGTATTATATATACTACACTGACTGCACTATATATTCTCCACTGTATTATATATACTACACTGACTGCACTATATATTCTCCACTGTATTATATACTGTATACTACACTGACTGCACTAAATACTCTCCACTGTATTATATATACTACACTGACTGCACTATATATTCTCCACTGTATTATATATACTACACTGACTGCACTAAATACTCTCCACTGTATTATATATACTACACGGACTGCACTATATATTCTCCACTGTATTATATATACTACACTGACTGCATTATATACTCTCCACTGTATTATATATACTACACGGACTGCACTATATACTCTGAACTGTATTATATATATACTCCACTGACTGACTGCACACTACACCAACTACCTGCCTAATCTCTATTCATTCACTATATACGGCCTCCGTGTAAGCAGCCTTATATAGTGTGGGGTGTGGACTTAGCCCCTAAACTATGACTGGTTAAAGGCACCCTGCCTTTGGGCAATCATGGCTCTGACAGTACATTGGCCAAAGCATGCAGGTCAGGTGCATACTTCAGGCCAATCAGCAGCCGTCAATGCACTGCGATCTCGCAGTGCATTATGGGACGTGCCGTGGCGCTCGATTTTGCCGTGAACGCCCCAAATGTTTGTTTGTTCTACAACTCAAACATCCAGACCATCCCCAACAGTGATCTCCTATGACTGTCAGCATCATCTAGTGGCAAAAAAACGTATAAGGCCCCTTTCACACGGACGGTCCGTTCAGGTCCGCCTGTCAGTTTTTTAGGCGGACCTGAACGGATGCTCCATGTCCTCCTATGGAGCCACGGATGTCAGCGGAGACATGTCCGCTAACATCCAACCCGCTCCGCTCCGCCGAAGTGTGACGGAGGAAAACCCTATTTTTCCTTCCGTCGGCGGAGCGGATCGGATGACAACGGACTCTACGGTCCGTCGTCATCTGATCCCCCCATAGGGGAGAGCGGCGCTCTGACAGGGCGGTCCCTGCACAGTGTGCGGGGACCGCCCAGTCATCTGCCGGCTCAGCAGGGATCAACGGAGCAATCCCCGCTGAGTAAGCGGAGCTTCACGGGGCGGATCTTCACGGATCCGTCCCGTGTGAAAGAGCCCTTACTTTTTTTCCTGAAATACCTCCATTAGTAAAAAAAAAAATGCAATGTAGCATTATGGCCACTAGATGGAGCTAATAATCACGGGAAATCACTGTAGGGAGAAAAATAAAGTATCACAGCTGGGCGAACGCTGGTCATATTGGTTCAATACATTTAAAAAAAATGTACTCAGCAAATGAGAGGTAATGACTCCATTTTTATTTTAAAAAACCTAGAGGACCACCTTTTAAGTGGTGGGGTTAACGCGTTTCGTCCTGGAAGACGACTTGAGAAAACAGACCTCTTGCAACAGTTTACACCACAAAATGTACTCAGCCAATGAGAGGTAATGACTCCATTTTTATTTTTATTCTGCTATCAATGGCCAACACGGTACAACACTTCATCCATGTCTTTGGTGATCTCTGATCTCCTTATCAACTGTTTCTTACATGATGAAGATCAGCCATGGAGTATATCTGAGGTGTATATCAGGGTGTGCTTCTTCCCCACATGTCCAGCAACATTCATATACAAGACATTTCCCACACTCACTAATACACCTCGAGGGTTGTGTGGGACCGCTGATATACAAGACAACAGGACTTCAGAGAAGAACATTTCCCTCACTCAGACCAGGAAAGTGGCTTCTCCCTCGTGTGCAATCTCTGATGTCTGTAAAGATGTGCCTTCCTTGTGAAACATTTCCCGCACTCAAGACAGGGAAACGGCTTCTCCCCAGCGTGACACCTCTGATGTCTAGAAAGACCGGACTTATAGGGAAAACATTTCCCGCACACAGGACAGCAATATGGCTTCTCCCCCGTGTGAGATCTCTGATGTCTATAAAGATCGGACTTCTGTGAAAAACATTTCCCGCACTCAGGACAGGAATACGGCTTCTCCTCTGTGTGAGATCTCTGATGTGTGTAAAGATGTAACTTCTTTGGAAAACATTTCCCACACTCAGGATAGGAAAGTGGCTTCTCCCCCGTGTGCACACTCTGATGTCTGAAAAGATGTGCCTTACTTAAGAAATCTTTCCCGCACTCAGAACAGGGAAATGGCCTCTCACCCGTGTGAGACCTCAGATGTGCGTAAAGATCTGGCTTCCTTGAAAAACATTTCCCGCACTCAGTACAAGAAAGTGGCTTCTCCCCCGTGTGAGAGCTCTGATGTCTGAAAAGATGGTACATCTGTGCAAAGCATTTCTCGCACTTAGGACAGGAATACGGCTTTTCCCCCGTGTGAGATCTCTGATGTCTGTAAAGACTGGACTTCTCTAAAAAATATTTCCCGCACTCAGGACAGGAATGGAGCTTCTCCCCCGTGTGGCACCTTTGGTGTCTGTTGAGCTTGGACTTCTCTGAAAAACATTTCCCGCACTCAGGACAAGAATACGGCTTCTCCCCTGTGTGAAACCTCTGATGTCTGACAAGTTCTGTCTTCTGTATAAAACATTTCCCGCACTCAGGACAGGAAAACGGCTTCTCACCCGTGTGCAATCTCTGATGTATGGAAAGAGAGAACTTCCTTGAAAAACATTTCCCGCACTCAGGGCAGGAAAACCTCTTATCTGTTGGAAGGACGGCACCGTCCCTCACAGTCTGAGGTTCCTCAGGATAAGAGGAATACAATGGTCCGGCACCGTCCCGCACAGTCTGAGGTTCCTCAGGATAAGAGGAATACGATGGTCCGGCACCGTCCCGCACAATCTGAGGTTCCTCAGGATAATAGGAATACGATGGTCCGGCACCGTCCCACACAGTCTGAGGTTCCTCAGGATAAGAGGAATACGATGGTCCGGCACCGTCCCGCACCGTCTGAGGTTCCTCAGGATAAGAGGAATACGATGGTCCGGCACCGTCCCGCACAGTCTGAGGTTCCTCAGGATAAGAGGAATACGATGGTCCGGCACCGTCCCGCACAGTCTGAGGTACCTCAGGATAAGAGGAATACGATGGTCCGGCACCGTCCCGCACAGTCTGAGGTTCCTCAGGATAAGAGGAATACAATGGTCCGGCACCGTCCCGCACAGTCTGAGGCTCCCCAGGATAAGAGGAATACGATGGTCCGGCACCGTCCCGCACAGTCTGAGGTTCCTCAGGATAAGAGGAATACGATGGTCCGGCACCGTCCCTCACAGTCTGAGGTTCCTCAGGATAAGAGGAATACGATGGTCCGGCACCGTCCCGCACAGTCTGAGGTTCCTCAGGATAAGAGGAATACGATGGTCCGGCACCGTCCCGCACAGTCTGAGGTTCCTCAGGATAAGAGGAATACGATGGTCCGGCACCGTCCCGCACAGTCTGAGGTTCCTCAGGATAAGAGGAATACGATGGTCCGGCACCGTCCCGCACAGTCTGAGGTTCCTCGGGATAAGAGGAATACGATGGTCCGGCACCGTCCCGCACAGTCTGAGGTTCCTCAGGATAAGAGGAATACGATGGTCTGGCACCGTCCCGCACAGTCTGAGGTTCCTCAGGATAAGAGGAATACGATGGTCCGGCACCGTCCCGCACAGTCTGAGGTTCCTCAGGATAAGAGGAATACGATGGTCCGGCACCGTCCCGCACAGTCTGAGGTTCCTCAGGATAAGAGGAATACGATGGTCCGGCACCGTCCCGCACAGTCTGAGGTTCCTCAGGATAGGAGGAATACGATGGTCCGGCACCGTCCCGCACAGTCTGAGGTTCCTCAGGATAAGAGGAATACGATGGTCCGGCACCGTCCCGCACAGTCTGAGGTTCCTCAGGATAACAGGAATACGATGGTCCGGCACCGTCCCGCACAGTCTGAGGTTCCTCAGGATAACAGGAATACGATGGTCCATCTACACTGTGGGGTGCCGGATGGACATTTGAGGTAGTCGGGTTTGCTCCTGGACTATACTGTGTGATGTCCTCATCTTCTACTTTACAGTCTGGAGACAAAGTGAGACAATCCTCTGAGGTTTTCCTCATCTCCCGTCCATCTACTAAAATAGAAATACAAAGATTATTACTAGACATGAGCTGATTGGTTCCCCTAAACCAGGACTCCGCCCACATCAGGCAGCTTTGTCTCTGAGGATCTTACAATCCCCCCCTCAATGTAACTAGTAAATGGGTCCTCTGATCTCCTACCAGATCATTTCTTTATTCATGGACCTTAGTCAGAGAGTAAGGAAACAACGAGAACTGTATTTTATAGGAGTGACAGTGATGAGGGGATTATAGGATGAGTGTCCCCACCTGTCAGGACCTGAATCACCTGCTGGTGGCACTTTGGTACAATGGGTGGAGAGTTGTAGCTCCAGAGTCCACCAGCAGCCAGCACTTTCTATAAATCAGTCTCCATCTGATGCTGGCTGCTGGGAGGGTATTTAGTCCCTCCTCTGCTATTACATTTTGCGTCACTATTTTGCTTTGCTAGTCAGATGCTGCTTGCCATTTTTCCTGCTACTGTTCATGCTCGTGCCCTTAATCCTGTACCCTGCACCCCGCTGCCTTATATCTCCCCCCCCACCTTATTAGAATTATGTAATGTACAACATAGAGTATATAGTGCAGGGGTCAGGAGTATGTAATGTACAATATAAATTATACAGTGTATTGGTATTCGGTAATCAGTGGAAGCTTAAATGTTTACAGGAGACAAGTTTCAGAGGTCCCACACCGCTGCCTCCCATCTCCTGAGACTGCACTCAGTGACTTGGGTCTGAGACTATACAGACATATCCCTCCTCCCGGCACAGTCAGCAAATAACAGAGCAAGTAACCCCAGGAAAATTGTTCTATTAGAGATCTTGGTAGACCTGGGGTATGGGACAAGGGCACATGCCTCAGATGCCTAGGTTGATCAATGATTATAAATGGCTTCAATCTGAACCCCAGAATCTCCACAAATCCAGTCTAGATACATAAATTGTTTCTGCAGCACAGAGAAGGAAGATTATCCGAGAGAAATACAGGAAGGGGAACACCGCTCAGGAAAGTCACCAGGGTATTACAGGCTGATATCACCCAGTCCCTGCCCTACTCTGGACCAATCAGTGAGCAGTATGGGTGGAGGAATGTATTTAGTGTTAATGACCCACCTGTGCTGATCTCTGTAGGAGTGTCCTCCTCTATAAATGTCCCCGTTATTCCATCCTCCTTTATAGACTGCTGATCACCCCTCACATACGTCTCTTCTTCTGCTTTAATCTCAACTTTTATATCGGTCAATGCTTTACCCTAAACCAAGAGAATGAGAGAAAAAGAACAACATCTGTAAAATATAAGCTCACAAAATAAATCCACACATCATCTCCATGAGTCCAAGTCCTAGATGTTCCGTCCTACCAACCTTGTAACTGTGAGGGATGGTGTGACCTTCCTGTGTGGAATCCCGGGAATACAGAGGACGGGGACATCTCTCTGGTGGGTTTCTGTTATTAGGCGGCTCCATCATATCCTTGTGTTCTTCTGAAAACTTCATCACTCCATACTCCTCATCCTCCTCTTTATACTCTTCTTTAACATCAATATTATCATCCCCGAGGTTTTCACTCTGAATATATAAATAGACAGTGACATCCTGACACCTTATAGGAACCTGACACACACAATGATATAGTCACCATCCAGACACATCCCTTGTCTGTTACTGGATAATTTCCCAGAATTCCCGGCACCGCTCACCTCTCCTGTCAGCAGCTCCATCATCTTCTTGGTGACTTCTAGAATCTTCTCCATGTTGTGTCTCTCAGGTTTTAGGGAGTCACATGGAGGCACTGTGATGGTCATATGATCACCTGACTTCAGAAGAGGAAATCTCTGTATTGGAGAACCAATAGGAATATCATGTTAGAATCCCAGAATCCTCCTCACCTCTCCGGTCAGGTCTGTGTTTTATTATTAGAGATAAGAATGATGTCATGTGACCTCCCAGAATCCTCCTCACCTCTCCGGTCAGGTCTGTGTTTTATTAATAGAGATAAGAGTGATGTCATGTGACCTCCCAGAATCCTCCTCACCTCTCCGGTCAGGTCTGTGTATTATTAATAGAGATAAGAGTGATGTCATGTGACCTCCCAGAATCCTCCTCACCTCTCCGGTCAGGTCTGTGTTTTATTAATAGAGATAAGAGTGATGTCATGTGACCTCCCAGAATCCTCCTCACCTCTCCGGTCAGGTCTGTGTTTTATTATTAGAGATACAGTTAGGTTCATATATATTTGGACACAAGCACAATTTGTTTTCCCAGGTATTTACTAAAACATATTCAAGCTAAAATTATATAATGGATATTGCCTGAAAGTGCATGATCTCAGCTTTAATTTGAGGGTATGTACATCCAAATCGGAGGAAGGGTTTAGGAATTACGGCTCTTAAGAATGGCCATCCCCTTTTTTCAAGAGACCAAAAGTAATTGGACAATTGAATTAAAAGCTGTTTCATGGCCAGGTTTGGTCTACTTCTTCGGGGTTTTTTTCATCAATTAAGCAGGTAAAAGGTCTGGAGTTGATTCTAAGTGTGGTACATGCATTTGGAACCTATTGCTGTAAAACTACATCATGCGTTCATAGGAGCTGTCCATGCAAGTGAAACAGGCTATTGTCAATTCTCACACACGGCCGGTTTTCTCGGCAAGAAAACTGCTGGGAGAGCTTTTTGCCAAGAAAACCGGCCGTGTGTATGGTTTCTTGTCGGGAAAACTGCCGGGAATCTCAACGAGAAAAATAGAGAACCTGTTCTCTATTTTCTCGTTGGGATTCTCGTCGGCCTGTTTCCCGACGAGAAAACCGTGCGTGTGTATGCTTACCTGTCTCCAGGTAAACCCGCGCATGCTCGAAAAGACTTTGACGCATGCGTGGTAGCTTACAAGGGTAGTGTAGGGTGAAGCAAGATGGCGGCGACGGCATCGAATGTGACGAGCGCCAGCTCGTCGTAGTCGATGACGTCACCGCGTTCTTGCCATTCAAAAGAACGTCGGTTCTTTTGAATGTGCCTTGTGTACATTCGGCGAGCAAGAAAAGCTTGCCAGGAATCTCATCGGGAAAATCTGTTTTTTTTCCCCCGATGAGATTCCCGCCTGCGTGTACAGGGCTTAAGGCTCCAAAAATGAAACAAATCCATCAGAGAGATAGCAGCAACGTTAGGAGTGGCCACATCAACAGTTTGGCACATTCTGAGGAAAGAAGAATGCACTGGTGAGCTCAGCAACATAAAAAGGCCTGGAGGCCCACGCAAGGCAACAGTGGTGAATGATCGCAGGATCCTCTCTATGGTAAAGAAAGACCCATTCACAACATCCAGACAAGGGAAGGACACTCTCTGTGTGGTGGGTGTATCATTGCCAAAGTCTATTATCAAGAGAAGACTTCATGGGAGCAAATACAGAGGGTTCACCACAAGGTGCAAACCATTCATAAGCTTGAAGAATAGAAAAGCCAGATTAGACTTTGCCAAAAAATAAATAAAAATAAAATAAAATAAAATAAAAAAAAGCCAGAGCAGTACTGGAAAAGCATTCTTTGGACGGATGAAGATTAATCTGTACCAGAATGACGGTAAAAAAAAAGTGTGGAGAAGGCTATGAACAGCTCATGAGCCAAGGCACACAACATCATCTGTAAAACATGGTGGAGGCAATGTGATGGCATGGGCATGCATGACTTCCAGTGGCACTGGGTCATTGGTGTTTATTGATGATGTGACAGAAGACAGAAGCAGCCGGATGAATTCTGCAGTGTTTAGAGATATGCTGTCAGCCCAGATTCAGCAACAAAGTTGATTAGACGGCGCTTCACAGTACAGATGGACAATGATCCAAAACACACTTCAAAAGCAACCCAGGAGCTTTTGAAGAAAAAGAAGTGGAATATTCTGCAATGGCCGAGTCAATCACCTGATCTCATCCCAATTGAGCATGCATTTCCCTTGCTGAAGGCAAAACTAAAGGCAGAAAGTTCCACAAACAACGAACAACTGAAGACAGCTACAGTTATGCCGTGTACACACGACCGTTTTTAATGACGAGAAAAATTAAATTTTTTAAAATGGTCATTAAAAATGATCGTGTGTGGGCTTCAGAGCATTTTTCACGACGTGAAAAACGGCCATGAAAAAATTGGAACATGCTCTAATTTTTCACGTTGTTTTTTACATCGTCATTTTCTCTTCATGAAAAACGGCCGTGTGTGGGCTTTAACGATGTGGAAAAAAAACGTGCATGCTCAGAAGCAAGTAATGAGACGGAAGCGCTCGTTCTGGTAAAACTAGCGTTCGTAATGGAGATAGCACATTCGTCACGCTGTAACGGGCTGAAAAGCGCGAATCGTCGCTCAACAAACTTTACTAACATGAAGGGTGGCACCATCCGAATGGAACTTCCCCTTTATAGTGCCGTCGTATGTGTTGTACGTCACCGCGCTTTGCTCGAGCATTTTTTTTCACGATAGTGTGCAGGCAAGGCAGGCTTGAGAGGAATCACGTCGAGAAAAACAATTTTTTTTTCAATGACATTAAAAACGGTCGTGTGTACGCAGAATCAGAGCCTGGCAAAGCATCAGAAAGGAGGAAAGCCAGTCTTTGGTAATGTCCATGGGTTCCAGACTTCAGGCAGTCATTGCCAGTAAAGGATTCTCAACAAAATAATAAAAATTAACATTTTATTTATGATTATATTCATTTGTCCAATTACATTTGAACGCCTGAAAATGGGGGGGGGGGGGGGGGGGACTGTGTATAAAAATGGTTGCAGTTCCTATAATTTGTACTTGATATTTATGTTCAACCCCTTGAATTAAAGCTGAAAGTCTGCACTTCAAATTCATTTGGATTGTTTCATTTTAATTTTATTTTGGTGGCATACAGAGCCAAAAGTATGACAATTGTGCCTGTGTCCAAATATATATGGACCCAACTGTTATGCCGCGTACACACGATAGGAATTCCCGATGAAAAAAGTCAGACGGAGTCCGTTGGGGTTTTTTCATCGGAAATTCCGACGTGTGTGGGCCCCATCGAAGAAATTCCGATGAATTCCATCGGAATTTTCAAATAGAACCTGTTCTATTTTTTTCCGATGAAATTCCGTCGGAATTCCGATGGGAGTTTGGTCGGAAAATGGTCCGATCGTGTGTACGGGGCATAATAGTGATGTCATGTGACCTCCCAGAATCCTCCTCACCTCTCCGGTCAGGTCTGTGTTTTATTAATAGAGATAAGAGTGATGTCATGTGACCTCCCAGAATCCTCCTCACCTCTCCGGTCAGGTCTGTGTTTTATTAATAGAGATAAGAGTGATGTCATGTGACCTCCCAGAATCCTCCTCACCTCTCCGGTCAGCAGGTAGATGATCTCCAGTGTGAGGTTTAGTATCCTCTCAGCCATGCGACTCCGGTCCACCGCCATCCTCATTGGTTATGTGATCTGTACAGGTTTGCTGTAGACCAATAATTGATAACAGAGAATTATCTGGACTGTACTGGTTGTACAATATTAGGATGGGGATGTATGGGGGATAATATGAGGGAGATTCAGTTTACAGTATATTTGGGGTCCAGGAACATCTTCCCCTTATAGCTAAATGCTGCCACAAAAGCGGCATGAACATGACGGGGGGGGGGGGGGGGGTTACTGGGTGTAAATAGAAAATAAGATCTTATTACCTCCTCTGCTGCCACTTCCTGCAATGTCTCCTCTCTACTTCCTCCCGACTCACTGCTCACCTGGAACTTCTTATTTATACCTGACATCACTTCCTGTCTGTGCCTGACATCTCTTCCTGTCTTCCATAGAGACTTCCTGTCTCTATGGTAGAAGTAAGATCACCATCTTGTGGAGCTTAGAGGAACTTTCTATGGTTGAACTGGATGGTCTTTTTTCAACCTGACCAACTATGTAACTATGTAACTGCAACCCAGAGAAACGTCTCGTAGTGTGAACACGGCCTTGTGCTGTGTATACTGTATATCCTTATTAGGGTTGCCACCTGTCCGGGATTCACCTGGACACCTCTTCCTGTTGTCATGCCAGCGTGACGCTGGTCGAGCTGGGTGGATAATATCGGGAACATTTACTTAGGCTATCAGCTGCAGGTCAATCCTGCTCTACACATACCTATTTACTGGGCCTCATCTCCATACAGGGTAACAAATGCCTCTTTATTATCCCCAGCTACTACTTGGGTTAAGGGCTTTTACCATACCCCATTCACTACTTACCCATTTGGGTTTTACTAATGTCATCAATTATCTCATTTAGATTGGAGCCCCAGTCACCTGCCAGTTGAACATACATTCATCTGGGATACATACAGTATTTATGCTCTCGGTTTTCCCACTGGCCCTACCTCAGTTCCCGGTTGCAGACAACTCTAGCGGCCCGTGCGTTCCAGTTTGCACATCCTCACATGCTGGAAATGAATCTTACCCCACCACGCATCCGCCCCTGAAGATTGGCAATAATGCTATGAAAGGCGTCTCGGGCTTACACAGATGCTACAAGTTTCAGTTTTAGGACCAACCTCTGGGTTAATGATTCTATTTTATGAGGATTTTTTTTAATAATGCGAGGAATAAGTTGTTATACAATGTTTATGGTTTTTGCATCATGCTTTTTATATGCTCATTGCCATGTATGGTTACTACTATGTACACATTCAAAATCGCATGCTCTGCTATGTGTTTTAGATAAATGAACGCATCCATATTACACAGTCTTATCTTTGAGTCTTCTCATGCATACCTCATTCAAAGTCCCAATCCCCCTCTTTTCTTCTACACCTGGACAGTTCGGGTTTGGAATCATGCGTCCGGGTTTCAGACTGCCTGAAACCAGGACACATTATTCAGACCAGACTATGGCTTCCCAGCAGGGTTGCTGGCTGCATTTGTCTAAGCCGAGAGCGTCTGTTACACTCTCTTTCACACTGCCCAAAGTTAGCACTAACTTAACAATCCCCCCCCCCCAAACACACACACACAGACGGAGAAGGAGAGAGGGCTCAATCTGCTCCTCTTCCTCCCGTTCCCCCTTACATCAGAGTCCTCTCCGTACATCAGAGTTCTCTGTGTTTCCCTTTAAATTAGGGTTCCTAGAGCATCCCTTTTGTGAGAGTCCCTAGAGTTCTCCCTTATATCAGATTCTGCAGAGTCTCCCCTTACAGCGTAAGGGAACTCTGAGAGTTCAGATGTAAAAGGGGAACTCTGTTGACTCTGATGTAAAGGGGGACTGTTGTTATTAACTTTATATGATTAGAAAACGGAAAATTGTATCATACTTACCAGTAATTGTCCTTTCCTGGTGCCTATCCATGGCAGCATACCTGTGATAGAGCTCCGCCTCGACTCCTCCTTCAGGACTAGTGAATAGCATAAATTAAAGGCATAGCCCCTCCCCCAACATTCTCTGTAATATAGAATACCGAGGGTGGGAGCGTATGCTGCCATGGATAGGCACCAGGAAAGGAAAATTACTGGTAAGTATGATACAATTTTCAGTTTTCCTGGTGCCTCCATGGCAGCATACCTGTGATAACTAACTAGCTGACATGGGTGGGATAATTGCTTAACAATAAATGTTTAATTATAAGAGGACATAGCAGCCTGAACTGCCCTCCTTCCAAACTCAACAGTCGTGAGCGCTCCTGGATCAATATGGTAGTGTTTGAGGAACGTATGGTGAGAAGACCAGGTGGCGGCCCCGCACACTGTCTCCAACGAAACATTAGCCCTTGCTGCCCAGGAAGCTGAGACTGCCCTTGTAGAATGAGCATTCACTCGGGATGGAGGCTCCATATTCTTCACCCTGTAGGCCTTCTGGATTAACTTTACAACCCAAGATGCCAGAGTTCTGATGGAAGCTTCTTTGCCCCTGTATTTACCGAACGGTACGATGAAAAGTCTCTCAGAATTTCTGAAGGGGCCGGTGGCTTCTAGGTAGGCCCTGAGCACTCTGGATACATCCAGTTTGTGACAAGACTCTGAATCCGTGTCTGTAAACACTGGTAGTGCCCAGGGTTCCAACAGGTGGCTTGGAGTAGCAACCTTTGGTGTGAACCCCCGAAGGGGACGAAGTTCCACTCTGTCTGTGAAGAAGGAGATGTGGTCGTCACCTATCCCTAAAGAGTGAAGTTCCGAGATTCTTCTGCCAGATGTAATGGCTAGCAGGAAAGACGTCTTTAGTGTCAGGTTCCATATTGTTACTTGTTCCACTGGAGCAAAGGGATGGTCAGATAGAACTTCCAGGACTAGGGACAGATCCCACTTAGGAAATGATCGTCTGACAGGAGGGTGAATCTTCAATACACCTCTGAGGAAAGTGACTACTGAAGGATCCTCCGCCCATCTCTTATTTGTTGCAGCAGAGATTACTGCTACCTGCACTTTGAGAGAGCTCAGACCAAGTCCCAGATCAAGTCCTGTCTGAAGGAATCCTAGAACATGAGACGTAGAAGGAAGGATTGGATGAAATCCATTTTCGGAAACAAATGACAAGAACTTGTCCCATATTCTTGAATATATGGCATTAGTTGCTGGCTTCCTAGCTTTTAGAAGGGTTGATATGACTCCTGGGGAACACCCTAGGGACTCGAACCTTCGCCTCTCAACCTCCAGATTCGAAGATTCAACTTCTGAGGGTTTGGATGAACTAGACTGCTCTGCGACAGAAGTTGAGGGAAAGGAGGGATCTTGATTGGAGAGCCCACACTGAGGCACAATACGGAAGTACTGCCACCACCTGGACTGGCTCCCTGAGGAGCCTCAGGAGGAATTTGAATATTAATGGCCTGGGAGGAAAGGCATATGCCGTGGTGAACCTCCAGGGACATGACAGGGCATCCACTGCCTCGACTTGTGGATGCGGCAGCCGAGAGAAGAACCTGTCCAGCTTGGCGTTCTTCGGGGAGGTGAACAGATCTACCTGAGGGGGATCCCATATGTTGGCAATCTGAAGGAAGACATGGGGGTGGAGAGCCCACTCATTGTCCAGGAAGTTTCTGGATAAAGTGTCTGCTTCCGTGTTCAACCTGCCTGGCAGATACATCGCTCTGAGGTCCAGGAGGTTCTGCTCCGCCCAGAGCATGATCGGCTCTACCTCCTTGAGGAGTGACCTGCTGCGAGTGCCTCCCTGCTTCTGCAGATAAGCGACAGCTGCTCTGTTGTCTAGGCGTAGGAGTATTCTTTGGCCTCTGATTTGGGGTGCCAAAGAGGTCAGTGCCAAGAAGGCTGCCCTCATCTCCAAGATGTTGGATACCACTCCCTGGGTGGTGCATGCCCATCTCCCCTGTATTCTGGTTTGCCCGCAATGGGCTCCCCAGCCCTGTCTGCTTGCATCGGACGTAATTGTGATCCAAGGAAGGGAGCCCAGGTGATGAGGCTTGGAGAGGTTTTCCGGAACTGTCCACCAGTGAAGGCTCCTGCGTATTTTTCCCATCAGCAGGATCGTCTGAGATAGTCGTGGTAGCGGTGTAGCCCCACATATCCAGCATCTCTTCTTCCTATAGGTCCTAGGAGAGGGGGGTCGATCACGTCCTCTGGATCTTGACCTCTCTGATCTACGACATGAAGAATGGGTCCTACGCCCTGATGAGCGGGACCCCTTGGAGTGGGTAGGGCTACGGTGTAAGGAACTCACGCTAGACCAGTGAGCGCACTTTTTTTTTTATACTCACGTATAGTTGGTCACATACCTAATAGAAGTGTGAGGATCTTTGCTGCGAGATGAATGACTCATTGCGGAGTTGGGCACAAGGATCAGCTCCAGAAATATAGTAAGAAAGGGAAAAGAATCAGGAGTTTTTGGCGTCACTTTTTTTTTTTTTTTTAAATAAACATTTTTATATCGTCATCTGTTTTTATTTTTTATTTTATTTTTTAAACATAAACATTTTTATATTGTTATCTTTTTTTTTTTTTTTTTAACATAAACATTTCTGATCGGCAACATTTTTTTTTTTTTGAGAAAATAAAAAGTACCTACCACAAAGCAGCATCAGAGAGACCTAGCAGGGCACAGCTGAGGAGACTGACAGCCATCCCTGAATCTGAACCTTATTAGGCTCAAGGTGCGTGGGCTAATCCCATAAACCACCATTTGGAATTGATTGAAAAAAAGGGCAAATCTAGCCTTCTTTCCAGAATCCAAGATGGCCGCCACTGAACCAAGCGTCTGTGCATGCGCAATCGCAGAAGATCCAGCGTCGCCCAGTACAGAGAGCCGAGAAACTACGGCTCTGTATCACTACCGAATCGCGCATGCGCAGACGGCGGCGAGGACGCTGTGCTGTGACACTCTCCTACCTGGCGGGACCTACAGAGCACCTGTAGCCCCCCCCGAACCCGGAAATAAGCACCACAATGTTGTTGCACAGAGAGACACCTGCCCTATCCAGTTGAACAGTTTTAAAGGAATAAAAAAGTAAGACAACAATCATTTTAAAGGCGCCTAACAAGGAAAGGAAAGGGGAGGGGGAGGGGAAGAGAGGAAAAGAAAGGGGAAAAACACAAATGCCTGTAATAAAAAATGGAAACCACCAGCCTGGGAAGATGGAGCTGATCCTTTTGCGACTTCCACTACATTCATCATGGATGTGATAGCAGACTGCGTTCCTGTGAGGAAACTCTGCGAAATGACCCCAACAGATCCACAGAGGGGTTCCCAGTCTTATCAGCGCTGTGAGCGGCCCAAGAACAGGGACTGCACACGGGAAAGGCTAAACCCGGCGGACGCTGCCGACTGCAGAGGTATGGACATACTGCTACTCTTCACCAGCACAAGAAGGTATGAGGAAAAAAAGGAGAATGTTGGGGGAGGGGCTATGCCTTTAATTTATGCTATTCACTAGTCCTGAAGGAGGAGTCGAGGCGGAGCTCTATCACAGGTATGCTGCCATGGAGGCACCAGGAAATGTTATTTAATAGCAAAATATGTGTACTATAAAAAAAAAAGGATTGCTGTGTGCTGCTAAAGTGTTCGGGTTTGACTTGAAGAAAGGGTGGCAACCCTAATCCTTACAGATGGGGTCATCTCTACTCCCACCAAGAGGGAGAGAAATCTATTACTGCCTAGTTCAGCTTTTCTCAGCCAGGGTTCCTCCAAAGGAATTTCTAGTGTTCCTTGAGCAATGAGCAATTTCTGTCTCTCTGTAACAACTGACATCAATGATCTGTAAAGGGGGCAGTCTTCCCACTGATGATACTATAAGACTGTCCGTCTCCCATTAATGTACTAATGTACAGGATCACTACACTGACCACTGATATATTTTGGTAGATTATAGGCTTACCGTATATACTCGAGTATAAGCCGAGATTTTCAGCCCTTTTTTTTGGGCTGAAAGTCCCCCCCTCGGCTTATACTCGAGTCAGTGAAATTGAACATTGTAAATTGTACCTGAAAAAAATTGAGAGGCTGCGGCGTCCATCGTTTAAAACTCGCAGTCTCTTCCTGGTCCCTTCCGTGATAGGCTGAACTGTGTCTGCTGAGAAACGCCTATCACGAACGTTCTCTCATCCTCACCCATCCCAGCAGACACTGTGTTCAGTGTTCCGCCTATCACGGACGTCTGCTGGGAAACTGAGGATGATTGAACGTTCGTGATAGGCGTTTTCTAAGCAGACACAGTTCCGCCTATCACGGAAGGGAAGAGGAAGAGACCGCGAGTTTTAAACGATGGACGCCGCAGCCTCTCAATTTTTTTCAGGTACAATTTACAATGTTCTATTTCAATGTTAGGGGCACAGTGAGGATGGGCACAGTGAGGATGGGCACAGTAAGGTGGCAATGGGCAGTGACAATTGGCTTAGTGAAGTTGCAATGGGCACAGTGAGGCGTGCAAATGGGCATTGTTGACCCTCTTCCACTCACAGTAGCTGCTGCATTCTCACCCTCGGCTTATACTCGAGTCAGTACGTTTTCCCAGTTTTTTGTGGTAACATTAGGTACCTCGGCTTATACTCGGGTCGGCTTATACTCGAGTATATATGGTGATAATAGCGTGCAATGCTGATTCATCAATGATCTGTAAGGGGGGCAATTGTTTCATACAGTTGGGGACTCAAGCAGAGTGTAGGACGTTTCGTTACAGAGTCCTTCTCCCATTTGTCATCAATATAAGGGACCACTACACTGACCACTGATATGAGGGGGTCCTTCTCATATTGGTCACCAATATAAGGGACCACTACACTGACCACTGATATGAGGGGGTCCTTCTCATATTGGTCACCAATGTAAGGGACCACTACACTGACCACTGATATAAGGGGGTCCTTCTCCCATTGGTCACCAATGTAAGGGACCACTACACTGACCACTGATATAGGGGGGTCCTTCTCCCATTGGTCACCAATGTAGGATACAGCACACATGACCCCCTCCAGAGTTTCCCAAAAAATACATACATAGGAGTTGGGGGGTGATCTCCCCTCCAAGAATCTGCTACTACGCCCACCCCCGGCTTTTTTTGACAGCTTTTGGCCGGGAAAACCGGCCGTGTGTATGCTCCATCGCAGTTTTCCAGATGAGAAAACTGGCTGAAAAAAAAAGAGAACCAGCTCTCTTTTTTCTCGTCAGGATTCCCGGCGGTATTTTTCCCGTTACGAAAACCGCTCGTGTGTATGCTTTGTCGAGGGGAAAAAATGTGCATGCTCAGAATCAAGTTATGAGACGGGAGCGCTCGTTCTGGTAATACTAGCATTCGTAATGGAGATAGCACATTCGTCACGCTGTAACGGACTGAAAAGCACGAAGACTGAAAAGCGCGAATCGTCTCTCACCAAACGTTACTAACACGAGGATCAGCAAAAGCAGCCAAAAGGGTGGCGCTGTTTGAATTGAACTTCTCCTTTTTAGTGACGTCGTACGTGTTGTACGTCACCGCGCTTTGGTCGGGCGGTATTTGGCCTGAACGTGTGTATGCAAGGCAGGCTTGACAGGAATCCCGTCAGGAAAAACTTCGTTTTTTTGCCTGCCAGGAAAAACGGTCGTGTGTACGAGGCATCAGAAATTCCCTTCTCCAATTCCGTTAAGTGACCCCGTGTCTTCTTACACTCCCCGAAACTGAATAGCTTACTCCCTAATGCTAGAATCACCATTGAGATACTTGTATATCGCTATAATATCTCCTTTCATGCGTCTCTTTTTTAGGGAGAATAAGTTTAATATTTGTAGTTGTTCCTCGTAACTGAGGTCCTCCAGTCCCCTTATTAGTGTAGCGGTTGGTTGCTACTAGTTACAACATCCACGCATATTTCACCCTGCTGCCAGACATCCATCCGACCCACTCTGTAGTCAATGAAAACGTCTTTTGCTTTGTTTTGTTTAGGGAATAGAACTTGGATGGGGAATGGGATGCCCATAGAATACTTAGTAGTTCAATGTTAATTCAATAGATGCGTCACACTAAACTTGACAGAATTCTGCTCCTCCACACTTCTCTTCCTCCTGCACACAGCTTGACCTCCGTCACACCATCAGATATGACTGGGCCTTACTCTGAATAAGCCCCCCAGCATGAACAGAAATGTAACCGTTGAAGGCCTGGGGCCTGCAGTACCCCCTTCATGGCTGTTTCCGATTAGCAAATATTACTTTAAATGTGATGGATTACTGCTACAGGCAAGTCTGACATGCAAATCCTGCCTGCCCTCATGGCTCTGTATCGATTTGGCACAACTCTCCACAGTCTTTCCCTCTGTCTCTGCACCCATCTCCCCTGGCATGCCTCTTCCAGATCTCCACTGTGCTTCACTCACCGACTCCTGCCCTGAGTCCTTCCTGAAGGATTTTCCCAGACGTGCAGACCAACTGTCTCTCCAGCTCCTGTTCCAGGACACCTCTCCATGACCGGTTAAGTACAGGTTCCCTCCCAGCTCCCGATCTCCTCTGCCGGATCCACAACCCCCCCCAGATGGGGGTGCTCCTCCAGCACGACAGTCTAGCACTCCATCCTTCAGTTCACCCAGCCGACAATGCCTCCCCCAGCAGACTTACCATGAGTATATGTAGGAGGCCTGTCCCCTGCCAATCCTAGTTGGGAATTGGTCAGAGCTCCTCACATGTACTCCATGTTACTCCAACTCTCAGCCCTGCCCCTCTTCCAGAACATTCTCACTGGAAGCAGGGGAGGCACCCAAAAAGCTGAAGTACATGTCAGTCACACCCACTGCTACACTAACCACTCCCTGTCCCCAGATCAAAAACAAACAGGCCTAGCTTGCAGCATAGGCCTGCCTAAATTTACCTGCACTGACAGAACATACAAAAACACTACACTTCTAGCACCTACCTATGGTAAAGGGTGCTACATTAGCTTGGTTGCCCTTCTCTGGACTCTCTCCTATTCCAGCACATCCTTCCTGAGGACTGGTGACCAGAACTGGATGGCATACTCAAGATGTGGCTGAACCAGAGTTTTTAAGAATGGCAGGATTATCATTTTATCTCTGGGGTAAATCCCATTTTTTATGCAGAATAATAGTCGACTTGCTTTGCTTGCGGCAGCTTGACATTACATGCCGTTGCTGAGTCTGTCATCTACTAGGACCCCCAGATCTTTTTCCATCCTGAATTCCTTCCCCCAGAGGTTCTCCCCCTAGCGAGTAACTTGCATTTAAATTTTTAGGCCCAAGCACATTAATTTACATTTTTCAACATTAAACCTCATTTGCCATGTAGTGGCCCACCCCATTATTTTATTGACATCTAAGTGTAAGGCAGGGGTGCCCAACCGCTGGCCCGCAGGCCACATGTGGCCCGTGGCACCCTCTGATGTGGCCCACCACATCTTGCTCTCAGATGGTGGGTCGGCAAGCCCAGATCGCGGGTTCCAGATCCACCATTTACGAGCATAAGCGTGAAGAACGGAGCCGCCGCTAGAGGAAGCAGAGCCGATGCTTCCTGTATAGCGCTGGCTTCTTCACAGGCGGAGTGATACCAAATGTACTCTGCCTGTGACAGGAAGCACTGCTCTGCTCTCTATTGCCCCTGCATGCTTCTGTCACACTAATGCACGGGAACCCGCGATCTGGGACAGCAGCCAGCATCTTGAATCGAGTTTTGAGTTCAAATCGATTCAGATTTGAAGAAAATCGTTTTTTTTAGATTTTTTTTTTTTTTTTTATTTACTTTTTCTTTTTTTCCTCCAGAGTTTCCGTAGCAGGGCTGCAAGGGCGTATCCAGAATGGCACTGGGCGGCGTTACCCCAATTACATCTACTTGCCGCAACCGCCACGAGTAGATGAAATGTAACACTAACTAACCGCAAGCCGCCGTCTGCCTACCTGATCAGCGTGTCATGCAGACAGATGGCGGCCATTGCAGTGTTCAAAAGCCGCGCCTCCCGAGTCCTCGTCGTCTGATAGGCGGAACACTCAATTTCACAGCAGGCAGTGTTCAGCCTATCACGGACATCCTCTCATCCTCGTCTGTGTTATGAGGATGAGCGGATGTCCGTGATAGGCGGTACACTGAATGCTGGGAATCTGCATCAGGTACGGGCACAGTGATTGAAGCATGGGCACAGTGAAGCATGGACACAGTGAGACACGGGCACAGTGAGGCATGGGCACAGTTCAATTCAACTAAGAGTAACCTCAGGATTTTTTGTTGTTTTATTAGCTAAATCCAAATACAGTATTAATAATTTGGATGTTTAACAATCTTTGTTGCACACTGACTTTGCAGTTAGAGATAAGGGTTTGCCTTTGCAATTTTGTTTGTTGATGCACTTCAATTAATATAATAAAAAAAAAAATCGAATCGAATAGTAAATCGAGTTTTTTATAAAAAAATCGCAGATTTTTTTGGGGGGGAAAATCGCCCAGCCCTACCACCAGTACCAGTCACCAGTATCAGCATCAGTACCAGCCAGCAGTACCAGTACCAGCAGTACCCGCCAGCAGTACCAGTACCAGCCAGCGGTACCTGCCAGCAGTACCCGCCAGCAGTCCCAGTACCATCCAGCAGTACACGCCAGCAGTACCAGTACCCACCAGCAGTACCAGTACCAGCCAGCAGTACCACCAACAGTACCCACCAGCAGTACCAGCCAGCAGTACCAGTCAGCGGTACCTGCCAGCAGTACCAGCAGGCAGTACCCAAAAGCAGTACCTGTCAGCAGTACCAGTACCAACCAGCAGTACCAGTACCAGCCAGCAGTACTTGCCAGCAGTACCAGTAACCGCCAGCAGTACCAGTACCCGCCAGCAGTACCAGCAAGCAGTACCCAACAGCAGTACCAGCCCTGCTTTTCAATACATTTTCGGACACTGCCTTCTGCTAGCCACCAGGGTATATCCCGTGATGCATTACTAATGATACAGTCTTGATTACTATACCTCTCCTTTTCCTTTGTATAAACTGAGGAGAAGAATGCATTTAGTACAGTTGCCTTCTCCTTGGTATCTGTAACCAGCATCCCCTGATCATCCTTTATGGGGCCAATACACTCTGACCTCTTCTTTTTACTGTTAATATATTTTACCAAATTCAAGGGGATTTTTTTACTCTCCTCCGCTCTGTGTCTCTCGTGGTCTATTTTAGCTGCCCTGATTGCGCTCTTACATGGCTTATTGCATTCCTTGTAGTGTTGGAATGCTAACAATGACCCATCTGGCTTATGTTTTTTAATGGCAATTTTTTTCTCTTTCATGCCTTTTTACATAAAAAGTTAGCCACCCAGGTTTAACCTTCGTGGAATACACTGTATATTACCTTTATTTATTATGTTCCCAAAGTACTCCCATTTTTCCTCATGCCCTGTACACACAACCAGTTTTCCCGTCAGAAAAACTGCGATGAGAGCTTTTGGATGGGAATCCCGGCCGCGTGTATGCTCCACCTGACTTTTTCCCACAGGAAAACTGCCGGAAAAAAAAGAGAGCAGGATCTCTTTTTTCCCCGTCAGGAAAAAATCCTAGCGGGAAAACCGTTCACCTGTATGCTTTTCCGATGGGAAAAAAAACACGCTTGCTCAGAAACAATTTGACGCATGCTCAGAAGCATAGAACTTCATTTTGTCGGCTCGTTGTAGTCTTTTACGTCACCGCGTTCTTGGCAGTCAAAAGTTCACCGGACTTTTGTCTGAGCGTATGTATGCAAGGCAGGCTTGAGAGGAATCCCGTTGGGAAAACCATAGTTTTTTTTTCTGACGGTAAAACTGCTCGTGTGTACAGGGCATCAGAGGTCAATGTTTCTAGGGTTTGTTCCCATTTATCCACTTTCCGCAAAATCATGTACCTGTACGTCATTCAGCTTCAAGTGGTCGTACCGGGGTGATTTGCAGCTGCAGGCATCACCCGATTTTACAGTTTTTTAGAGCCAACGGTCGGCTTTCTTGTAATAACAACAGATGTGGCTAAGCAGCGGCTTGGCCGTTAATACAAGCAGCGGGAGTACCAAAAAGTTTTCCTCAAAGAAGTGGGACTTTAAATGGATGACAGACAGAAAGTGTATGAAAAAATATATTGCATTTTATTACATGAATGGACACATCACGATGAAAGGCATGATACAAAATATTGGATAAAACCAAAACATATGACTGAAAAAAATAAAATTAAAAACCAAGAACCAAAGCCCAGAAGCTGTCAAGATGACAGACCAACCAACGCATTTCGAAAAACACTCATGGTTTATATCTTCTTCAGGGATTACACCAGGCTTATTATTTTCAAAGCTGAAAGTTGGATCTATGACAATAAAATGAATATCATCACAAACATGTACATAAATGATAAGACACGGTTATGTAAAACATGACTTACAACAGATTCACATGTGGTAATACTGACCGCTGTTAAGAGCGTTTCATCAACCCAAATGCGATAATTCATTCAGGAGTAGAGGATCGGAGGAGAATATCCATCCGTCACATGCACGTGTAGGTTAAGTTGCCACACACCCAAGGGGGAAATAAGAGTCTGCTTGATTGCCAATTCTAGACACCTGCCTCGGCTGGTCGGATGATTACCGACCATGTGTTAGAGATCATTGGTGCTCAACCTGTGGCCCTCCAGCTGTTGCAGAACTTCAAGTCCCATCATGTCTCTGCCTTTGGGAGTCATGCTTGTAAAAAAAAAAAAACTGGGGCTGCAGGCTTATCTGGAATCGAATGCTCTCCCACCTCCGTGGTGGCGTGCGTTCCACCGGCCGTTAGCGTTGACCAGATGAACCGGAAGTGGCGTAGGGCATAATACAGGTGACCAGGTACCGCCGTCGACGTACGTTTCGTTTGGTTTACGTCTTCAGGGGACGCCCCCTGAAGACGTAAACGAAACGTACGTCGGCGGCGGTACCTGGTCACGTGTATTATGCCCTACGCCACTTCCGGTTTATCTGGTCAGCGCTAACGGCCGGTGGAACGCACGCCACCACGGAGGTGGGAGAGCATTCGATTCCAGATAAGCCTGCAGCCCCAGTGCCGGGTTAGGCACTTTTTATATAAGTAGCCATTTGGCTTGTGTGTTTTATATACCAGATTATAATAAAACAGTGTTGCACTATGGAAGCATTTCATTTGTGTTACATGTCCTACTCCTAATCTTTCCGGGAAAGAGGTATCGTACATACTCCTGTCCATTGATATGCCTGCAGGCATCATCCTGCACAAGCGCATTTGACTATCTTTTTAACTAAAGAGGTCAACTAGGTCCGGTAAGCACAATCTATATTCTGTGCACTTTGGGTGTCGTATCAAATATCTGTTTGGTGAAGGAATATATATCGCACGATTGGAGAAGTCATTTTTCCTCTCTCAGCAAGATTGTTTTGTATCACTGGACTTTAAGCATTTTTGTAAAGTTGGAACTATATTTTATGTTTTTCTGTTACTATTGATCTAATCACGGATTATTTTTTTGGAATTCATACTCCACTAAGGCCCCTTTCACACTGAGGTGTTGAAAAAACGCTAAAAAATTATGATTTTTTTTACCATGATTTTACCGCGTTCGCGGTAAAAATAGCGCTAACGCATATGCGTTTTTACCGTGTTTTTACAGCGGTACTCATTCATTTCAATGGGGATAGGCGTTTTTACAGCGCTATTTTATCCGCCCCAAGGATGCTCCAAAAAAGCTGTTTGCAGGATTTTTTCCAACGCACAGCCAGCAAAACGCCTCAGTGTGAAAGCCCTCAGGGCTTTCACATTGAGAATGATGGGGCCGGATTATTTCAGGCATTTTTATAGCGCTGTTTTTTCAGCGAAAATGCGGTAAAAACGCCTCAGTGTGAAAGGGGCCTAAGAATCTGTTGTGTTTTTATATATGTGCACTAGATTAATTTTCACTCAAAGCGCCCTCTATAATTTGCACCTATGACCCTAAGAACACCATCCCTGCAGTCAAGCACAGGAGGTGGAAACATGATGCTTTGGGGCTGTTTCTCTGCTAAATCCACAGGTCAACTTTGCCGCATTGAGGGGCCAATGGACGAGGCCATTTATTGTAAAATCTTGGATGAGAACCTTCTTCCCTCAGACAGAACACTGAAGATGAGTCGTGGATGGGTCTCCCAGCATGACAATGACCCAAAACATACCACCGAGGCAACAAAGGAGTGGCTCAAGAAGAAGAACATTAAGGTCGTTGAGTGGCCTAGTCTATAGAAAATGTATGGAGGGAGCTGAAACTTCGAGTTGCCAAGAGACAGCCAATAAGGATAAGAGAAGATCTGTAAAGAAGAGTGGACCAAAATCCCTCCTGAGATGTGTGCAAACCCTGTCACCAACTACAAGAAACGTCTGACCTCTGTGCTTCCCAACAAGGGATTCTCCACCAACTACTAAGTCTTGTTTGGCTTGCGGATCAAATACTTATTTTACTCACTGAACTGCAACTCCATTTAAAATATTTGTATCATGTGTTTTTTTTTTCTGGATTTTTGGTTGATATCCTGTCTCTATCATACAAATTACACCTATAATAAAAATTATACACCCTTCATTTCTTTGTAAGTGGGCAAACGTACACAATCTGCAGGGGGTCAAATCATTATTTTCCCCACTGTTTATACAGTAAAGCCCTGTACACACGATCAGTTTTACTGATGAAAACAGACCGACGGACTTTTTTCATCGGACAAACCGATCGTGTATGGGCCCCCATCGGTCTTTTTTTCCCCCATCGGTGTTAAAAAATAGAACCCGTTTTAAATTGATCCGCTGGAAAAAAAAAAAAAAAACTAACAATAGCAAATTACTATCGTCTGTGGGGAACTCCATCGGATAAAAAAAACCCACGCATGCTCAGAATCAAGTCAACGCATGCTCAGAAGCATTGAACTTAATTTTTCTCGGCTCATCGGAGTGTTTTACGTCACGGCGTTTGGGACGGTCGGTTTTTTGACTGATGGTGTGTGGCCAAGACTGATGGAAGTCAGCTTCATCGGATTTGCGATGGAAAAAGCCATCGGTTTAAAATCCATAGGAAATCCGATCGTGTGTATACAGGGGCTTAAGATATACTCCTGAACGCCGCACTCCGGTCCATTATTCACAGTTATCTCTAAAAATCCGACCTGTAAAAACATTTAAAGCATCACTTATGAACAATTTTTGGATATGGAAGTTCGTCACCATTGCACCGACACACACAATTTTTATTTTCATTCAATACATTTTTTATTATAATAATTTTACTTTTAACAAGAATGCAGTAAAAAAAATAATAATCAAGAAATAGTAAAAGGTAGAAATCCGATTAGTCAGGATAATGACTTGTCTGGAGGCGGAGGCGTTAATAATTTGTGTACAATACAATACAATACACAACGTGTTACATTATTATAAGAAAGTATTGTAGAAAAGATCACACCATAGAAAAGGGGGGAAAAGGAGAAAATAAACCCGGATATGAAGGGGAAATTTGTGTACGAGGAACTCCTTAACCATCACCACCATTTTATTCTCGTTATCTCTAAAAACACAGCATTATGGCCACTAGATGGAACCAATGATCATAGGAAATCACTGTAGGAAAACAAAATAAAAAAATGTATCTCAGTTGGGAGAACGCCGGTCATATTGGTTCAATTAAGTTTTAAAAAATTGCTTGGACCACAAAATGTACTCAGCCAATGAGAGGTAATGACTCCATTTTTTTTTTCTCCTGCTATCAATGGCCAACACGGTACAACACTTCATCCATGTCTTTGGTGATCTCTGATCTCCTTATCAACTGTTTCTTACATGATGAAGATCAGCCATGGAGTATATCTGAGGTGTATATCAGGGTGTGCTTCTTCCACACATGAGAGCAACATTCATATACAAGACATTTCCCGCACTCACTAATACACCTCGAGGGTTGTGTGGGACCCCTGATGTACAGGAAGACAGGACTTCAGTGAGGAACAATTCCCTCACTCAGGACAGGAATACGGCTTCTCCCCCGTGTGAGATCTCTGATGTCTGTGAAGATGTGACTTCTGCGAAAAACATTTGCCGCCCTCAGGACAGGAATATGACTTCTCGCCCCTGTGAGATCTCTGATGTATGAAAAGATGGGACTTCCTTGAAAAAAAAATCCCGCACTCAGGACAGGAATGCGGCTTCTCCCCTGTGTGGCACCTTTGGTGTTTCCTGAGATTGCGCTTGTCTGAAAAATATTTCCCACACTCAGGACAGGAATACGGTTTCTCCCCAGTGTGAGACCTCTGATGTGTGAAAAGGTCTGATTTCTGTATAAAACATTTCCCGCACTCAGGACAGGAAAATGGCTTTTCCCCTGTGTGGCACCTTTGGTGTCTCCTGAGATTGCGCTTGTCTGAAAAATATTTCCCACACTCAGGACAGGAATACGGTTTCTCCCCAGTGTGAGACCTCTGATGTGTGAAAAAATCTGATTTCTGTATAAAACATTTCCCACACTCAGGACAGGAATGCAGCTTTTCCCTGGTGTGCCACCTTTGATGTCTCCTGAGATTGCGCTTATCTGAAAAACATTTCCCGCACTCAGGACAGGAATACGGCTTCTCCCCCGTGTGAGATCTCTGATGTCTGACAAGTTCTGTCTTCTGTATAAAACATTTCCCGCACTCAGGACAGGAAAACGGCTTCTCACCCGTGTGCAATCTCTGATGTATGGAAAGAGAGGACTTCCTTGAAAAACATTTCCCGCACACAGGGCAGGAAAACCTCTTATCTGTTGGAAGGACGGCACCGTCCCGCACAGTCTGAGGTTCCTCAGGATAATAGGAATACGATGGTCCGGCACCGTCCCGCACAGTTTGAGGTTCCTCAGGATAAGAGGAATACGATGGTCCGGCACCGTCCCGCACAGTCTGAGGTTCCTCGGGATAAGAGGAATACGATGGTCCGGCACCGTCCTGCACAGTCTGAGGTTCCTCAGGATAGGAGGAATACGATGGTCCGGCACCGTCCCGCACAGTCTGAGGTTCCTCAGGATAAGAGGAATACGATGGTCCGGCACCGTCCCGCACAGTCTGAGGTTCCTCAGGATAAGAGGAATACGATGGTCCGGCACCGTCCCGCACAGTCTGAGGTTCCTCAGGATAAGAGGAATACGATGGTCCGGCACCGTCCCGCACAGTCTGAGGTTCCTCAGGATAAGAGGAATACGATGGTCCGGCACCGTCCCGCACAGTCTGAGGTTCCTCAGGATAAGAGGAATACGATGGTCCATCTACACTGTGTGGTGCCGGATGGACATTTGAGGTAGTCGGGTTTTCTCCTGGACTATACTGTGTGATGTCCTCATCTTCTACTTTACAGTCTGGAGACAAAGTGAGACAATCCTCTGAGGTTTTCCTCATCTCCCGTCCATCTACTAAAATAGAAATACAAAGATTATTACTAGACATGAGCTGATTGGTTCCCCTAAACCAGGACTCCGCCCACATCGGGCAGCTTTGTCTCTGAGGATCTTACAATCCCCCCCTCAATGTAACTAGTAAATGGGTCCTCTGATCTCCTACCAGATCATTTCTTTATTCATGGGCCTTAGTCAGAGAGTGAGGAAACAACGAGAACTGTCTTTTATAGGAGTGACAATGATGAGGGGATTAGAGGATGAGTGTCCCCACCTGTCAGGACCTGAATCACCTGCTGGTGGCACTTTGGTACAATGGGCGGAGAGTTGTAGCTCCAGAGTCCACCAGCAGGTGTCTCCCAGCAGCCAGCACTTTCTATCAATCAGTCTCCACCTGATACTGGCTGCTGGGAGGGTGTTTAGTCCCTATTCTGCATGACTATTTTGCTTTGCTAGTCAGATGATGCTTGCCATTTTTCCTGCTACTGATCATGCTCTTGCCCGGAATCCTGTAACCAGCACCCCACTGCCTTATATCTACTCCTCTTAATTAGAATTATGTAATGTACAACATAGAGTATATAGTGCAGGGGTCAGGAGTATGTAATGTACAATATAAATTATATAGTGTATTAGTATTCATAAATCAGTGGTGGCTTAAATGTTTACATGAGACAAGTTGCAGAGGTCCCACACTGCTGCCTCCCATCTCCTGAGATGGCACTCAGTGACTTGGGTCTGAGACTATACAGACATATCCCTCCACCTGGCACAGCCAGCAAACAACAGAGCAAGTAACCCCGGGAGAATTGTTCTGTCAGAGATCTTACTAGACCCGGGCATGGGGCAAAGGCACATGCCTCAGATGCCTAGGATGATCAATGATTATAAGTGGCTTCCATCTGAACCCCAGAATCTCCATAAATCCAGTCTAGAGACATAAATTGTGTCTACAGCACAGAGAAGGAAGATTATCTGACAGAAATACAGGAATACAGGACGGGGAACACAGCTCAGGAAAGTGACCAGGGGATTACAGGCTGATATCACCCAGTCCCCGCCCTACTCTGGACCAATCAGTGAGCAGTATAGGTGGAGGAATGTATTTAGTATTAATGACCCACCTGTGCTGATCTTTGTAGGAGTGTTCTCCTCTATAAATGTCCCCGTTATTCCATCCTCCTCCATAGACTGCTGATCATCCCTCACATACCTCTCTTCTTCTGCTTTAATCTCAACTTTTATATCAGTCAATGCTTTACCCTAAACCAAGAGAATGAGAGAAAATAACAACATCTGTAAAATATATGCTCACAAAATAAATCCACACATCATCTCCATGAGTCCAAGTCCTAGATGTTCCGTCCCACCAACCTTGTAACTGTGAGGGATGGTGTGACCTTCCTGTGTGGAATCCCGGGAATACAGAGGACAACTCTCTGGTGGCTCCATCATATCCTTGTGTTCTTCTGAAAACTTCATCATTCCATACTCCTCATCCTCCTCTTTATCCTCTTCTTTAACAACAATATTATCATCCCCAAGGTTTCCACTCTGAATATATAAATAGACAGTGACATCCTGACACCTTATAGGAACCTGACACACACAATGATACAGTCACCATCCAGACACATCCCTTGTCTGTTACTGGATAATGTCCCAGAATTCCCGGCACCGCTCACCTCTCCTGTCAGCAGCTCCATCATCTTCTTGGTGACTTCTAGAATCTTCTCCATGTTGTGTCTCTCAGGTTTTAGGGAGTCACATGGAGGCACTGTGATGGTCATATGATCACCTGACTTCACAAGAGGAAATCTCTGTATTGAGGAACCAATAGGAATATCATGTTAGAATCCCAGAATCCTCCTCACCTCTCCGGTCAGGTCTGTGTTTTATTAATAGAGATACAGTTAGGTTCATATATATTTGGACACAAGCACAATTTTAGATTTTTTCAGGTATTTACCAAAACATATTCAAGCTAAAGTTATATAATGGATATTGCTTGAAAGTGCATACTCTCAGCTTTAATTTGAGGGTATGTACATCCAAATCGGAGGAAGGGTTTAGGAATTACGGCTCTTAAGAATGGCCATCCCCTTTTTTCAAGAGACCAAAAGTAATTGGACAATTGAATTAAAAGCTGTTTCATGGCAAGGTTTGGTCTACTTCTTCGTTTTTTTTTTCATCAATTAAGCAGGTAAAAGGTCTGGAGTTGATTCTAAGTGTGGTACATGCATTTGGAACCTATTGCTGTAAACCTACATCATGCGTTTAAAGGAGCTGTCCATGCAAGTGAAACAGGCCATTGTCAAGCCTCGTACACACGGCCGGTTTTCTCTGCAAGAAAACTGCTGGGAGAGCTTTTTGCCAAGAAAACCGGCCGTGTGTATGGTTTCTCGTCTGGAAAACTGCCGGGAATCTCAACGAGAAAAATAGAGAACCTGCTCTCTATTTTCTTGTTGGGATTCTCGTCGGCCTGTTTCCCGACGAGAAAACCGTGCGTGTGTATGCTTACCTGTCTCCAGGTAAACCCGCGCATGCTCGAAAAGACTTTGACGCATGCGCGGTAGCTTACAAGGGTAGTGTAGGGTTAAGCAAGATGGCGGCAAAGGCATCGAATGTGACGAGCGCATGCTCATCGTAGTCGATGACGTCACCGCGTTCTTGCCATTCAAAAGAACGGCGGTTCTTTTGAATGTGCCGTGTGTACACTCGGCGAGCAAGAAAAGCTTGCCAGGAATCTCGTCAGGAAAATCTACAGTTTTTTTCCCCCAACGAGATTCCCACCCACGTGTACAGGGCTTAAGGCTCCAAAAATGAAACAAATCCATCAGAGAGATAGCAGCAACATTAGGAGTGGCCACATCAACAGTTTGGCACATTCTGAGGAAAGAAGAATGCACTGGTGAGCTCAGCAACATAAAAAGGCCTGGAGGTCCACGCAAGACGACAGTGGTGAATGATCGCAGGATCCTCTCTATGGTAAAGAAAGACCCATTCACAACATCCAGACAAGTGAAGGACACTCTCCGGGTGGTGGGTGTATCATTGCCAAAGTCTATAATCAAGAGAAGACTTCATGGGAGCAAATACAGAGGGTTCACCACAAAGTGCAAACCATTCATAAGCTTGAAGAATAGAAAAGCCAGATTAGACTTTGCCAAAAAAATAAAAAAATAAAAAATAAATCGAAAAAAAAGCCAGAGCAGTACTGGAAAAGCATTCTTTGGACGGATGAAGATTAATCTGTACCAGAATGACGGTAAGAAAAAAAGTGTGGAGAGGCTTGGAACAGCTCATGAGCCAAGGCACACAACATCATCTGTAAAACATGGTGGAGGCAGTGTGATGGCATGGGCATGCATGACTTCCAGTGGCTCTGGGTCATTGGTGTTTATTGATGATGTGACAGAAGCAGCCCGATGAATTCTGCAGTGTTTAGAGATATACGGTCAGCCCAGATTCAGCCAAATGCAGCAACAAAGTTGATTAGACGGCGCTTCACAGTACAGGTGGACAATGATCCAAAACACACTTCAAAAGCAACCCAGGAGCTTTTGAAGAAAAAGAAGTGGAATATTCTGCAATGGCCGAGTCAATCACCTGATCTCATCCCAATTGAGCATGCATTTCCCTTGCTGAAGGCAAAACTAAAGACAGAAAGATCCACAAACAACGAACAACTGAAGACAGCTACAGTTAGAGTCTGGCAAAGCATCAGAAAGGAGGAAAGACAGTCTTTGGTAATGTCCATGGGTTCCAGACTTTAGGCAGTCATTGCCAGTAAAGGATTCTCAACAAAATAATAAAAATTAACATTTTATTTATGATTATATTCATTTGTCCAATTACATTTGAACCCCTGAAAATGGGGGGGGGGGGGGGACTGTGTATAAAAATGGTTGCAGTTCCTATAATTTGTACTTGATATTTATGTTCAACCCCTTGAATTAAAGCTGAAAGTCTGCACTTCAAATTCATTTGGATTGTTTCATTTTAATTTTATTTTGGTGGCATACAGAGCCAAAAGTATGACAATTGTGCCTGTGTCCAAATATATATGGACCCAACTGTTATGCCGCGTACACACGATAGGAATTCCCGATGAAAAAAGTCAGACGGAGTCCGTTGGGGTTTTTTCATCGGAAATTCCGACGTGTGTGGGCCCCATCGAAGAAATTCCGATGAATTCCATCGGAATTTTCAAATAGAACCTGTTCTATTTTTTTCCGATGAAATTCCGTCGGAAGTTTGGTCGGAAAAAGGTCCGATCGTGTGTACGTGTAGGAATATCATGTTAGAATCCCAGAATCCTCCTTACCTCTCCGGTCAGATCTGTGTTTTATTAATAGAGATAAGAGTGATGTCATGTGACCTCCCAGAATTCTCCTCACCTCTCCGGTCAGGTCTGTGTTTTATTAATAGAGATAAGAGTGATGTCATGTGACCTCCCAGAATCCTCCTCACCTCTCCGGTCAGCAGGTAGATGATCTCCAGGATGAGGTTTAGTATCCTTTCAGCCATGCGACTCCCGTCCTCCTCCATCCTCATTGGTTATGTGATCTGTACAGGTTTGCTGTAGACCAATAATTGATAACAGAGAATGATCTGGACTGTACTGGTTGTACAATATTAGGATGGGGATGTATGGGGGAATAATATGAGGGAGATTCAGTTTACAGTATATTTGGGGTCCAGGAACATCTTCCCCTTATATCTAAATAAAAATCCTATTCTCCACTTTTCTCCAATATGAAGGAAAGGTTCTGGTCCCATAAGAGAGGGAACGTTCTGACCCTGAAGGGGTAATCTAGGTTTCCACACTATATATATATGTGTGTATCATCATCTGCTGGAGATAAAAGACGTCACAGTGACTATGGAGGAAGAGGACGGACATGACGGGGGGTTACTGGGTGTAAATAGAAAATAATATCTTATTATCTCTTTTGCTGCCACTTCCAGCAATGTCTCCTCGCTACTTCCTCCCGACTCACCTCTCGATCACGCAGGCTGCAAATACAGGGACAGCACCTCTAAACTACAGAGCAGGAGAAAAAAGAGAAAGTAAATCTGGCAGTGGGATAAGGCAGCACAGAGCAGCAGAGCCGCTGTGGGGACCAAATTGGGAGTCCCACATACACTGCTTCAAAGAGATCCACAGAAAAACAGGTTCCCCCCGCCCCTCAGCGCATTCAGCAGCCCAAGTAGCGGGACCTCATTTCAGGAAAGCTTTAACCTGAACGGCGGCACCACTTGTTGTGGGTGAGGCAGAGGCTGGTGAATCCATGAACCCATGTGGCCTTGAGCACAGAAAAGAGAATGAGGAGCGGGGGGTGGGTGGGCGGTGTTGCTCTCTCCAATAGAGTTATAATGGTCCTGTGGGTTGGCTAGCGCCAGAGCAACCAATCATGCGTATGCTGCCACAAAAGCGGCAGGAACATGACAGGGGGATGGTTACTGGGTGTAAATAGAAAATAAGATCTTATTACCTCCTCTGCTGCCACTTCCAGCAATGTCTCCTCTTTACTTCCTCCCGACTCACCGCTCACCTGGAACTTCATATTTATACCTGACATCACTTCCTGTCTTCCATAGAGACTTCCTGTCTCTATGATAGAAGTGAGATCACCATCTTGTGGAGGTCAGAGGAACTGCAACCCAGAGAAACGTCTCGTAGTGTGAACACGGCCTTGTGCTGTGTATACTGTATATCCTTATTAGGGTTGCCACCTGTCCGGGATTCACCTGGACACCTCTTCCTGTTGTCATGCCAGCATGACGCTGGTCGGGCTGGGTGGAACATTCACTTAGGCTATCAGCTGCAGGTCAATCCTGCTCTACACATACCTATTTACTGGGCCTCATCTCCATACAGGGTAACAAATGCCTCATTATTATCCCCAGCTACTACTTGGGTTAAGGGCTTTTATCATACCCCATTCACTACTTACCCTTTTGGGTTTTACTAATGTCATCAATTATTTAGATTGGAGTCCCAGTCACCTGCCAGTTGAACATACATTCACCTGGGATCTCAGCCAGGGTTCCTCCAAAGGAATTTCTAGGGGTTCCTTGAGCAATGAACAATTTCTGTCTCTCAGTAACAACTGACATCAATGATCTGTAAAGGGGGCAGTCTTCCCACTGATGATACTATAAGAATGTCCTTCTCCCATTAATGTACTATATACAGGATCACTACACTGACCACTGATATATTTTGGTAGATTATAGGCTTAATAATAGCGTGCAATGCTGATTCATCAATAATCTGTAAGGGGAGAATTGTTTCATACAGTTGGAGACTCTTAGCTGGGTCGTTTGGGGTGTGGCTGGATTCCATTGTTCTATTGTGTCTGTCTGCCTTGGATATTATAGGATGTGTATGTAGATTAGCTGTGAGAGGGGAAAAGGGGAATTCCTCCAATAGCTCTCCCTGCTGATTGAACAGTCTACCCCGCCCTGAATGCAAAGAGGGGTGATTGTCCCGAGTGCTACCTCTGTTTCAATAAACAGTTTGTGGTCAACAGCCAAAATGAGTACTGTCTAGGTTGTGGTTGCAAGCGGTTGGAAGATCTGATATCTATATTCAGACTGGAAGGAAGCAGTGTATGTCCAAAGCACTCAAGCAGAGTGTGGGAAGTTTCGTTACACAGTCCTTCTCCCATTTGTCATCAATATATGGGACCACTATACTGACCACTGATATAAGGAGGTCCTTCTCCCATTGGTCACTAATGTAAGGGACCACTACACTGACCACTGATATAAGGGGGGTTCTTCTCCCATTGGTCACCAATGTAATAGAGCACTACACTGACCACTGATATAAGGGGGTTCTTCTCCCATTGGTCACCAATGTAGGATACAGCACACATGACCCCTCCAGAGTTTCCCAAAAAATACATACATAGGAGATGGGGGGGGGGTAGGGGGTGATCTCCCCTCCAAGAATCTGCTACCACGCCCACCCCCAGCTTTTTTTGACAGCTCCTTGTTTATTAGCCCAGAAAATGAGCATTTTTGATTCACTTCCAATTGATTTCAATGGGGTTCAGGTTCGGCATGTGAACTTCCCATGCCTCGTACACACGACCGGTTTTCCCGACGAGAAAACTGCCATGATTGCTTTTGGCCGGGAAAACCGGCCGTGTGTATGCTCCATCGCAGTTTTCCCGACGAGAAAACTGTCCGAAAAAAAATTGAGAACCAGCTCTCTTTTTTCTCGTCAGGATTCCCGGCGGTCTTTTTCCAGTTACGAAAACAGCTTGTGTGTATGCTTTGCCGAGGGGAAAAAAATGTGCATGCTCAGAATCAAGTGATGAGACGGGAGTGCTCGTTCTGGTAAAACTAGCGTTCGTAATGGAGATAGCACATTCCTCACGCTGTAACGGACTGAAAAGTACAAAGACTGAAAAGCGCGAATCGTCTCTCACCAAACTTTACTAACACGAGGATCAGCAAAAGCAGCCCAAAGGGTGGCACCGTTTGAATTGAACTTCTCCTTTATAGTGCCGTCGTACGTGTTGTAAGTCACCACGCTTTGGTCGGGCAGTATTTGGCCTGAACGTGTGTATGCAAGGCAGGCTTGTCAGGAATCCCGTCAGGAAAAACGTCGTTTTTTTGCCTGCCAGGAAAAACGGTCGTGTGTACGAGGCACCAGAAATTCCCTTCTCCAATTCCGTTGAGTGACCCCGTGTCTTCTTACACTCCCCGAAACTGAATAGCTTACTCCCTAATGCTAGAATCACCATTGAGATACTTGTATATCGCTATAATATCTCCTTTCATGCGTCTCTTTTTTAGGGAGAATAAGTTTAATATTTGTAGTTGTTCCTCGTAACTGAGGTCCTCCAGTCCCTTTATTAGTGTAGCGGTTGGTTGCACTAGTTACAACATCCACGCATATTTCACCCTGCTGCCAGACATCCATTCGACCCACTCTGTAGTCAATGAAAACGTCTTTCGCTTTGTTTTGTTTATTTTATTTGGGGAATAGAACTTGGATGGGGAATGGGATGCCCATAGAATACTTAGTAGTTGAATGTTAATTCAATAGATGTGTCACACTAAACTTGACAGAATTCTGCTCCTCCACACTTCTCTTCCTCCTGCACACAGCTTGACCTCCGTCACACCATCAGATATGACTGGGCCTTACTCTGAATAAGCCCCCCAGCATGAACAGAAAATGTAACCGTTGAAGGCCTGGGGCCTGCAGTACCCCCTTCATGGCTGTTTCCGGTTAGCAAATATTACTTTAAATGTGATGGATTACTGCTACAGGCAAGTCTGACATGCAAATCCTGCCTGCCCTCATGGCTCTGTATCGATTTGGCACAACTCTCCACAGTCTTTCCCTCTGTCTCTGCACCCAGCTCCCCTGGCATGCCTCTTCCAGATCTTCACTGTGCTTCACTCACCGACTCCTGCCCTGAGTCCTTCCTGAAGGATTTTCCCAGACGTGCAGACCAACTGTCTCTCCAGCTCCTGTTTTTTTTTAGGACACCTCTCCATGACCGGATAAGTAGAGGCTCCCTCCCAGCTCCCGAGCTCCTCCGTCGGATCCACAACCCCCCCAGATGGGGGTGTTCCTCCAGCACGACAGTCTAGCACTCCATCATTCAGTTCACCCAGCTGACAACGCCTCCCCCAGCAGACTGACCATGAGTATATGTAGGAGGCCTGCCCACTGACAATCCTAGTTGAGGATTGGTCAGAGCTCCTCACATGTACTCCATGTATTCCATGTCACTCCAACTCTCAGCCCTGCCCCTCTTCCAGAACATTCTCACTGGAAGCAGGGGAGGTGCCCAAAAATCTGAAGTACATGTCAGTCACACCCACTGCTACACTAACCACTCCCTGCCCCCAGATCAAAAACAAACAGGCCTAGCTTGCAGCATAGTTCTGCCTAAATTTACCTGCACTGACAGAACATACAAAAACACTACACTTCTAGCACCTACCTATGGTAGAGGATGCTACATTAGCATGGTTGCCCTTTTCTGGACTCTCTCCACTTTGAGCACATCCTTCCTGAGGTCTGGTGATCAGAACTGGATGGCATACTCAAGATGTGACTGAACCAGAGTTTTTTTAGAATGGCAGGATTATCATTTTAACTCTGGGGTAAATTCCATTTTTTATGCAGAATAATAGTCGACTTGCTTTGCTTGCGGCAGCTTGACATTACATGCTGTTGCTGAGTCTGTCATCTACTAGGACCCCCAGATCTTTTTCCCATCCTGGATTCCTTCCCCCAGAGGTTCTCCCCCTAGCGAGTAACTTGCATTCAAATTTTTAGGCCCCAAGCACATTAATTTACATTTTTCAACATTAAACCTCATTTGCCATGTAGTGGCCCACCCCATTATTTTATTGACATCTTTGTGTAAGGCAGGGGTGCCAAACCGCTGGCCCACAGGCCACATGTGGCCCTCGGCACCCTCTGATGTGGCCCGCCACGTCTTTCTCTCAGATGGCGGGTCGGCAAGCCCAGATTGCGGGTTCCAGACCCGCCATCTCCGAGCATCAGCGTGAAGAACGGAGCCGCCGCTAGAGGAAGCAGAGCCGATGCTTCCTGTATAGCGCCGGCTCCTTCACAGGCGGAGTGATACCAAATGTACTCCGCCTGTGACAGGAAGCACTGCTCTGCTCTCTATTGCCCCTGCATGCTTCTGTCACACTAATGCACGGGAACCCCCGATCTGGGACAGCAGCCAGCAGCTGTACCAGTTCCAGCCACCAGTACCAGTCACCAGTACCAGTCGCCAGTACCAGTGACCAGTATCAGTCACCAGTACCAGCCTTGCAGTACCAGTCACCAGTAACAGCATCAGTACCAGCCAGCAGTACCAATACCAGCCAGCAGTACCCGCCAGCAGTACCAGTAACCACCAGCAGTACCAGTAGCAGCAGTACCAGTACAAGTACCTGCCAGCAGTACCAGCCACACCTAGTGGAAGTAGGGTGACCACATTTCCAAACTGCCATTCAGGGACACCCCCCCCCCCCCCAAAAAAAAGATGATTTTTTACATATTTTTTTGCATATTTTTGGGGCAGGGGCGTATGAAATCAGCGGGCCTGTGTGCAAGATCAAAAGTGGGCTCTAGGCATCAAGAAGAACAACAGAGTGGTCAGGGGTCCGCAGAGTAGTCAGAGGGGCAGTGGGATGGACAGGGAGACCGTGGGATGGACAGGGGGACCGTGGGATGGCCAGGGGGACTGTGGGATGGATAGAAGCATACCTCCCAACTTTCTGAGATGGGAATGAGGCACACCTATTAGCAAAAATATGTAGACATAGGACACGCCCCCTTTAAGGGAGAATTATACAAAAAAAAAAAACTGGTTAAACCCACTGGTGCTTTTTTTACCACTACTATTCTTTTATATTGGCTTCTGGGATTTACAAATGCAGCAATTTGGAATATGGGTTAAAGGTTTTGCTCTGTAAAATGCTTTTTAATAGATAATTAGTGCATTTTTAATACAACTATATAGATCAGACCAAAATGAGGGACAAACAAGGAGGAAAGAGGGACAGAGGGACTCTGCTCTAAATGAGGGTGAAGGAGGAGGGGGGCTGCTTCAGTGAGAGGCAAACAAGTATTGGGAGAGAAGAGACAGTGAGCAGCTGGACAGAAGGGCCGGGTGGGAGGAGTTATGTGTGCAGGGATGCAGGAAACATCTTCAGCTCTGAGGGGTTCATGCTGGGACCTGTAGTTCTTCACTTTTGGGGGGGTCACATCCCCCAAAAGTGAAGGGTTACAAGTCCCAGCATGAACCCTGCCCTGATATCTAAGGATGTGTCCTCCTTCCATCCAGGGTGTAATCTGTCAGTGTCCTCTCCTGCCGAGTGCCGACCCCTTATCTGCTGACCCTTATCTCCTTATTCTGCACACTACACTAAGAGGCTGCTCCAGGCTGACACACACTGGCTGCTGGGGGAGAGATGACAGGATTTTAACCCAGATGGATGTGTAATGTTGGTCAGTCAGTGCTTTGCATGTCACTTGCCTTTCACCATACCTCCCAACTTTCAAAAGTCCCAGCGCGGGACATTCAGATCTTCCCTCTCCCCTGCTAGGCTAGTCAAAGTAGTTTTGTTGAGCGGGGGGGGGGGGGGGGGGGTTGCCGCGGGACATGTGAAAAAAAATTAGTGAGGTTGTTGAGCGGGGGGGGGGGGGGGGGACGATCGCGGGGGGGGGGGCCCCGATCGCGGCGGGGGGCAATCGTGGGGGGGGGCGGGGATCGAGCACTGTTTTCAGCTCAAATCTGGGGGGGGGCTTACCTGCTGGTGGTTCTTTCCTCCTCTTCATGATTCCTGCTGTGCCTTCTCTTCTTCCTGCTGTGCGGGAAACAGGTAACTCTCGCGGGACTGCGGGAAGGAGGAGCCCATGCGGGTAAAACCCGCAGAATCCGTGACAGTTGGGAGGTATGCTTTCACCATCTCTTCGTTTCATCTGTGCACTGCAGTCTGTCTCAGAGGTTTCTTCTGCATGCCGCTGCCTGGCTGGAGTCCCGAACATACAGGGAGGATGTGGGTGGAGCTAAACAGAAGGCGCGGAGGAGGAAGTTAAATCTCCTCCGCTCTGATAGATCTCTGCCTCTCTCCTGCTCTGACGTCACTGGTTGCTACACGCCAAGCGGGCTTCAAGTAGCAACCTGTTTGGGCACTGAGCCAGCGGCGTAGTAAATAAAGTAAAAAGGGGTCTCTGGCTCTCTGCCAGCTAGGGGTTCACCACAGCCTGAGACAGTGACAATGCATAGGCTATTTTAGGGGGCATTCGATCGGCCCAGGGCCATTCCGGGACACTGTATTGTCCCGGATTGAGGTTGCCAGGGACACAAATAGGAATTAAGGGACAATCCCGGGCAATCCGGGACACGTGGTCACCCTAAGTGGAAGGCGAAGTGGCAAGTGACAAACCGATCTGGTGGCAGATTCTGCATTATGGTGAGTTTGAACTATTTCATTTTATATTACAATACAATGACAGAAATAATGCGCTTCAATAATCCCAACACCATATCAGCCATTGTTCTGTGATGATTGAAGCGCTAACACCAGCCATTTCCCAGACAAATTGCCCGCGAAAAGCTACATAACAACCCAACCCCCCGATCCTCGGTGCCAAAAAGGTTGGGGACCACTGAGTTAGACAATAGGGGAGACATCTAGTGGCCAAAAGAGAGAAGGCATGTACCTACAAATAACTAGATATGTATATGTAGGAACAATTCCGGCACCAATAACTCTGCTCACACGCCATCACTAGCCCAAAAGGGGGGAGAAAAGAGAATGTTTCTTGGCACTAAACCCACACGTGCATAGTGAAAGACAGACACTGCCCTCATAATTCAAACCAAATAACACTTTGGCACTCATTGACTGGACATAAACGGACCCTAAACTCCATATCATGGAGAAAAAGGTCATCCATAGTATACACCATTGTCACTTAGTATAAATGACAATCATTTTGGAATACCATATCAAATCCAGTAACCTGACAAAACAAGAGAAAAAAAGAAGGAGAAAAGAACATATGCAAGGGAGGAAATATTCTAAATAGAAAATATCTTGCTTAGCTCAAGACCAGTTCATATATGTGGGATTTAGAAATATATAGGCAGGGGCAGAAAGGATATTACATTTCCAGGCCTCCAGAAACAAAACCCTCCAGAAAGGGCTTGAACGATAACATATCGTTCAGCCCCGGGAAGGATGTTGCGCCCAGTTTAAAAAATACAGCGCTGCTCACATTGCAGCAGGAATCCCCTCCCATCGCTATGCCCGGGATCCCTCCTGTCCCAATAAGAAAAAAAGTTGCTACCACAAATGTAAATAGTGTTCAAATCACACATGTGAGGTATCACACAGTGATCGTTAGAGCAAGAGCAATAATTCTAGCAGCAGACCTCCTCTGTAACTCTGAACTGGTAACCTGTGAACATTTTTAAAGCGTTGCCTATGGAGCTTTATAAGTAGTGTAGATTGTTGTCGCCATTCCATGAGTGGGCACAATTTTGAAGCATGACATGTTAGGTTTCTATTTACTCGGCGTAACATCATCTTTTATATTATAGAAAAAAAATGGGCCAACTGTTTTGCTTTTTTAAAGTGTATTTAATGATGCATTTCATTAAAGTGTACAGGTAAAACTGGAAATATTAGAATATTGTGCAAAAGTTCATTTATTTCACTAATGCAACTTAAAAGGTGAAACTAATATATGAGACTCATTACATGCAAAGCAAGATAGTTCAAGCCGTGATTTGTCATCATTGTGATGATTATGGCTTACAGCTCATGAAAACCCCAAATCCACAATCTCACAAAATTAGAATATTACATGCAATCAATAAAACAAGGATTGTACATAGAACAATATCGGACCTGTGAAAAGTAGAAGCTGCATATGTACTCAGTACTTGGTTTGGGCCCCTCAATGCGGCGTGGCATGGAAGCGATCAGCCTGTGGCACTGCTGAGGTGTTATGGAGGCACTGCTGAGGTGTTATGGAAGACCAGGATGCTTCAATAGCGGCCTTCAGCTCTTCTGCATTGTTCGGTCTCATGTCTCTCATCTTTCTCTTGGCAATGCCCCATAGATTCTCTATCATAGATTCTCGATGGGGTTCAGGTCAGGCGAGTTTGCTGACCAATCAAGCACAGTAATCCCACGGTCATTGAATCAGGTTTTGGTGCTTTTGGCAGTGTGGGCAGGTGCCAAGTCCTGCTGGAAAATGAAGACAGCATCCCCATAGAGCTCGTCTGCGGAAGGAAGCATGAAGTGCTCCAAAATCTCCTGGTAGACGGCTGCGGTGACCCCGGACTTAATGAAGCACAGGGGACCAACACCAGCAGATGATACGGCTTCCCAAATCAACACAGACTGTGGAAACTTCACACTGGACTTCAAGCATCTTGCAGTGCGTGCCTCTCCATTCTTCCTCCATACTCCGGCTCCTTGGTATCCAAATGAGATCATCAGAAAAGAGGACTTTTGACCACTGAGCACCAGACCAGGTGTGTTTTTGTGTTTTTCTTTAGCCCAGGTAAGACGCTTCTGACATTGTTTGTTGGTCAGGAGTGGCTTGACAAGAGGAATACGACATTTGAAGCCCATGTCCAGGATCTGTCTGTGTGTGGTGGCTCTTGATGCACTGACTCCAGCCTCAGTCCACTCCTTGTGAAAGTCCCCAACACTTCTGAATGGCCTTTTCCTGACAATCCTCTCCAGGCTGCGCTCATCCCTGCTGCTTGTGCACCTTTTTCTTCCACACTTTTCCTTTCCACATAACTTTCTATTAATGTGCTTTGATACAGCACTTTGGGAACATCCAACTTCTTTTTCAATTTACTGTACCTTTTGAGGCTTTCCCTCCTTATGGAGGGTGTCAATGATGGTTTTCTGCACAACTGTCAGGTCAGCAGTCTTTCCCATGATTGTGATTCATACTGAACCAGACTGAGAGATTATTTAAAGGCTCAGGAACCCTTTGCAGGTGTTATGGCTTAATTAGCTGATTAGAGTGGGACACTTTGAGCCTAGAATATTGCACCTTTTCACAATATTTGAATTTTCTGAGATTGTGGATTTGGGGTTTTCATGAGCTGTAAGCCACAATCATCACAATTATGACAAATCACGGCTTGAACTAGCTTGCTTTGCATGTAATGAGTCCATCCCATATATTAGTTTCACCTTTTAAGTTGCATTAGTGAAATAAATGAACTTAGATATTCAAATTTTTCAAGTTTCACCTGTATGGTGGGCTGTATATAACATCCTCCTGACCTCTGCACTCTGTACCTTATGCTACAGTGGGGAAAATAATGATTTGACCCCCTGCAGATTGTGTAAGTTTGCCCACCTACAAACAAATGAAGGGTCTATAATTTTTATCATAGGTGTATTTGAAATGATAGAGACAGAATATCAACCAAATATCCAGAAAAAGCACACGATACAAATATTATAAATGGAGATGCAGTTTAGTGAGTAAAATAAGTATTTGATCCCCTACCAACCAACAATAATTCTGGCTCCCACAGACTGGCTACAGTAGGTGCAAATGTGGTACACAGATTAGTCCTGTCAATGTAAAGCCCCATACACATAGTTGGACTTTTTGACAACAAACTTCAAAATGAGCAGGTTTTCAAGATAATCCTACCGTGCGTACGCTCCATCGGACAAACGTTTTCGGTTTTCATCGGACAAAAGTTCGCTCTGCAAACGGACAAACTTTTCGGCAACAAAAGTCCTACGGTGCAAAGTCCTATCGTGTGTACAGAAGTCCGAAGTACAAACACGCATGCCCAGAACCAATGTTAAAATCAACCAACAATAGCAGAAGTTGACCAAAGGGTGGCGGTAAAGAGCAGAAAAACCACGTGATGTTGGGAAAGTTTTGGGAAAATTTGCAGAAAAGTCCTGCCGTGTGTATGCTATGTAGCAAAAAAATTGTAGCGCTATTAGTGATACATCAAAAGTACATAACACCCAAGTGAATGAATGAAAAAACATTAATAGTGTCAATCCAAAATTCAAAATTCAAGCACATAATGTGTGAATAATTAGAAGAACAAAAAGTCTCTGATAAATGATTCTCTGATGAATAAAATGAAATAAACAATCCAAAGTGAACTATAATCTTCCAACAAACCTTGATAAGGTGAATATAAGATGACCACCACCGGATAAAATAGAGGCTTACCGGAGTGAGTGGACCCGATAAACGTACGTCTATGGGGTCGACTCAGGCTTTATGTGTGTCCCTGTAGAGGTTGGATCCTCGACTGGGCATCCCACAGATACATATTCCACGACTCAAGACGAATGATTGAACTGAATCTCCAAGCCAGATAGCACGGTGATGGTGGACCAAGGTAAAACTGTATCAAAATAGGAAAAGAGAAGGAGGGCACATAGCGTGATACAGTCTAAAGAACTTTTATTGATGTAGGTAGGAACACTTACATTGCATCAGTAGATAAGCGCTTTGAATATAATCAGTGGCAGCAGTGGAGTCTCCCGACGCGTTTCGCAATAAATTGCATCGTCTGGGGTGTTGACATTAATAAAAGTTCTTTATTGGCTATCAATGGCCAACACGGTACAACACTTCATCCATGTCTTTGGTGATCTCTGATCTCCTTATCAACTGTTTCTTACATGATGAAGATCAGCCATGGAGTATATCTGAGGTGTATATCAGGGTGTGCTTCTTCCCCACATGTCCAGCAACATTCATATACAAGACATTTCCCGCACTCACTAATACACCTCAAGGGTTGTGTGGGATCTCTCATGTACAGGAAGACAGGACTTCAGCGAGGAACATTTCCCTCACTCAGGACAGGAATACGGCTTCTCCTCCGTGTGAGATCTCTGATGTCTGTGAAGATGTGACTTCTGCGAAAAACATTTGCCGCACCCAGGACAGGAATATGGCTTCTCACCCCTGTGAGATCTCTGATGTATGAAAAGATGCGACTTCCTTGAAAAAAAATTCCCGCACTCAAGACAGGGAAGTGGCTTCTCACCAGTGTGAGATCTCTGATGTCTGTTAAAATCAGACTTCTTTGAAAAACATTTCCCGCACTCAGGACAGGAATGCGGCTTCTCCCCTGCATGGCACCTTTGGTGTCTCCTGAGATTGCGCTTGTCTGAAAAATATTTCCCACACTCAGGACAGAAATACGGTTTCTCCCCAGTGTGAGACCTCTGATGTGTGAAAAGTTCTGATTTCTGTATAAAACATTTCCCGCACTCAGGACAGGAAAATGGCTTTTCCCCCGTGTGAGTTTTCTGATGTCTGTAAAGACTGGACTTCTCTAAAAAACATTTCCCACACTCAGGACAGGAATGCAGCTTTTCCCCGGTGTGGCACCTTTGATGTCTGTTGACATTGCGCTTGTCTGAAAAACATTTCCCGCACTCAGGACAGGAATACGGCTTCTCCCCTGTGTGAGATCTCTGATGTGTGAAAAGCTCTGATTTCTGTATAAAACATTTCCCGCACTCAGTACAGGAAAACAGCTTCTCGCCTGTGTGCGATCTCTGATGTATGGAAAGATAGGACTTCTTTGAAAAACATTTCCTGCACTTAGGGCAGGAATATGGTTTCTCACCTGTGTGAGTTATTTCATGCTCATTAAGATAAGATTTAAAAAGGAAACACTTCCCGCACTCAGTACATGAAAACCTCTTCTCTGTTGGAAGGACGGCACCTTCCCGCACAGTCTGAGGTTCCTCAGGATAAGAGGAATACGATGGTCCGGCACCGTCCCGCACAGTCTGAGGTTCCTCGGGATAAGAGGAATACGGTGGTCCGGCACCGTCCCGCACAGTTTGAGGTTCCTCAGGATAAGAGGAATACGATGGTCCGGCACCGTCCCGCACAGTCTGAGGTTCCTCGGGATAAGAGGAATACGGTGGTCCGGCACCGTCCCGCACAGTTTGAGGTTCCTCGGGATAAGAGGAATACGATGGTCCGGCACCGTCCCGCACAGTCTGAGGTTCCTCAGGATAAGAGGAATACGATGGTCCGGCACCGTCCCGCACAGTCTGAGGTTCCTCAGGATAAGAGGAATACGATGGTCCGGCACCGTCCCGCACAGTCTGAGGTTCCTCAGGATAAGAGGAATACGATGGTCCGGCACCGTCCCGCACAGTCTGAGGTTCCTCAGGATAAGAGGAATACGATGGTCCGGCACCGTCCCGCACAGTCTGAGGTTCCTCAGGATAAGAGGAATACGATGGTCCGGCACCGTCCCGCACAGTCTGAGGTTCCTCAGGATAGTAGGAATACGATGGTCCGGCACCGTCCCGCACAGTCTGAGGTTCCTCAGGATAAGAGGAATACGATGGTCCGGCACCGTCCCGCACAGTCTGAGGTTCCTCAGGATAAGAGGAATACGATGGTCCGGCACCATCCCGCACAGTCTGAGGTTCCTCAGGATAAGAGGAATACGATGGTCCGGCACCGTCCCGCACAGTCTGAGGTTCCTCAGGATAAGAGGAATACGATGGTCCGGCACCGTCCCGCACAGTCTGAGGTTCCTCAGGATAAGAGGAATACGATGGTCCGGCACCGTCCCGCACAATCTGAGGTTCCTCAGGATAAGAGGAATACGATGGTCCGGCACCGTCCCGCACAGTCTGAGGTTCCTCAGGATAAGAGGAATACGATGGTCCGGCACCGTCCCGCACAGTCTGAGGTTCCTCAGGATAAGAGGAATACGATGGTCCGGCACCGTCCCGCACAGTCTGAGGTTCCTCGGGATAAGAGGAATACGATGGTCCGGCACCGTCCCGCACAGTCTGAGGTTCCTCAGGATAAGAGGAATACGATGGTCCATCTACACTGTGTGGTGCCGGATGGACATTTGAGGTAGTCGGGTTTTCTCCTGGACTATACTGTGTGATGTCCTCATCTTCTACTTTACAGTCTGGAGACAAAGTGAGACAATCCTCTGAGGTTTTCCTCATCTCCCGTCCATCTACTAAAATAGAAATACAAAGATTATTACTAGACATGAGCTGATTGGTTCCCCTAAACCAGGACTCCGCCCACATCAGGCAGCTTTGTCTCTGAGGATCTTACAATTCCCCCCTCAAGGTAACTAGTAAATGGGTCCTCTGATCTCCTACCAGTTCATTTCTTTATTCATGGACCTTAGAGAGCGAGGAAACAACGAGAACTGTCTTTTATAGGAGTGACAGTGATGAGGGGATTATAGGACGAGTGTCCCCACCTGTCAGGACCTGAATCCCCTGCTGGTGGCACTTTGGTACAATGGGCGGAGAGTTGTAGCTCCAGAGTCCACCAGCAGGTGTCTCCCAGCAGCCATTTCTATCAATCAGTCTCCATCTGATGCTGGCTGCTGGGAGGGTGTTTAGTCCCTATTCTGCATCATTATTTTGCTTTGCTAGTCAGATGCTGCTTGCCATTTTTCCTGCTACTGATCATGCTCTTGCCCTGAATCCTGTACCCTGCACCCCACTGCCTTATATCTACTCCTCTTAATTAGAATTATGTAATGTACAACATAGAGTATATAGTGCAGGGGTCAGGAGTATGTGATGTACAATATAAATTATATAGTGTATTAGTATTCATAAATCAGTGGTGGCTTAACCACTTAACGACCGCTCACTGTATATATACGTCGGCAGAATGGCACCGACAGGCACAATCACGTTGAGTGTACGTGATCGCCTTTGTACAGTTGGGGGGTCCGATCGGACCCCCCTTCTATACAGTGAGAGGCCGTTTATCGTTGGGGAGCGTTCAGAGATGAGGGGGTGACCATTCAATTTCGGCCACCCCCTCGCGATCGCTCCCGGCCAATGAAAATGCTTCCTCTGCCATGTGATGTAAACACAGGCAGGAGGAAGTGATGTCATCTCCCTCGCGGCGGTCTTTTCGATTCCGGCGCCGAGAGGAAGCAGGTTAGTGCACCAACAGTCCACTGACACGTAGGTACACATAGGCACACATTTCACCCCCCGATCACCCCCCAGGTCACCCCCCAGCCCCCAATCACAGTGTCACTGATTGCAGTGATCATTTATTTTACTGATCAGTGTCATCTGTGATAGTAAAAAGTTGCAGGGCAGTTAGGATTAGGCCCCTTTAGGTCCAGGGTAGCCCCCTAACCCCCCCTAATAAAGGTTTAACCCCTTGATCGCCCCCAGGTAACCCTTTCACCCCCTAACGCCAGCGTCACTAAGCGATCGTATTTTCGATCGCTGTATTTAGTGCCGGTGGTGCCCTAGATAGGCAGTTATTTATTTTTAGTTTCACCGCAGGTTTTTAGAGCGTCAGGTACCCCCATATATTATTTTAACCCCCTGATTGCCCCTAGAGTTAACCCTTTCACCAGTGATCACCGTATAAGCGTCACTGGTGACACTGGTTACCCAGTTAATTATTTAGTTATTTAGGTAACCCGTCAGGTTTTTATATAGCGTCGGGTACCCCCATATTTAACCTAATAAAGGTTTTAACCCCCTGATTGCCCCTAGTTAACCCTTTCACCAGTGATCACCATATAAAGGTTACGGGTGACACTGGTTGGTTAGTTTGCTTTTTATAGCATCAGGGCACCCGCCATATATCACCCAATAAAGGTTTAACCCCCTGATCGCCCAGCGGGTGAGATCAATTAGGTTTTAGCGCCAGAGAGGGTCTGCGTCGCCCCAGGCAGCGTTAGGTTAGTGCCAGTAACGCTAACACCCACGCGCAAAGCATACACCTCCCTTAGTGGTATAGTATCTGATCAGATCTATACTAGCGTCCCCAGCGGTTTAGGGTTCCCAAAAACGCAGTGTTAGCGGGATCAGCCCAGATACCTGCTAGTACCTGCGTTTAGCCCCTCCGCCCAGCCCACCCAAGTGCAGTATCGATCGATCACTGTCACTTACCAAACACAACACACATAACTGCAGCGTTCGCAGAGACAGGCCTGATCCCTGCGACCGCTAACAGTTTTTTTTGTAGCGTTTGATATATTTGCTGACGACAGTCGGGTGCTTTTTTTCCTGTGAATCTTACTAGTGTACCCCTAAATTTAGAGCCCAAAATGGCAAGTCGAAGGTACACTAGTAAAGAGGCCTACGAGATTCTGAGCATGACAGATAGTGAAGAGGAGGTCACGTATCTGTCAGATTCAGGCTCAGAATATCTTCCCGTAGAAGACAGTGACGTCAGCGGCCCCACGTCAGATAGCTCTGGCGACGAAGTTGAGGTCCCTGCTAAGGTCAGGCATACCCGATCCCGATCTTCTGAGGTTGTTGAGGAGCAAGAACCGCAGGGCTCTCGTATCATGGAGCAGAGGAGTACTAGCGCCGCTATTCCTTCTGGTGAATTGGCAAGCACCAGCGGCCTAGTACAGCCTGGGCGTACATCCAGCACTGCAGTATCACGTGGTGACGTGACGAGTCCCATAAGTGCAGTTCAAGCTGGCGAGGTGGCAAGCACAAGTAGTGTCCCGCTGCCACCAAGAAGACAAAGGCAGGCCCGTCGTACCCATAGTGCTCTTCCTGCAGAATTCGCCTATCCTGATTGGGTCCCCACCACTTCTGCAGAACCCGTACTTCCCCCATTCACTGCCCAACCCGGTATTCAGGTGGAAACAGCTGATTTTATGCCAATCGATTATTATTCGCTGTTTTTCACGGAAGATCTCTATAGATCTATTGTGGACCAGAGTAATTTATATGCTGGTCAATTCATCGCCGCTAATCCCCAGTTGCCTTCCATTGCCAAAGATTGGAAACCAATTACGGTTTCCGAATTTAAGACCTTTCTGGGCCTTTCCCTCAACATGGGCACACATAAATTTCCGTCATTGCGTGCTTATTGGTCCACGCACCCAATTGACCACATGCCCGTGTTCTCTGCCTCCATGTCCAGGGCACGATACGAGCAGATTTTGCGGTTCATGCACTTCAACGACAATGAACTTTGTCGTCCACGTGGGGACCCTGAATACGACCAGCTCTATAAAATCCGGCCCCTCATAAACCACTTCAACGAACGTTTTGCAGCCTTGTTTATTCCCGATCAAGCTGTCTGCGTTGAGGAGTCCCTGATTAAATTTTCTGGCCGCTTGGCTTTCAAGCAGTACCTTCCCAGCAAGCGTGCCAGATACGGGGTCAAGCTCTATAAGTGCTGTGACAGGGCAACAGGCTATGTATGGAGCTTTATGGTTTATGAGGGAAAAGATAGTCAGGTTGAGCCGGTCAACTGCCCGGATTACATAGGGAGCGCTGGCAAGATAGTGTGGAACTTGGTGTCACCCTTATTCGGAAAGGGGTACCACTTGTATGTGGACAATTATTACACGAGCGTGCCACTGTTTAGTCACTTGTTTGATCATCAGACTGGAGCATGTGGCACCGTGCGACCTAATCGCCGGGGCTTTCCCCAGCGGCTTGTAGATGCCCGTCTTAGGCTGGGGGAGAGAGCCTGCGTAAAGTGTAATAACTTGCTCGCTATGAAGTGGAGGGACAATAAGAATGTTTTCCTTCTTACCTCCCTTCATGCAGACACGACAGTCCAAATTCCTACGGCGACTGGTGTTGTGGAGAAACCCCTCTGTGTCCATGAATATAACAAAAATATGGGAGGGGTAGACCTCAACGACCAGTTGATGGCGCCATATCTAATTGACCGTAAGGCGAGACGCTGGTACAAAAAAGTGTCTCTATCCTTATTCCAATTGGCTTTGCTGAACGCTCATGTGCTATACAGAGCTTCAGGCGGGACGTTATCTCTTCTAAAATTCCAGAATGAGATAGTCACAGAACTCCTGTATCCAGGCGGTTCTGCACCTCACCATCCCCTACCAAATGCAGTAAGCCGGCTGCATGAGAGGCATTATACGCATCTCCTCCCGAGTACCCCTACCCAACCAACCCCCCAAAAAAGATGTCGTGTCTGTAGCAAGCGCGGATTTAGGCGTGACACCCGTAGTTTCTGTCCACTCTGTCCTGACAAGCCTGGTCTTTGCCTTGGTGAATGTTTTGAACGCTACCACTCAAAAGTGAAGTTTTAGCGTAGGGTACAGCATTTCACAGACTAGGACACACTTACACAGGGTCTCCCAAGATGCCATTACATTTTGAGAGACCCGAACCATTACAGTTGTTAAAGTTTAAAAAAAAAGTGTAAAAAAGAAAAAAAAAAAAAAACGTAAAAAACAAAACAAAAAAAATATAAAAGAAAAAAACCAAAAATAGTTGTCGTTTTATTGTTCTCTCTCTCTCTCTCTATTTTCTCTCTATTGTTCTGCTCTTTTTTACTGTATTTCATTCTGCAATGTTTTATCATGCTTGCTTTTCAGGTATGTAATTTTTTGTTTTCAGGTGCGCTATTCAACTGCAGCGCGGAATTATTTATCTTGACAGCAACAGCGTTTGCTCCCACGATACATAAAGCCGTGACTCCAACGCTGTAGGAGGTGATTTCACCACCACAGTTAAAAAAAAAAAGAGCATATATGCCGAAGCATGGGGGCAGCAGGGGCGGAGGAGCGATTTTGCTCCTAATGCCGCGTATATACGGTCGAAATTCCGACGGAGGCTTGCCCGTGGAAAAGTTTGACCGTGTGTACGCGGCATAACCTTTTCCTGGTGCCTTCCATGGCAGCATACTAATGGTTGATGGCTCCGCCCCCGGTCAACCCCCAGGACCACGTAACTCTATAAAAGAAAGAGTTACTCCCCCCTTCAGACATTCTTTTTCCTGTCCTCAATCCCTACAGGATCACTAATCAGCCTTACCTCACCGTCTCATGGTGCTACCGTTGCAGGTTCATGCTCTCCTGCAGTACGGAGTCCCGCATCTTGGGCTGCTAAATGCGCCATATAAGTGTGGGAGCCCCTTTTTCTGTGGATCTTTTTTGGGCATGAAGGGCACACAGGAGCATATTTTCTCCTCAGCGGCAGTTGCAATCCTCGGGTCACACATTGCTTTACCCGGGTAATGATCTCTATAAGCAGCTTAGCACTGCTGCATTTAAATGTCTGCTTTCGGCAATGCCTATGGCTAGTGTGGACGCTTCGCGCGCCCCACACAGCCTAGCTTTACTCGTCCGGGGGGCGGAGTCACGGCATGACGCAATCGCGCATGCGCAATAGCCGGAGGAAGTCGCGCGGCGGCCATCTTGGTACACCCAAGCAAAAAATCCTATTTAAACAGCCTGGGACCACAATCAAATGGCAGATTGTCAGAAAATACACCTTGCTGTGAGTATTAACTATTCTACATGCCAGATGGAACCCAGCCAAGGTAATTACCTGTGTGTTAATGCTAAAATGTTATTTTGCAGCGTAATGATGTTAAACATATAAATGTACATTCGCTGACATTGCACGGTGCTGTATTGACTAGCCAAAAAATTTTACACAGCTGCCCCAGTATTGCCGCACCAAAAAGATCCTCAACATACCACTAGGTAAGGGCTGCAACGTTAGGTAAGTTGTTTCCATTCAAAGAGCACTACTACTTTAGAGGATATATAGAAACACCAGTTGTTTTGTTTCTTTATAGCCCACGCCGTGAAGCAGCCCGCACTTCTTCTCATCGAAGTTCTCGTGACGGACGTTCGGGGGGACATAGAAGCTCGGGTCGCTCACCCTCAACCCATGCTTCCCGTAGTGACCGAAGGTCACCCCGCCACTCCTCAAGTAGACACGACTCCCAGCGCAAGTCTTTGCAACCAGGGAGGAAGGATTGCTGGGTATGCGGCAAGCAAGCCTTACCAGACAAGCTAGCCTGTGGCCAGTGTTTTTTGGAGGCTACGGTCGACAGACAAGGGTCCATAGGCTCAATCAAAGAATTAGTCAAGGACACCATCAGGGAATTGGCCTCATCCCAGGATCAATCCACCCCACTTGTTGAACAAAGGGTAGCGGAGACAGCTAGTCTCCAGCCTGATTCTGAGCTCAATTCGGAAGATGACGGAAATATACCAGAAGAGGGCACATCGACCTTCGACTTTGGGTTAATTGAACCCTTTATTGGCGCAGTTAAGGATGCAATTCAGTGGGAGGAAGATCCTGAACCTCCACATAAAGCAGGAAAATACTTCCCACATTTGACCAGGAAGAAATCAGCCTTTCCCCTAATAGAGGAGATTAAGGGGGTGGTATTGGAGGAGTGGAAGAAGGTAGATAAACGACCCTTTGCCTTCAACCGCTTTTCCAAACTCTACCCACTCACGGAAGGAGATGCTCAGATTTTTGATGCCGTCCCGTCAGTAGATGCATCTGTCATGCGACTGGCTAGGAGTACAACACTACCTTTAGAAGACGCAGTCTCCTTTAGAGACGTCCTAGACCGCAGAATAGACGCCGATCTGAAAAAAGTATACCAAGCATCGGGGGGAGCCTGCAAACCGGCGGTGGCCCTATCCTCAATCTCCAAAGCCACCAGGGTGTGGACAGATAATATTGAAATGGCCCTCAGACGTGGCCTAGATACTGAAGAAATCATTAAAGCTCTAGATGAATTGAAGCTGACCTCTGATTTCATAGACGTTCTAAGATGCTCCTCCAGAGCAATGCTTTACTCTATCACAGCCAGGAGAGCGTTATGGCTTAAGCCATGGTCAGCAGACCCGTCGTCAAAACAGTCATGGTGTCGCATCCCGTATGACGGGAAGTCCTTATTTGGAGATAAAATGGATACGGCAATTTCCAGAGTCACAGGCGGGAAAAGCGGTCTTATTCCCCAGGATAGGAGCAGAAGGAGGAAGTTTACTCCGCAGGCAAATTTCCAACAGAGATCAAGAGACTCCAGGGCTTATCGCCCGGGTAAACAATACAGAAGGGACTGGAAAGGCTCACAGGCCTCTTTCCTCAAACTAAAATCAAAGGCCCCTACACTGGCGATAGAAAACCAGAAGTCCTTTTGACACGCCCTCCACCCAAGCCGGGCCAGTGGGAGCAAGACTCAGATCCTTTGCCCGGGTTTGGGTGGAAAATTGTACAGACCAGTGGGCGGTATCCACAGTCCTTCAGGGACATTTCTGGAAATTCAGATGCCGCCCTCCATCCTTCTCCTACCAATCAACCAAGATACCAGCCGGAAAACAAAAGAGGGAAACACTTGTCCAATACGTGCAAATACTTCTATCTCAACGGGCAATCCTACCGGTTCCGGAATCGGAAAAGCACTTAGGGTTCTATTCCCCAGTCTTCTTGGTCCCCAAAAAAACGGGGGGCTGGAGACCGGTTTTAGACCTGAAAAGGCTAAACAAGTACCTTTATGTAGAACACTTCAAGATGGAGTCTCTGAACACGGTAATCCTTTCAGTACAGCCAGGGGACTGGATGGTGTCTGTAGACCTCCAGGACGCATATCTTCACATCCCCATCCACTACAACTTTCAACATTTTCTACGGTTTCAAATAGGCAACCTACATTTTCAGTTCCAGTGTCTCCCCTTTGGGATTTCATCAGCACCCAGAACCTTCACCAAAGTTCTGGTAGCCATCTTAGCCCCCCTTCGGGAGAAGGGCATACGAGTCCTACACTATCTGGACGACATATTAATTCTGTCTCAGCACAGAGAAGTTCTACAGTCGCACCTGCAGATGGTCTTGAACACCTTGACACAATTCGGATGGCTAATCAACCACTCGAAGAGTCAGTTTGTACCTACACAAAAGATGATATACCTAGGTGCCTTATTCAACACACCGAGGAAGTCAGTGTCCTTTCCACCAGCCAAAATTCCGGTGTTGGTGCAAAAGGTGAAGCATACATTGGGGAGTCACGCTATGCCAGCGTCAGATTGCCTGAGCCTTCTAGGGTCCCTCTCGGCCTGCATACCGATGGTAAAATGGGCCAGAAGCCACTTACGGGGTTTTCAACAAGGTTTTCTGAAGCAGTGGAGGAGAAAGCGTCTCGGTCAGAGAATAGCTATCACTCCCTCGATGAAGTCCAGCCTCTGGTGGTGGACAAGGTCTCCGAAACTACTAGCTGCTTGTCCTCTCGGCCCAATCTCATGGACCATTATCACATCAGACGCAAGCCAGCTGGGTTGGGGGGCACACCTCCAAGATCAGCTGGTTCAGGGCAGATGGAGTTTCAATGCGGAAGGGATGGTATCCAACATCCTGGAACTAAGGGCAGCATGGATGGCAATCCTGCATTTGGCTCCTCTCCTCAAGGGAAAATCCGTGCTACTACAAATGGACAACAGAGCGGCAGTAGTCTATGTCCAAAATCAAGGGGGAACACACAACAATACACTAGCCAGCGAAGCAGCCCCAATTATTGCATGGGCCGAGAAGAATTTATTAGATCTCCAGGCTACCTACATTCCAGCCCCCGAGAATCAGCTGGCAGATCATCTCTCGAGATCCTTCACATCCAACAACGAATGGTCGTTGGATCCACAGGTTTTCAGCTGGATATGCCAACAGTTGGGGCATCCCCAGATAGATCTCTTTGCGTCTCCGCACAACGCGAAAGCACCTCTCTTCTTCACGAGGTCACCATCTCCGATGTCGGCAGGGGCGGATGCTCTAGTCCAACCATGGGAATTCCAGATAGGCTACGCCTTCCCTCCGACACCCTTAATCCTCAGGTTTCTCCAGCGACTGACTCTAGAGAGGGTCACCATCCTGGCGGTTGTTCCTTACTGGCCGAGAAGACCGTGGTTTCCGCTCTTAGTAGAGATGGCCCTGGGCAACCCATTACCCCTCCCACCCACGAGCAAGCTGCTATCTCAAGGCGCTTTTCTACACCCGCATCCAGAGATCCTAGACTTGAGGGCCTGGAAGTTGAAAGGAGGAGGTTGGGCGACCTAGGTTGCTCTCGGGACGTTGTACAAACGTTATTACAGGCAAGAAAGGCATCCACTAATGCCACCTACTGCAGAATATGGAAAAAATTCTCTACACTGGCCGAAACGAATCATTTCAACCCTGGGGTCCAAGATATCCTACTTTTCCTGCAAAATGGCCTGGACCTAGGCTTAGGTCTCAGCACGCTAAAAGTGCATATTTCAGCCCTGTCAGCCTTTACAGACACACGCTGGGCACTAAACCCCTTGGTGGAACGTTTCTTGAAGGCGGTGTTAAGATTACGTCCTCCCAGGAAAACGCTGTATCCCAAATGGGACCTAACGGTTGTTCTTAACGTCTTAGCAAGCTCTCCCTTTACACCCACAGAGGAGTGCTCCTTGGAAGATATCACCGGCAAAACGGTTTTCCTGATCGCTGTCACCTCGGGTCGAAGAGTATCAGAGATACAAGCCCTAGGGGCAGAGGAGCCCTACGTCACTTTTTTTCCGGACAGGGTAGTCCTACAGCCTATCCATCAATTTGTCCCCAAAGTGCCTTCAGTCTACCATTCCAACCAGGAGTGGGTACTCCCAGCTTTCGGAGAGGATCCATCCTCCTCAAAACTACATGAACTGGACGTGGCCAGATCTCTAAAGCGTTATTTGGAGCTGACACAGCAGTTCAGAAGGGATCAACGACTCTTTGTTATCCCCAAAGGCACCAGAAGAGGCCTGGCAGCTTCTAAAACAACATTAGCCAGTTGGATCGTGAAGATAATTCAAAAGGCATACCGGGCTAGTGGTCTTCCAGTTCCAAACGCGGTGAATGCACATTCAACAAGAGGAATCGCATCATCCTGGGCGGCTATGGCTAGGGTCTCCCCGGAGACAATTTGTAGAGCGGCTAGCTGGTCATCGTTCAATACCTTTATGTCGCATTATAGCTTGGATCCTGCGGTCCTTACCTCCCGAGACTTTGGGAAAAGGACTCTGGAACTATCACTTTCAAAAAGCCATTAAAAAATTTATTATCGCAGTTCCCTCCCTATAAGCGAGTTATTTACCATTAGTATGCTGCCATGGAAGGCACCAGGAAAACGGAAAATTGAATACTCACCTTTCCGTAATTTTCCTTTCCTGGTGCCGACCCATGGCAGCATGCACCCTCCCTGCTATAATCCTTAAAGTTCTGAAGTCTAGTTACAAAGAATGTCTGAAGGGGGGAGTAACTCTTTCTTTTATAGAGTTACGTGGTCCTGGGGGTTGACCGGGGGCGGAGCCATCAACCATTAGTATGCTGCCATGGGTCGGCACCAGGAAAGGAAAATTACGGAAAGGTGAGTATTCAATTTTCCGTTTTATGCCGCGTACATACGGTCGAAATTCCGACGAAGGCTTGCCCGTGGAAAAGTCCGACCGTGTGTACGCGGCATAACTTTTTTGCGGGAGGATGCCCCCATGCTTCGGCATATATGCCCATCATTAGAAGTGGGTGGATGAAGGGAGGTATTCTAATGGTGGGCATACCCACCGATCAATCAACAGGCTGCATGAAAAAAAAGATTACAATACATGTCCAACAAGGACCAGCAACGTACTGGTATGTTGCTGGACTTTGAATGTTTATACCAGAATGATGCCTGCAGGTTTAGGTATCATCTTGGTATCATTCTTTTCAGCCAGCAGCCGGCTTTCATGTAAAAGCAATTCTAGCAGATAATTAGCCTCTAGACTGCTTTTACAAGCAGTGGGAGGGAATGCCCCCCCCCCCCCCCGGATATAAACAGCGCCATTGGGAAATTGGGAAAGCATTTTATCACACCGATCTTGGTGTGGTCAGATGCTTTGAGGGCAGAGGAAAGATCTAGGGTCTAACCCCCATTTTTTTTTCAAAAAAAGAGTACCTGTCACTACTTATTGCTATCATAGGGGATATTTACATTCCCTGAGATAACAATAAAAAAAAAAAAAAAAAAAAAAAAAAAAAAAAATGGAAGGAACAGTTTAAAAATACAATAAAAAAGCAAAATAAATAATAATAAAAAAAAAAAAAGCACCGCTGTCCCCCCCTGCTCTTGCGCAAAGGCGAACGCAAGCGTCGGTCTAGCGTCATATGTAAACAGCAATTGCATCATGCATGTGAGGTATCACCGCGAAGGTCAGATCGAGGGCAGTCATTTTAGCAGTAGACCTCCTCTGTAAATCTAACATGGTACCTGTAAAGGCTTTTAAATGCTTTTAAAAATGAATGTAGTTTCTCGCCGCTGCGCGTTTGTGCGCAATTTTAAAGCATGTCGTGTTTGGTATCCATGTACTCGGCCTAAGATCATCTTTTTTATTTCATCAAACATTTGGGCAATATAGTGTTTTTTAGTGCATTAAAAATAAAAAAAGTGTGTTTTTCCCCCAAAAAATGCGTTTAAAAAATCGCTGCGCAAATACTGTGTGGAAAAAAAAAATGCAACATCCACTATTTTAATCTGTAGGGCCTTTGCTTTAAAAAAATATATAATGTTTGGGGGGTTCAACATAATTTTCTTGCAAAAAAAATAATGTTTTCATGTAAACAAAAAGTGTCAGAAAGGGCTTTGTCTTCAAGTGGTTAGAAGAGTGGATGATGTGTGATATAAGCTTCCTAATGTTGTGCATAAAATGCCAGGACAGTTCAAAACCCCCCCAAAATGACCCCATTTTGGAAAGTAGACACCCCAAGGAAATTGCTGAGAGGCATGTTGAGCCCATTGAATATTTTTTTTTTTTGTCCCAAGTGATTGAATAATGACAAAAAGAAAAAAAAAAAAAAAATGTACAAAAAGTTGTCACTAAATTATATATTGCTCAAACATTCCATGGTTATATGTGGAATTGCACCCCAAAATACATTCTGTTGCTTCTCCTGAGTACGGGGATACCACATGTGTGAGACATTTTGGGAGCCTAGCCGCGTACAGGACCCCGAAACCAATCACCGCCTTCAGGATTTCTATGGGTGTAAATTTTTGATTTCACTCCTCACTGCCTATCACAGTTTCGGAGGCCATGGAATGCCCAGATGGCACAAAACCCCCCCAAATGACCCCATTTTGGAAAGTAGACACCCCAAGCTATTTGCTGAGAGGTATGTTGAGTATTTTGCAGATCTCGCTTTTTGTCACAAAGTTTTAAAAATTGAAAAAAGAAGAAAAAAAAAAATATGTCTTTCTTCATTTTCAAAAACAAATGAGAGCTGTAAAATACTCACCATGCCTCTCGGCAAATAGCTTGGGGTGTCTACTTTCCAAAATGGGGTCATTTGTGGGGGTTTTGGGCTATCTTGGCATTTTATGGCCTTCAAAACTGTGATAGGTAGTGAGGAGTGAAATCAAAAATTTGTGCCCTTAGAAATCCTGAAGGCGGTGCTTGGTTTTCGGGGGCCCGTACGCGGCTAGGCTCTCAAAAAGTCCCACACATGTGGTATCCCCGTACTCAGGAGAAGCAGCCAAATGTATTTTGGGGTGCAACTCCGCATATAACCATGGCATGTTTGAGCAGTATATCATTTAGTGACAACTTTTTGTACATTTTTTTTTTTTTCTTGTCATTATTCAATCACTTGGGACAAAAAAAAAAAATATTCAATGGGCTCAACATGCCTCTCAGCAATTTCCTTGGGGTGTCTACTTTCCAAAATGGGGTCATTTTGGGGGGTTTTGTGCTATCTTGGCATTTTATGGCCTTCAAAACTGTGATAGGTAGTGAGGAGTGAAATCAAAAATTTATGCCCTTAGAAACCTTGAAGGCGGTGCTTGAGTTTTGGGGTCCCGTACGCGGCTAGGCTCCCAAAAAGTCCCACACATGTGGTATCCCCGTACTCAGGAGAAGCAGCAGAATGTATTTTGGGGTGTAATTTCACATATGCCCATGGCATGTGTGAGCAATATATCATTTAGTGACATCTTTGTGCAAAAAAAACAAAGTTTGTCATATTCCCGCAACTTGTGGCAAAATATAAAATATTCCATGGACTGAACATGCCTCTCAGTAATTAGCTTGGGGTGTCTACTTTCCAAAATGGGGTAATTTGGGGGGGTTTTGTGCTATTTTGGCATTTTATGGCCTTCAAAACTGTGATAGGTAGTGAGGAGTGAAATCAGAAATTTACACCCTTAGAAAGCCTGAAGGCGGTGATTGGTTTTTGGGGCCCCGTACCCGGCTAGGCTCCCAAAAATTCCCACACATGTGGTATCCCCGTACTCAGGAGAAGCAGCAGAATGTATTTTGGGGTGCAATTCCACATATAACCATGGCATGTGTGAGCAATATATCATTTAGTGACAATTTTTTGTACATTTTTTCTTTTTTTTTCTTTTTATCATTATTCAATCATTTGGGACAAAAAAAAAATATTCAATGGGCTCAACATGCCTCTCAGCAAATAGCTTGGGGTGTCTACTTTCCAAAATGGGGTCATTTGGGGGGGTTTTGTGCCATCTTGGCATTTTATGGCCTTCAAAACTGTGATAGGTAGTGATAGGTAGTGAGGAGTGAAATCAAAAATTTATGCCCTTAGAAATCCTGAAGGCGGTGCTTGGTTTTTGGGGTCCCGTACGCGGCTAGGCTCCCAAAAAGTCCCACACATGTGGTATCCCTGTACTCAGGAGAAGCAGCAGAATGTATTTTGGGGTGTAATTCCACATATGCCCATGGCATGTGTGAGCAATATATCATTTAGTGACAACTTTGTGCAAAAAAAACAAAGTTTGTCATATTCCCGCAACTTGTGGCAAAATATAAAATATTCCATGGACTAATAATGCCTCTCAGTAAATAGCTTGGGGTGTCTACTTTCCAAAATGGGGTGATTTGGGGGGGTTTTGTGCTATTTTGGCATTTTATGGCCTTCGAAACTGTGATAGGTAGTGAGGAGTGAAATCAAAAATTTGCGCCCTTAGAAATCCTGAAGGCGGTGATTGGTTTCCGGGGTCCCGTACGCGGCTAGGCTCCTAAAAAGTCCCACACATGTGGTATCCCCGTACTCAGGAGAAGCAGCAGAATGTATTTTGGGGTGCAATTCCACATATAACCATGGCATGTGTGAGCAATATATCATTAAGTGACAACTTTTTGTAATTTTTTATTTTTTTTTGTCATTATTCAATCACTTGGGACAAAAAATAAAAATATTCAATGGGCTCAACATGCCTCTCAGCAATTTCCTTGGGGTGTCTACTTTCCAAAATGGGGTGATTTTGGGGGGTTTTGTACTGCCCTGCCATTTTAGCACCTCAAGAAATGAGATAGGCAGTCATAAATTTAAAGCTGTGTAAATTATAGAAAATGTACCCTAGTTTGTAGACGCTACAACTTTTGCGCAAACCAATAAATATACGCTTGTCATTTTTTTTACTAAAGACATGTGGCTGAATACATTTTGGCCTAAATGTATGACTACAATTGAGTTTATTCGATTTTTCTTATAACAAAAAGTAGAAAATTTTCCGTTTATATCGCAAAAAATAAAAATCGCAGAGGCAATCAAATACCATTAAAAGAAAGCTCTATTTGTGGGAAGAAAAGGACGCAAATTTCGTTTGGGTACAACATTGCATGTCCGCACAATTTACAGTTAAAGCAGCGCAGTGCAAAATTCTGAATTCACCTCTGGTCCTTTAGCTACCAAATGGTCCAGGGCTTAAGTGGTTAAATGTTTACATGAGAAAAGTTGCAGAGGTTCCACACCGTTGCCTCCCATCTCCTGAGACTGCACTCAGTGACTTGGGTCTGAGACTATACAGACATATCCCTCCACCCGGCACAGCCAGCAAACAACAGAGCTAGTAGCCCGGGAGAATTGTTCTGTCAGAGATCTTACTAGACCCGGCATGGGACAAAGGCACATGCCTCAGATGCCTAGGATGATCAATGATGAAATTGTGTTTGGAGCAAGGTGATCCGAGAGAAATACAGGAATACAGGACGGGGAACACAGCTCAGGAAAGTGACCAGGGGATTATAGGCTGATATCACCCAGTCCCCACTCTACTCTGGAGCAATCAGTGAGCAGTATGGGTGGAGAAATGTATTTAGTGTTAATGACCCACCTGTGCTGATCTCTGTAGGAGTGTCCTCCTCTATAAATGTCCCCGTTATTCCATCCTCCTCCATAGACTGCTGATCACCCCTCACATATGTCTCTTCTTCTTCTGGTTTAATCTCAACTTTTATATCTACCAGATCTTCAGCCTAAACCAAGAGAATGAGAGACAATAACATCTGTAAATTATAAGCTCACAAAATAAATCCACATATCATCTCCATGAGTCCATGTCCTAAATGTTCTGTCCTACCAACCTTGTAACTGTGAGGGATGGTGTGACCTTCCTGTGTGGAATCCCGGGAATACAGAGGACGAGGACATCCCTCTGGTGGGTTCCTGGTATTAGGTGGCTCCATCATATCCTTGTGTCTTTCTGAAATCTCCTCCATTACTCCATACTCCTCATCCTCCTCTTTATACTCTTCTTTCACATCAATATTATCATCCCCAAGGCTTCCACTCTGAATATATAAATAGACAGTGACATCCTGACACCTTATAGGAACCTGACACACACAATGATACAGTCACCATCCAGACACATCCCTTGTCTGTTACTGGATAATGTCCCAGAATTCCCGGCACCGCTCACCTCTCCTGTCAGCAGCTCCATCATCTTCTTGGTGACTTCTAGAATCTTCTCCATGTTGTGTCTCTCAGGTTTTAGGGAGTCACATGGAGGCACTGTGATGGTCATATGATCACCTGACTTCACAAGAGGAAATCTCTGTATTGGGGAACCAATAGGAATATCATGTTAGAATCCCAGAATCCTCCTCACCTCTCCGGTCAGGTCTGTGTTTTATTATTAGAGATAAGAGTGATGTCATGTGACCTCCCAGAATCCTCCTCACCTCTCCGGTCAGGTCTGTGTTTTATTAATAGAGATAAGAGTGATGTCACGTGACCTCCCAGAATCCTCCTCACCTCTCCGGTCAGGTCTGTGTTTTATTAGTAGAGATAAGAGTGATGTCATGTGACCTCCCAGAATCCTCCTCACCTCTCCGGTCAGCAGGTAGATGATCTCCAGGATGAGGTTTAGTATCTTCTCAGTCATGCGACTCCGGTCCTCCTCCATCCTCATTGGTTATGTGATCTATACAGGGTTCCTGTAGACCAATAATTGATAACAGAGAATTATCTGGACTGTACTGGTTGTACAATATTAGGATGGGGATTAATATGGCATATTATTTTATGAGGGACATTCAGTTTACGGTTTCCTGTGTATTTGGGGTACAGGAACATCTTCCCCTTATATCTAAAAAAAAACCCTATTCTCCACACTTCTCCAATATGAAGGAAATGTTCGCGGCCCCATAAGAGGGGGAACGTTCTGCCCCTGAAGGGGTTAATCTAGGTTTCCACACTATATATGTGTGTATCATCATCTGCTGGAGATAAAAGACGTCACAGTGACTATGGAGGAAGAGGACGGACATGACGGGGGGGGGTTAATGGAAAATAAGATCTTATTACCTCCTCTGCTGCCACTTCCAGCAATGTCTTCCTGCCGACTCACCGCTCACCTGGAACTTCTTATTTATACCTGACATCACCTCCTGTCTGTGCCTGACATCACTTCCTGTCTTCCATAGAGCCTTCCTGTCTCTATGGCAGAAGTGAGATCACCATCTTGTGGAGCTCATAGGAACTGCAATCCCGAGAAACATCTCGTAGTGTGAACACGGCCTTGTGCTGTGTGTGTATGTACTGTATATCCTTATAGATAGGGGTCATCTCCACTTCCACCAAGGGGGATAGAGATATATTACTGCTTAGTCCATCCTTTCTCAGCCAGGGTTCCTCCAAAGGTTTCTAGGGGTTCCTTGAGCAATGAACAATTTCTGTCTCTCAGTAACAACTGACATCAATGATCTGTAAGGAAGGCAATCAGAAAAAACAAACAGAGGCCCAAAATGGTGACTGATTCAGACTATGTGGAGCATGGGTCTCCTTTTATGTTTTCTCTGAGTGACAAGTACAAGAATGCACCATCAGAGGAGTCCAGTGAAACAGCCTTGAGAGTTCCTTTGGTACTTTGTATGGAAGTAATTGAACATCTTTGGGCATTTTTGAACCTGATCTACTATCGAGTTATGCGGCTGTAAGACCACTACACTGACCACGGATATAAGGGGGTCCTTCTCCCATTGGTCACCAACGTAAGGTAGGGTGACCAGACGTCCCCGATTTCCGGGGACAGTCCCCGGATTGAGGACACTGTCTCCTGAGCCTGAGTGTCCCCGGATTTGTCCCCGGATTCATTGGTGGCACCCAAACCCATTGCTGACATTATCTAGCTAGCTAGCAGGACATGCAGCAGTGTGCCCAATGACCATGGATCCAGCGATCCAGTGATTGGGGGGTAAGCCGGGGGCATATGGCTGCAGGAAGAGTGAGTGGACCTGTCAGATTGAAGGTCTGATGTCGGGATGGACGGGGCCAATATCCGGAGCTCCGCCCCCTTTGTTGGACAACCCAGAGCATAGTGAGCGAGAAGAACAGGAAGTGAAGGGGCCCAGCACTGCAGCTGACAAGCGTCTCTCTCCTTCTGCCTTTCTGCTACAATAGCAGCGATCCCCAGTCTCCTGGTATTCTCTACCTGCACTCAGTGCTCTGATGTCAGCTCTCCTTCCCTGCATGATCTTCCATTTACCTCGTAAGTTTGTTACCCCTCCCCCTTCTAGATACTTGTCCTACCCACATTCTTCCTTCTTTGTCCAACTGATAGTGCCCAGAATATGTCTCCATGCAGTTACCCCTGTGCTCTCCTTCTCTGTCTCACAGTGGATCTCATTCCTCCAACTCACTGCCCCAGCCTGTGTATTCTTTTCTGCTCTCCCCCTGACCCAGCCTATCTTATCCAGCATGGCTTCTCACTCCTCTCTTCTAGTGTCATTCTTCCTCAATTCTGATACAAATCTCCCATCCCCCTATCTAATGTAACTTCTACTCCCCCTCTACACTATCATAGTTGCCAACATTGCAAAAAAAACATCTGGGGCACTTTTTTTGTATTGAGGCGGAGCCTTGCTATAATCAGGGGCGGGGCATTCGTTTGTAGGCGTGTCATGCTGGAGTGAAAAATGTGGCGCGTGAAGCGCGGCGCGTCGAAAAATGGGCGTGGTTTACGCACGATAGTGGGTGTGGTTTAAATGGGCGTGGTTCAAAGGGGTGTGGCTAGAGTCCGAGGTGAGAGAAAGAGAGAGAAAGAAATAGAAAGAAAGAAGCCAGATCCTACACCACAATAGTAATGTGTAACAAAATTGGCAGATAAGGATACTCCAAAACACCTGTTGGCGCTTCAATCATCCCGGCACCATGGTTGTTACGGTGTCAGGATGATTGAAGTGCATTATTTCTATTTTTACATTGTAATATAAAATGAAATCATTCAACTCACCATAATGCCGAATCAGTGGAAGCCCTGAGCGTGTTACCTGCCACGTCGCCTGCCACCAGATGGCCTCCCCAGCAGTCCGTCCTTGCATCAGGTACCTCCCCAGCAGTCCGTCCTTGCATCAGGTGCCTCCCCAGCAGTCCGTCCTTGCATCAGGTGCCTCCCCAGCAGTCCGTCCTTGCATCAGGTGCCTCCCCAGCAGTCCGTCCTTGCATCAGGTGCCTCCCCAGCAGAGCCCCCTCCACACTTGTGGACAAGGGTCCAAAAATCATGATTGTCCCGGGAAATTCGGGACTGTTGGTAACTATGCAGGCGTCCCCAGTGGAGTCCCCCCTTACATCAGGCGTCCCCAGTGGAGTCCCCCCTTACATCAAGTGTCCCCAGAGGAGTCCCTCCTTACATCAGGCGTCCCCAGCGGAGTCCCTCCTTACATCAGGCATCCCCAGAGGAGTCCCTCCTTACCTCAGGCGTACCCAGCGGAGTCCTTCCTTACATCGGGTGTACCCAGAGGAGTCCCCCTTACATCAGGCGTCCCCAGCAGAGTCCCCCCTTACATCAGGCGTCCCCAGCGGAGTCCCCCCCTTACATCAGGCGTCCCCAGCGGAGTCCCCCCTTACATCAGGCGTCCCCATCGGAGTCCCCCCTTACATCAGGCGTCCCCAGCGGAGTCCCCCTTACATCAGGCATCCCCAGCGGAGTCCCCCCTTACCTCAGCCGTCCCCAGCGGAGTCCTCCCTTACCACAGGCGTTCCCAGCGGAGTCCCCCCTTACCACAGGCATCCCCAGCGGAGTCCCCCCTTAACCACAGGCGTCTCCTGTCTCGGCCGCCATTATTGTTTCCCCTTCCCCGAAGGGGAACAAAATAGAGGCGGAGCCGACAGTGTGGCTGAAAAAAAAAAAAAATTAAGCTGTGGCGCTGCCGACCCCCCCCCCTTTCCATTACAGACAGACCTGCAGCGGGGCGGGGCGGGGCGGGGGGGTGGCCGGCCGGCCAGCCAAAACACAGATGTAGTACAATAGAAGATAAAGCTGCTGCGGCGCCGCCCACCCCCGGGGAGGTGCGGGGTGTGGGCGGCGCCGCAGCGGCTTTATTTTCTATTGTACTACATCCGTGTTTTGGTCTTCTTGAACATGGCGGCCGGCCGAGACATTGTCTCCGCCAGCCGTGGACCTCTAGTGGCGGTGGCCTGCGGCGTCCAAATTCGGGGAAAACGGGAAAAATCGGATTGGCCGGGACATTGGCCGGGACAAAATAAATCCGGGAAAAGGGTTTGAATCCCGGGAATGTCCCGGCCAATCCGTGACTGTTGGCAACTATGCACTATCATCACCCCTTACACACTCCATTCCCCTCTATAAATCCATGTATCACACTATACAGACACCACTATGTAACCCTTTACTGACTGATCTGGTTAATGTGTCTCACTTTCTTTCCCCCAGAGCTTAGATCTGTCATTATGGGATTCTTAATGGAATCTGAGCAATAGTCCAATTGTATCCATAACTCCAGGTCAGTCCTATTCCCTCACCTATAATACCTTCTGGCTGGGTTCACACTTGTGCGATCACAGACATCGCATGTGTTCCGCACCGCATTGCTGTGCACATCACATGCGATGTCTGTGCGATGCAAATTCAGCCATACAAACTGTATACAAACTGTATGGCTGAAATCGCATCGCATTTACACCAGAATGGTGCAGGACTCCTTTTGGTCCGCACTATGGGTGTGAACACTTCTGGATGTGAATATCCATGCGATCCGATTCCTGCACCATTTTACAGTTCACACTGGGATCTGAGAACCGATCTGGGGGTGTCATTGGCTTTCTATTGACACCCGCAGCGATTCACAGATGTCAGTGTGAACCGTCTGAGTCAGGTGCGATGCAGGATTCGCAGGGTTTCTCACATCACACCAGTGTGAACCCAGCCTTAATCATTTCACTATATTTCTATTTTTTATTTGTTTATTTTTTCAGAATTTTTAAAACATTTTTTTAATGAATATTGAGCCCAGGTTCACACTGACAGGAGGAATTAAATCATGTGAGTTCAGCTGAACTCGCACAATTTCATTCCCCTAGGTCAGTCCCGACTTCAGAGGCGATTTAAGAGACATCTGTGTGGGTTGCGGCACAGATGTCTATGGAAATTGCACCCCGAAGTCGGCAAAAGTAAAGAAACTACTTTTAGGAATCGGTGCAGCACCGCAAATGCAGCATCGCAACGATTCGGACGGTGCCATTGCTGCCGATTTGGCATGCAATTTAACATGTCAAATCACATGCCAAATCGCTTCAATGCGAACCTAGGCTGAATAATCATTAATCTGTGGGGGGTAGCAGAAATGTTGTAAGTTATGTTGTGTTTGTGTCAGCTAATAATGCATTTAATGTATTTTTAGCAAAATATTGCTTCAATATTTTCTGTGGGGGGATCCATCTGATGCTGCCATTCTTGCCTCGGCTCTTGTATGCTGGTAATCAAGATTTTAGAAGATAAGTGTGCTATGTTTAATTAATTGGGATCTTTGCAGTTTAACTAATTCCTGAACCTTGCACTCTGTGTAATGCATTCCTGAACCTTACACTCTGTGCCTAGCATGCTCCTGAACCTTACCCTCTGTGCCTTGCATGCTCCTGAGCCCTGCACTCTGCGCATAGCATGCTCCTGAGCCCTGCAATCTGCGCATAGCATGCTCCTGAATCCTGCACGTAGAATCCTCCTGCACGTAGCACCAGTATACAGGGGGCACACTGACCACCAGCATACAGGGGGCACACTGACCACCAGCATACAGGGGGCAACACTGACCACCAGCATACAGGGAAGCACTGGCCACCAGCATACAGGGGGGGGAACACTGACCATCAGCATACAGAGGGGGGGAACACTGACCACCAGCATACAGAGGGGGGAAACACTGACCACCAGCATACAGAGGGGGGGAATACTGACCACCAGAATACAGAGGGGGGCACACTGACCACCAGCATACAGAGGGGGGGCACACTGACCACCAGCATACAGAGGGGGAACACTGACCACCAGCATACAGGGGGGGAACTGACCACCAGCATACAGAGGGGGGGAACACTGACCACCAGCATACAGAGGGGGGGAACACTGACCACCAGCATACAGAGGGGGGAATACTGACCACCAGCATACAGAGGGGGGGAATACTGACCACCAGCATACAGAGGGGGGGCACACTGACCACCAGCATACAGAGGGGGGGGCACACTGACCACCAGCATACAGAGGGGGAACACTGACCACCAGCAAACAGGGGGGGGGAACTGACCACCAGCATACAGAGGGGGGGACACTGACCACCAGCATACAGAGGGGGGGGACACTGACCACCAGCATACAGAGGGGGGGGGACACTGACCACCAGCATACAGAGGGGGGGAACACTGACCACCAGCATACAGAGGGGGGAACACTGACCACCAGCATACAGAGGGGGGGAACACTGACCACCAGCATACAGAGGGGGGAACACTGACCACCAGCATACAGAGGGGGGAACACTGACCACCAGCATACAGGGGGGGGGACTGACCACCAGCATACAGAGGGGGGGAACACTGACCACCAGCATACAGAGGGGGGGAACACTGACCACCAGCATACAGAGGGGGGAACACTGACCACCAGCATACAGAGGGGGGGGAACACTGACCACCAGCATACAGAGGGGGGAACACTGACCACCAGCATACAGGGGGCACACTGACCACCAATATGCTGGGCCAGTGGTTACCAGTATACAGAGGAAATAAAAAACCAAGTAAAATAACCAACATACAACCAAAAAAAATCTCAAAAGCAATAAGAGAATCTTGTTAGCTGGTTTCCTCATCTAGCACAAATCAATAAAAAGCAAAAAATGCAGCACTGCTCTACACTTCATCTTTAAAATTGTACAAATGGACTTATAAGTGCAATGGTAAAACCTATAAATGAATATCCAGTGCAAATCAATCAATATATTGCAATATAGTAGTGATGGTGGTGTCACCCCCTCTGCAAATGGTAGAAAATATTGCAGAGCTGCAATGTGCAAATAGTGGTGAAACCCCCTATATATAATCCTAATAAAATATAAAATATGTACATCAATTGTACATTTTATTATGATTTTGCACATTGCAGCTCTGCAATAAGTCCTACCTTTTGCAGAGAGGGTGACACCATCACTACTATGTCCTAATACACGGGTTGATTTGCATCTCTGTTATTATTATTGTATGTAGGGGGTTTCACCATTATTTGCACATTGAAGCGCTGCAATTTCTCTAAATATTTTTGCAGCGGGGGTGACACCATCACTACTATATTGCAAAACATTGGTTGATTTGCACTGGATATTCATCTATAGGTTTTACCATTGCACTTATAAGTCCATTTGTAGAATTGTATAAAGGAAGTGTAGAGTTGTGTATTGGTATACAGAGGCCAGGACATACTGATCACTATTGTACGCCATGAAGAAACTTCTGCTTTCAGGCCACGCCCAGTTGCTGGGCACACCAACTAGATCTCAGCCCGCTGCATTAGCACCCTCACTTTTACCTCAAGCACCACCATAGCAACCCCAAAAAAATGGTCTGGAGCCACCCCTTCCTGGATTAGATTCAAATTTTTCCGCCCCATCCCTCCCTCCAAGTTTCTTATTTTCTTAGCATTTAGTAGTCCTATCCCAAAAAATTCTAAGAAGCATCTTTTATTTATCTCATGGAGGAAATGTGAGAAATAACATATATATTGTACAATCATTCCATAAACACATACCACATACACTGCATATATCATTGGTGGAAAATATGCTTATAAAATAGTTTTACCATTTTCCAATAAAAAAAAATGTCCCCGGATTTCATTTTAAAAATCTGGTCACCTTAACGTAAGGGACCACTACACTGACCACTGATATAAGAGGGTCCTTCTCCCATTAGTAACCATTGTAAGGTGACACAAAATTAGGTTATTCTAAAAGCAAAATGGATAGTCATGCTATATAGATATGATACAGCTAGGTTCTGGAACACATGATTTATCTCATAGAGGGAGGCCAAATGAAGTGCATGTACACAGAAGTCTCAACATGTTTCGGAATATATCCTTCTTCAGGGACTGATTTAGAACAAGCTGTATTATCTGGTGACACAACAGCAAAAAATCTAATCAGAAAAAATGTATATAAGTACAGTATATATAAGAAGGCCAGTATAGTGGCCTGAATTTATGGGAGGAGCCCGGAGGGTATTTAAGCAGCCCACTTGCCCTTGCTTGTTGTCGGTTCCAGTGCGCGATTCGTTACGTTACCAGGCTGACTCTTCAGCTCACAGCGTGTTCGTGAGTCTGTTGTTCCCGAGTAGTACGTTGTGGTTGCTTATTCGTGATTTGTCAATCAAGTCTTGCTCGCTGTCGCAGGTAGGAGTCGTTACTTTGCATTTGCATCTTGTCCTAAATCGTTGCCATTCGTTGTATCCCCCATATTTTGTGTTCAGTTCCCGCCATGGAATTTATGAATCGTTCGGACACGGTGCTCCCCCCCTGTTACTTGCCTAAATCAAGTTATGTTGTGAGCGTTATGCACAGCGCCACACCACACTCTTCATATACGTTGCATAATGGTTTGTACGCACATCTCTCATTTTACTTTCTACACCAAACTTGTTGTTGCCTCGTGCATAGCACCACGCCACAACTTCCTGATACGTTGCACTCCCGCCACAGTCCGCCGCGAACCACTCGCATGGCTCACTGTCGCAGGTAAGATTCTTCACCACTTTCTTTATGTCGCGTCAATTCGTTACCATTCGTTGTTCCACAGGTCATTCGTTAGTTCCCCCTACCGGACCTATAAATCAAACGAATGTTGTCCTTATCCCTTATACTGCTCACTTAGGGGTACGGTGAACCATCAAACAAGCCAGGTGTTTCTATCCTTTTCTCACCAACCCAACTTCCATTCGTTGAGACTCTGCACCCATGAAAAACATGTATCAGCAGCCTGTGACTCTTATTGAGACCCTTGTAAACACAATATCGTCTCTGCTACCCCTCATGCATCAAAAAACAAAAACCTTTTTTAACCCCTTTGCCACCACGCAGTCTCTGCCCAGCACTGATAACATCTTCTGGGTTCTATGGACAGGAGATGGTGAACCTCTATCCCCAGACACCAGTTTCAGAGACTGGGGATTTAATAGACTTCTCTGCTGAGGAAGGACAACCTGGTAAGCCTCCAGCAGAAGAGGTGGCATCAGGGCCAAACATCACTGAGCTCTGCCCAGCACCAACATCAGTATCTGTAAAGTTATCATAAACTTCTCCAGCTGAAGCGCTGACAACTGGACAGAGGGTCCAAGACCTGTCCTACACTTGTGGCAGTTCCAGAGGCCCAGGGTGAGAAGGTGGTGGTCTTTCCTCCCCAGCAAGGATCCATGCACCTGGGAGACAGTACCAGAGACACGTCGTCCCAGCAGCCAGATGAGGGTAAGGGAGGTGAAGCAGCCGGCTTCCCTTCCCAGAAGCAGATGGCCCCCCAGAATGATGCCACCAACCCAGCAGAAAGGCTGGCAACAGCGCCAAGTGCTGCTGGTCTCTGCCCTCAACTAACAAAAGATGCGGTCTCCATCTATATACCCCAGGGATGATGGGAAGTTGGCTCAGATCCCCAACAGCATGCTGAAGTGAGTCCAGTTACCCTGTCTTCTCTCCAGTGGCTGGCTGAAAGGACTCCAGGTAGAAGGGCAAGTCCACACTTCTCCCCAGTGGCGGGTATGTTCTCTGAGAGAGGCAGAGGTTGGCTGGGTGAGTAATGCTGTTTGAGACAATTTATTTGGGGTACTGTGTGGATACCGGCATTGGGAGACTGGAATTAGTGACTAACTTCGGAGTCAACCCATCTGGGGTCTCTTCCTGTGTTAGTCTGCTGCCGAAAGGGGAGATGTGTGACAGGAGTCACTATGGGTGGCAGGCTTGTGGAACCCAGCTTACCTTGTAGAGCACTGGAAACTCCTTGTCCAGCTCCCCCGGGCCCTCCTATGTGTAAATCATCCTGTGTCCATTAGGGGCACAGGGTGAATTAGAACCCCAGTCTGATCTGTGCTAGTCGGACTCACTGTACAGCCACACTGGAATGTTGTATATATGTATATAGTGTATATTGTTTCATACTGTTGGGGACTCTTTGCTGCGTCGTTTGGGGTGTGGCTGTTTTCGATTGTTCTAATGTGTCTGTCTTCCTTGGGTATAATGGGATGTGCATGTAGATTAGCTGTGAGAGCGGAGCTGGGAATTACTCCAACAGCTCTCCCTGCTGATTGGACAGTTTACCCCGCCCTGAATGCATGCGTCTATTCTGCAGGGAGAATACATTTAATATTTGTAGTTGTTCCTCGTAACTGAGGTCCTCCAGTCCCCTTATTAGCTTTGTTGCCCTTCTCTGGACCCTCTCCACTTCCAGTACATCCTTCCTTTGACCACTCTTTGGTCTCGCCCACGATGATGAGGTTTGAATGGAGAAAAAAAGATTCTGTGGACGGGTGTCTTTTATACACATAACGAGTTGTCGTTTGGAGAACCTTCTTACATTGACAGGACTAATCTGTGTACCACATGAGACCCTCCTGTAGCCAGTCTGTAGGAGCCAGAATTATTGTTGGTTGGTAGGGGATCAAATACTTATTTTATTCACGGTTAGCTCTAAAAATCTGACCTGTAAAAACGTTTAAAGCGTTGCCTATGAGCAATTTTTGGATATGGAAGTTTGTCACCATTGCACCGACATACACAAATGTTTTTTTTTTTTTTTCATTCAATACATTTTTTATTATAATTTTACTTTTTTTTTCCCCCACAAATTTTATATATAATTTTACGTTTAACAAGAATGCAGTAAAAAAAAAAAAAAAAAAAAAGGTAGAAATCTGATTGGTCAGGATGATCACTTGTCTGGAATGTGGAGGCGGAGTCGTTATTAGTTTGTGTACAATACAATACACAACGTGTTAGAATATTATAAGAAAGTATTGTAGAAAAGATCATAGCATAGAAAACGGGGCAAAAGGAGAAAATAAACCCGGATATTAAGGGAAAATTTGTGTACGAGGAACACCTTAACAATCAACGCCATTTTATTTTCCGGGGCCTCTGCTTTCAGAAAATAGAGCTTTTGGGGGGGTGAAAGGGTTAATGTGAGTTGGTTGGAATCACACTCTAAACATTAGAGCTCCCCTAGCTGCAGACTGCTAATAACATTACTAGGAAGTCTATTCAGATAAAACTTCTCCCGAAATGTAGGGGTCTATTTAAAAAAAATGTCCATAGCGATTCACCCGGTGAAAGGTTAAAAAATAAATGTCATTGGGTTACTTGCTGTGTTGGTCGCATGTTTTCCACTGATTTAAAATAGAAAATATCAAATTTGGCCACCAGATGGCGCTACTTCCAATGATGTTTAGTGCCATCTAACGGCCAAATGCCGAATTTCAGGTTCAAAATAAATGATTTGTATAAGTAACTTCTGTTCTTCGATGTGTACTGGACTCAAAAGTGCATGACTGTGGTCGGAGTTATGTGTTTGATGAAGGAAACTAAGGGGGCTTTTCATAGAACATTTGTTAGACGAATGTGAGAAGCATTTGCCTAGGAGTAAAAAATTCTGGCTATAATTTAATTAACAGTGATCTCCTATGACCGTCAGCTCCATCTAGTGGCTAAAATGCAAAATTAGTATAAAAAAAAAAAGTGCAATACAGCATTATGACCACTAGATGGAGCTAAAAAATCATAGGTAATCACTGTAAGGGAAAAAATAAATAAAAAATTCATCACAGTTGGGCGAATGCTGGTCATATTTGTTCAATGAATTTTTTTAAAATAGCTCAGACCACAAAATGTACTCAGCCAATGAGAGGTAATGACTCCATTTTTATTTTTCTCCTGCTATCAATGGTCAACACTTCATCCATGTCTTTGGTGATCTCTGATCTCCTTATGAACTGTTTCTTACATGATGAGGATCAGCCATGGAGTATATCTGAGGTGTATATCAGGGTGTGCTTCTTCCCCACATGTCCAGCAACATTCATATACAACACATTTCCCGCACTCAAGATACTAATAGGGCCGGTTCAACCACTCCCCTTATTGCCCTTATTTTATTCGTTTTTTAAGTGATCACTTTTTTATGTAATGATGGTTTTATTCAATAAACCCTCAAACTGATTTACACTATTGGAGCCTTCCCTTCCTTTTGTCTTTTTTCCATGTCATGGTGAATCGACTTCTCGGAAGTTTGGCTCTTTTGTGTCCTCCACGACTCCGATAAGTATTGTTATATTGACTTATATTTTTTACTACCTGAGTCAAGACCACCTGACGGTGGGTCCTTTACCAAGCATTTTTATCTGTGACACATCTGGAATCAACACCATCCAGGCCCTTGATTTTCCATCCAGGATCGCTGAGGGTGTGAGTATTCGTCTCGTTGAGATCTTACGCTCTAATGATCCACTGCCGCTGACAAGTGGGTCCATCTGCTCTGGTAAGGGTATTTCACCTATTTCCTCTTATGAAGACTTTCTTGATGGTCCATATGGTTTCCAACCCAGTTTCATCATTTAATTTTCATCACTTATGTTACGGACATTATTTGTTTTTTATCACGTTTGTGTGGACTTTAATATTTTAATATCTGGTTTGCACATAAAATTTTTCCTGACCTAGGTTGATCCTTAGGTCCTTTTTGAAAACTTAGCGCTTCATTTTTTCAGCACCATTTTATTAGAATTTTTGGCATATTTTTTTGCAGCAGCTGTTTGTGTTCAGTATACTTCGAGACTAGCGCACATTTTTTCCAATTTCTAAGATACTAATACACAGAGGTGGGGGACTTGAGTCACATGATTTGAGGACTTGCGACTTGCTTGACAGAATTCAATAAATGACTCGACTTGACTTGTCACTAATGACTTGCGACTTGACTTTGACTTGGGCTATATGACTTGCAATGACTTGGCACCACTAACACTAACCGCAAGCCGCCGTCTGCCTACCTGATCAGCGTGTCATGCAGACAGACGGCGGCCATTGCAATGTTCAAAAGCCGCGCCTCCTCGTCTGTGATAGGCGGAACACTCAATTTCACAGCAGGCAGTGTTCCGCCTATCACAGACATCCTTGTCTGTGTTATGAGGATGAGCGGATGTCCATGATAGGCGGAACACTGAATGCTGGGAAAATGAGTGTTCTGCCTATCAGACGAGGAGGAGGCGCGGCTTTTGAATACTGGAATGGCCGCCGGGATGCTGCCGATCAGGTACGCGGCTGACGGGCACAGTGAGGCATTGGGCACAGTGAGGCATTGGGCACAGTGAGGCATTGGGCACAGTGAAGCATGGACACAGTGAAGCATGGGCACAGTGAGGCATTGGGCACAGTGAAGCACGGGCACATAACCAATATTATTTATTGTTATCCCTCCTATTATTTTTATACAGTATGGGGTAGATCAGTATTTTGACTTGATTTGTGACTTGACCAAAATAATTGACTTGCTTGACTTCTAGCAGGGACTCGACTTGACTTGCTTGCTTTTCGTCACAGTAACTTGGGACTTGCTTGAGACTTGAAGGTTAAGACTTGAGACTTGCTTGTGACTTACTCCCATGTCTGCTAATACACCTCGAGGGTTGTGTGGGACCCCTGATGTACAGGAAGACAGGACTTTACTGAGGAACAATTCCCTCACTCAGGACAGGAAAGTGGCTTCTCACACATGTGTAATCTCATATGTCTGTTAAACTCAGTCTTCTTTGAAAAACATTTCCCGCACTCAGGACAGGAATATGGCATCTCCCCCGTGTGAGATCTCTGATGTCTGTAAAGACTGGACTTCTCTGAAAAACATTTCCCACACTCAGAACAGGCAAACGGCTTCTCCCCCATGTGGGACCTTTGGTGTCTGTTGAGATTGGACTTATCTGAAAAACATTTCCCGCACTCAGGACAGGAATACGGCTTCTCGCCCGTGTGAAACCTCTGATGTGTGACAAGTTCTGATTTCTGTGTAAAACATTTCCCGCACTCAGAACAGGAAAACGGCTTCTCACCCCTGTGCAATCTCTGATGTGTGTAAATATTGCACTTAAAGGAAAAACATTTCCCGCACTCAGGACAGGAATACGGCTTCTCCCCCGTGTGAGATCTCTGATGTGTGGAAAGATAAGACTTCTTTGAAAAACATTTCCCGCACTCAGTACAGGAATAGGGCCTCTCACCTGTGTGAGACATTTTATGCACATCAAGATGGGATTTAAAACGGAAACACTTCCCACACTCAGTACAGGAAAACCTCTTATCTGTTGGAAGGACGGCAGAAAGTCCCACAGTCTGAGGTTCCTCAGGATAAGAGGAATACGATGGGCCGGCACCGTCCCGCACGGTCTGAGGTTCCTCAGGATAAGAGGAATACGATGGTCCGGCACCGTCCCGCACAGTCTGAGGTTCCTCAGGATAAGAGGAATACGATGGTCCGGCACCGTCCCGCACAGTCTGAGGTTCCTCAGGATAAGAGGAATACGATGGGCCGGCACCATCCCGCACAGTCTGAGGTTCCTCAGGATAGGAGGAATACGATGGTCCGGCACCGTCCCGCACAGTCTGAGGTTCCTCAGGATAAGAGGAATACGATGGTCCGGCACCGTCCCGCACAGTCTGAGGTTCCTCAGGATAAGAGGAATACGATGGTCTGGCACCATCCCGCACAGTCTGAGGTTCCTCAGGATAAGAGGAATACGATGGTCCGGCACCGTCCCGCACAGTCTGAGGTTCCTCAGGATAAGAGGAATACGATGGTCCGGCACCGTCCCGCACAGTCTGAGGTTCCTCAGGATAAGAGGAATACGATGGTCCGGTACCGTCCCGCACAGTCTGAGGTTCCTCAGGATAAGAGGAATACGATGGTCCGGCACCGTCCCGCACAGTCTGAGGTTCCTCAGGATAAGAGGAATACGATGGTCCGGCACCGTCCCGCACAGTCTGAGGTTCCTCAGGATAAGAGGAATACGATGGTCCGGCACCGTCCCGCACAGTCTGAGGTTCCTCAGAATAAGAGGAATACGATGGTCCGGCACCGTCCCGCACAGTCTGAGGTTCCTCAGGATAAGAGGAATACGATGGTCCGGCACCGTCCCGCACAGTCTGAGGTTCCTCAGGATAAGAGGAATACGATGGTCCATCTACACTGTGTGGTGCCGGATGGACATTTGAGGTAGTCGGGTTTTCTCCTGGACTATACTGTGTGATGTCCTCATCTTCTACTTTACAGTCTGGAGACAAAGTGAGACAATCCTCTGAGGTTTTCCTCATCTCCCGTCCATCTACTAAAATAGAAATACAAAGATTATTACTAGACATGAGCTGATTGGTTCCCCTAAACCAGGACTCCGCCCACATCAGGCAGCTTTGTCTCTGAGAAACATACCTGGTAAATGATTTCCCTTGACCTCCAATTAGATCACTTCTCCATTTATAGACTCAGACAGTAAAAACGTTATTTTATAATCTGGACCAATCAGTGAGCAGTATGGGTGGAGGAATGGATTTAGTGTTAATGACCCACCTGTGCTGATCTCTGTAGGAGTGTCCTCCTCTATAAATGTCCCCGTTATTCCATCCCCCTCCATAGACTGCTGATCATCCCTCACATACGTCTCTTCTTCTTCTGATTTCACCTCAACTTTTATGTCTATCAGATCTTCAGCCTAAACCAAGAAAATTTGAGAAAATAATATCCGTAAAATATAACCTCACATAATAAATCCACATATCATCTCCAGGAGTCCATGTCCTAGATGCTCCATCCCACCAACCTTGTAACTGTCATATATGGTGTGATCTTCCTGTGTGGAATCCCGGGAATGCAGAGGACGGGGACATCTCTCTGGGGGGTTCCTGGTATTAGGTGGATCCATCATATCCTTAAATCCTTCTGAAAACTCCATCATTCCATACTCCTCATCCTCCTCTTTATACTCTTCTTTAACAACAATATTATCATCCCCGAGGTTTCCACTCTGAATATATAAATAGACAGTGACATCCTGACACCTTATAGGAACCTGACACACACAATGATACAGTCACCATCCAGACACATCCCTTGTCTGTTACTGGATAATGTCCCAGAATTCCCGGCACCGCTCACCTCTCCTGTCAGCAGCTCCATCATCTTCTTGGTGACTTCTAGAATCTTCTCCATGTTGTGTCTCTCAGGTTTTAGGGAGTCACCCGGAGGCACTGTGATGGTCATATGATCACCTGACTTCAGAGGAGCAAATCTCTGTATTGGAGAACCAATAGGAATATCATGTTAGAATCCCAGAATCCTCCTCGCCTCTCCGGTCAGGTCTGTGTTTTATTAATAGAGATAAGAGATGATGTCATGTGACCTCCCAGAATCCCCCTCACCTCTCCGGTCAGGTCTGTGTTTTATTAATAGAGATAAGAGTGATGTCATGTGACCTCCCAGAATCCTCCTCACCTCTCCGGTCAGGTCTGTGTTTTATTAATAGAGATAAGAGTGATGTCATGTGACCTCCCAGAATCCTCCTCACCTCTCCGGTCAGGTCTGTGTTTTATTAATAGAGATAAGAGTGATGTCATGTGACCTCCCAGAATCCTCCTCACCTCTCCGGTCAGGTCTGTGTTTTATTAATAGAGATAAGAGTGATGTCATGTGACCTCCCAGAATCCTCCTCACCTCTCCGGTCAGGTCTGTGCTTTATTAATAGAGATAAGAGTGATGTCATGTGACCTCCCAGAATCCTCCTCACCTCTCCGGTCAGGTCTGTGTTTTATTAATAGAGATAAGAGTGATGTCATGTGACCTCCCAGAATCCTCCTCACCTCTCCGGTCAGGTCTGTGTTTTATTAATAGAGATAAGAGTGATGTCATGTGACCTCCCAGAATCCTCCTCACCTCTCCGGTCAGCAGGTAGATGATCTCCAGGGTGAGGTTTAGTATCCTTTCAGTCATGTGACTCCGGTCCTCCTCCATCCTCATTGGTCAAGTGATCTATACAGGTTTCCTGTAGACCAATAATTGATAACAGAGAATGATCTGGACTGTACTGGTTGCACAATATTAGGATGGGGGATAATATGAGGGTTTCTATCATGGAAAAACGGTCCCCAGTGGGATTACACACAGAAGAACATTCAGTTTAGTGTTTGCATTTATGGGGTCCAGGAACCTTTTATCTTTTGCCCTTTATGTCTAAATAAAACCCCTATCATCTACAAATCTCCAAACTGCAGGAAAAGTTCTGGCCCCATAAGTGGGGAAACATTCAGACCCAGAAGGGGTTAATCTAGGTTTCCACACTATATATGTGTGTATCATCATCTGCTGGAGATAAATGTCGTCACAGTGACTATGGAGGAAGAGGACGGACATGACTGGGGGGGTTACTGGGTGTTAATAGAAAATATTCCTCTCAACTTACTGAAATAGAGAAGAAAGACACCTTTTGCCACTACTAAATATTAATTCAGAGGCCACAACCCCTTTTATACACACTATGATGACTTAAAGCTTAAAGTGGAAGTAAACCCATTGATTTAACAGTTTTAAAAAACTGTTAAATTCCCGGCATGCCGGAAATGCTAACTGCCACATTGGTTGTGCTCTCAACCAAACTGTCAAACCATCCAATGGCTGGTGTCATAACTGGTCACATGTGCAGCATCATGGCAGTTGAAGATTAAACAGAGGCCAAGATGGCAGCTTCCTTGGCTGAAAACGATAGGAGGGTTTACTTCCACTTTAATGCCAAATAAAAGTATTCTCTGCACAGAAGTAGGTCAATCCTTTCCTCTCCTTATACACCACCAAATACTGCTCTGATGGAGACCAAATACTGGATGAAGTCTTCTTCAGAAACTCTTTCTTCTCCAAAGTGTCCATCTCCCGGTCCCCATTCTCCACTGACTTCCATGTCTATTTATTGTATATTGTAGTGAAGAGGAGATCCGCGGGAGGAAGCACAGAGCTCTGTGGAGGACCAGGAGATCGGCACTCCCCGGTCGTGTCTGTTCCTGAAGAAGACTTCAGTTGGTTCAGAGAGGTAAGAATTTACCTTTACAGGGAAACCTTCTATTTGGGTTGGATGTTTGGTGACAATGTGATCAGTTACACCCGCTTATGTTTTATGTCACCATTACTTTTCTTTTATACCAGTATTTTCACTTCAATACGTGAAATCTGATGGAATATTGAGAGCGATAGAAACACTTTGGGCAGATAAATAGAATACGTGTTTGTCTGTGTGTACATCAGACTGAAAAGAGAAACGTTTAAAGGGGAAAGATGGACAGAGAGATTTGGTTTCTAATAATGGACAGTGATGGGAGCTATGATAAAATAAGATCTTATTACCTCCTCAGGTGCCAGTTCCAGCAATGTCTTCTCTCTACTTCCTCTCACATTAAATGTCCCATTCGTATGTACAATCACTTCCTGTGTGCATGCTACATCACTTCCTGTCTGATTTCCATAGAGACTTTCATAGAGACGTCATGTCTGGGTAGATGTGAGATCACCACCTTGTGGATCTCAGAGGAACTGCAGCCCCGAGAAACGTCTCGTAGTGTGAACACGCCCTTGTGCTGTTTGTGAATGTACTGTATATCTTTATAGATGGACAGTTACCAACTGTCTCCGATTTGCCAGGAAAATCATACTTTTTAGCTATTTGTCCTGGGCTGTATCCCGAGAATCACAGCGTAAAGTGGAAACGTGTTTGGGGCCAGGCAATGGGAGACCAATCGGCGTCTAGATTGGAGCTGTAAGCGACCAATGAGGATGTAGTGATCAGCAGTTGGTTGATATCAGAGAACGCCCCCCTCATTACCCTACTGCCCCATCCACCTTCTCCTCTCCCTGCCTCCTTCATTACCCTCCTGTCCCCTTCCTCGTCCTCCTGTCTCATTCTTCACCCCCCCCCATCTTCATCTCTCTGCCATTTGGTTTACCCACCTCCTCTTCTTTACCTCTCTGTCCCACTCATCACCCTCCTGTCCCCATTTCCACCTTCTCCTCCTCCTCCAGTTGTCACAAAGACAAAGTCTTCTGAAATATTCTGGTGAAGAATTAGTGCGCTCTCAGATATCATCTCCAGAATGTGCACCCCCCCCCCCCCCCCCCCGCGCCATGGTTCCAGGCTCCGCCATCCTACCTACAGGTCCTGTACCGGCATAGCGCATACCTCCCAACTTTTTGATATGGTAATGAGGAAAACCTATCAGCAAAAGTATGCAGGCATAGGACACACCCCTTGCCATGCCCCCTTAAAGGAGAATTGTACAAAAAACAAGATTGGGTAAACCCACAAGTGTTTTTTTTACCACTACTATTCCTTTTATATTGGCTTTTGGAATTTACAAATGCAGCAATTTAGAAATCAGATGAAAGGTTTAGCGCTGGAAAACACGCTTTGATAGATAAAAAGTGCATTTTATACACATCTGTATTGATCAGGCCAAAATGAGGGACAAATGGGGAGGAATGAGGGACAGAGGGACATTGCTCCAAATCAGTAACAGTCCCTCCAATTCAGGGACAGTTGGGAGCTATGCATAGCGGGTTCTGCCGGGTAGAGGAGATGGAGACCAGAGAACATCAGCTCCCTGAACACCCCTAGATAGAATGAATTCAGAAGTGATGTGTATTAGGTCACCTCCAGGTTTAGTTCTATCATTCCTGGCCGCTGTGGCCACAGAAGCTTAAAATGGAGCCCAATCTGTTCTCCATTATCTTCAGTGGAGGGCAGGAGAGACATAAGGGGGTCTAATAGAACCTTGATCCCTCATTAAAGAGAGCCTGTCACAACAAAATGCTATAATGTACTTTTGAGTTGAGAGGTATCCTAATATAGCGCAGTCTTACCCCGAAGGGTCCCGACGCGCATAGCAGAGTTCTTGGGAAAAGAGGACCCAGGAACCAAAAGCAGCACAGAGCGGCAGAAAGGGTGGAAGAGAGAGACTACGCAGGAGAGGCTCGCGTGAAAAGCCAAGTATTCAGTGACCCGCGGAAGACCGGGATAGTAGGGGCCTCCTGGAGCTCGACAGGGAGGCTATTCCATAATACGGCACTCTGGTGGGAGAAGGCCCGACCATAACGCCGGATCTTCTTGGGCACCGAGATGTGGAGGAGATCTCTGCCGGTAGATCTGAGTGATCTGACAAGAGCTCATTTATGAAAACGAGAGCAGAGATAGCTTGGGGCTAGGCCTCTCATAATCTTAAACATAATACATCCGGCCTTAAATATGGTGCGGTAGTGGACCGGCAGCCAATGCAAGGCACGGAGGACAGGGGTGATATGATCCCTCAACGGGACATCCACTGTAGTGGGGTACTGGTCTCTCATGTGATAGCAATAATGTTAAAGTGTAAAAAGTGTAAAATAATTAAAGATATACCCAAGCACTTAAACCTCATCCCCATACATTTTTGAGCCCCTATGTGCATGCACATACAGTACCTATGTAAACGCACCTGTCCTGGGCACCTACATACGAAAATGATGATTGCGTTACACATGTTACACATTGCCGTACACACGTGAGCACAATAATTCTAGGCCCAATATGCATAGTTAACACTAAACAAAGGAGATGTAGGGGCTTTTTCTATGTGGCCTAAGGGCAATTTTTGTCTATTTACTCTGCACAACCTCATCTTTTATATTTTACCAAAACTTGGGTAATATATTGTGTTTGCGTCCAATAAAATAACATTTAGGTAATTTTTACTCATATTTATGTATGTTTGATAAACCATTGTACTAATATTATATGGCATTAAAAAAATTGTAACGACCACCATTTTATTCCCCAGGGCCTCTGCTTTCAAAAAATATATTTTTGGGGGTTTTTAACTAAGCTTCAGCCCAAAAATGTGCATTTTAACATGTGTAAACAAAACAAAATGCAAAAACAGCTCAGGCAGTGAAAGGGTTATTGCAAACTCGATTGACTCATTCTCCTGTGATCACACAAATATTAGAGCTTCCTCTACAGTCTGGTGATGGCCGAAAGGGAGCAGTGCCAATGCAGGTGGACGTACCCATCTTTCTGATCACTGCCACAGTAGTCCAGGTATCTATTATCACTGCCACACCAGTCCCCGTGTCTATTATCACTGCCACACCAGTTACAGTGTCCCTGATCCCCGCCACACCAGTTACAGTGTCCCTGATCCCCGCCACACCAGTCACAGTGTCCCTGATCACTGCCACACCAGTCACAGTGTCCCTGATCTCCGCCACACCAGTTACAGTGTCCCTGATCACCGCCACACCAGTTACAGTGTCCCTGATCACCTCCACACCAGTTACAGTGTCCCTGATCACCTCCACACCAGTTACAGTGTCCCTGATCACCTCCACACCAGTTACAGTGTCCCTGATCACCGCCATACCAGTTACAGTGTCCCTGATCACCTCCACACCAGTTAGTGTCTCTGATCACCCCAACACCTGTTATAGTGCCCCTGTACACATCACACTAGTCCAAGTGTCACTGATCACCACCACACCAGTTACATTTCCATTAATAACTGCAACAACAAGTGCCAGTGTCCCTAATTACCACCACACTAGTCATATTTGCCCTAATCACTGCCATACCAGTCCCAGTGTGTCAGAAACCATGAATCAGACCGAGACAGAAATATAGTTAAATCACACTTGTTTGATAATAATAATAGGTATAAAAAAAGTAGCGCTGAAAAGTGGGAGTAAAAACAAATCAATGTCTCTCTGAATAGGTGAAAACCTGAGTGAAAAAATGTTGATATGTATCTCAACAACTAATCATATTGTGTATACGTGAATAGAAAGTCCGTGATATCTAACATAAAAAATCATGGAAATGAATATAATGTGTCCATCCAAAACATATATAAAATTATGGTGAGGAAAAAGACATGTAGGCCATATGGGTCATCAGGGGACACGCCATTAACGCTTGTACAGTTTACATACGTGCTTGATAATACCAGTTGGAGAGAGCTTCCTCTGGAACCTCTTTATATTTCTCAGTTATCCCCAACCGGGGTTCTTTTTGGGTTAAATCACCTTCGTACCCATTGGAATATGGCTGATATCCGGTGAACCCAGGTCGGTCCCATACACTCTGGATTTTCTATCAAGATTTGGAGCCGAGGATTACCGAGTTGCAACGGCTAAGACTGAGATTCCAACCCTATACGAGTCATCAGACAAGTCGATTGGTCCTAGAGCTGGATTTTCTACGCTCACGTGATCTGCTGTCATCGACAGGCAGATCCATGTGCTCTGGTAAGAGTATTCCATCTATTATATAGAGTCGGAAGATGTCTTTTCCCTGATGACCCATATGGCCTACATGTCTTTTTCCTCACCATAATTTTATATATGTTTTGGATGGACACAATATATTCATTTCCATGATTTTTTATGTTAGATATCACGGACTTTCTATTCACGTATACACAATATGATTAGTTGTTGAGATACATATCAACATTTTTTCACTCAGGTTTTCACCTATTCAGAGAGACATTGATTTGTTTTTACTCCCACTTTTCAGCGCTACTTTTTTTATACCCATTTCGTTTACATTTTTTGTCACATTGTTGTGTAGCAGCTTTTTGATTCTTTGATTTTTTTATTTTTTTCACATTAGCGCAATATTTATTTTTATTTCCACTGATAATAATAATAAAAAGGTAAACAGAGTAAGCATAGTCAAAACATAGCCAGAGTTCGGTAACCAGATCGGGTAGTCGGCAAAGCCAATGTCCAAGAGCCAGCGATAAAGGTAGAGTACAGCAAGCAGGATCTGTAGCCAGAGGGAACGTCAGACAAGCAGGTCTTCAAGTGGAACACAGGAGAAAGTCTCTTGTGATGTTAACACAGGCGAAGGCAAAGAGCAAATGAACTGGAAGTCCTTAAGTAGGCAGAGCTGATTAGCAGGATCATCAACAGGTGGATCACTGTGGAAAGATGTGAGCTGGCAATTAGCTGACAGCTGAGCTGCCAGCACAGAGAAGGAAGGACTGAGCCCAGCCCTGACACAGTGTCCCTGATCATCACGCCAGTCATATTGTCTATAATCACCGCCACACCAGTTACAGTGTCCCCGATCACCGCCACACCAGTTACAGTGTCCCTGATAACCGCCACACCAGTCACAGTGTCCCTGATCACCGCCACACCAGTTACAGTGTCCCTGATCACTGCCACACCAGTTACAGTGTCCCTGATCTCCGCCACACCAGTTAGTGTCCCTGATAACCGCCACACCAGTTACAGTGTCCCAGATAACTGCCACAACAGTTACAGTGCCCCTGATCACCACCACACCAGTTACAGTGTCCCTGATCACCACCACACCAGTTACAGTGTCACTTATAACTGCCACAGCAGTCATAGTGTCACCATTAGGACTTGTTCACATGTGCAATGCTTTCTGAAGAGCCATCTGTGTTCAGATGGCTCTTTAGAGAGCATTGGGCAGGCAGTGGGGAGGCACTGTAATGCCTCCTCACCACCTGCTTTAACCCTTTGGACCCCACACAACCACCCCCATTTACTTCAATGGGTCATGATTAGTGGGTGTACAGGGGGTATAATTCCTGCCAAAGCTGCAATGCAAAGCATCACAGCCATGGCAGGTGTACACCTCCAGCTACTGCCTCGGCAACGTAAGGGGTAATGTTTGGGGGGCAGTTTAACTGCGGCGCAAACACAAGGTCCCCCTCCCCAGCCAGTCATAGTTGGTGTCCCTGATTGTTGCTTGTACTAACCCAGGCCTGTTTATTGACCACGCTTCTGCCTGGACTGGTCCTTTGTCTGTTTGCTGACCATGTCTCTGCCTGCGGGCTGAACCGACCCATCTGCAAGCCTGATTATGTTTCTGCAACACAATCCCAGCCATCCCATATGGACAACTGCATTTCTGGAACCACAGGAACGCTTTTGTTTTTCTTTTCTTTAGCCTCCTGTACTTCCTTTGCCAGTGAACAAGGCCAGTCTTCAAAAGACCCAAATGCTTTCTAGAAAATACCTTGAGGTGTTTGCTTTCCAAAATGTGGTCATTACGTGGGTGTTTCCACTGTCCTGGTTCTCCAGGGCCTCCAAAAATGTGATAGATGGTCAGTAAATTAGATAAGTAATGTATGCCTCTTGAAAGCCTGAAGGTGCTCCTTGGATTGTGTACCCCCCCCCCCCCCTGTGTGGCCAGGCTCTGAAAAAGTTTCATACATGTGGTATCGCCATACTCAGGAGTAGCAGAATGTGTTTCGGGGTGAAATTCTAAGAATGCTGTGTGTGAGAAATATCTTATTCTATTGACAAATGTGTGTAAAAAAATGTAATTTTTATTTTCTTTCTGCATTTTGCAAAAGCTTGTGGCAAAAAAATGAAGGCTTCAAACGACTCACAATGCTTTTTTAGAAAATCCATTGGGGTGTTTGCTTTCCAAAATGTTGTCATTTTGTGGGTGTTTCCACTGTTCTGGTGCTCCAGGACCTCCAAAAAGGTAATAGGTAGTCAGCAAATTAGATGCGTAATTTATGACTGAATGTGAAGGTGCTCATTGGATTTTGGGCCCCTCTGTGTGGTTAGGCTGTAAAAAAAGTCTCAGGCCTCGTACACACGGCCGAGATTCTCGTTGAAAAAAACATGTCGTTTTTTTCGACGAGATTCTTGGACAAGAAACTTGTCCCGGCCGAGTGTACAGACGCTCGATTCAAAGAACCCGCGGTTCTTTGAATGGAGCGTACGCGGTGACGTCATTGACTACGACGAGCATGCGCTCGTCACATTCGATGCCGTCGCCGCCATCTTGGTATACCCTACGTATGCCTAGGAAGCTACCGCGCATGCGTCAAATTCATTTCGAACATGCGCGGGCTTCCGGGAGGACAGGTAAGTGTACACACACTCACTTTTCTCGTCGAGAAACATGCCGACGAGAATCTCGACGAGAAAAGAGAGCAGGATCTCTATTTTCTCGTCGAGATTCTTGTCGCTTTTCTTGACGAGAAACCATACACACGAACAAATTTCTCGGCAAAAAATCTCTGCCAGCAAGTTTCTTGCTGGTTTTTGCCGAGAAACTCGTTCGTGTGTACGAGGCTTCACACATGTGCTTTTGCCATACTCAAGAGTAGAAGAATGTATTGGGTGTAATTCTAAGTATGCTCATAATGTGTGTAAGAAATATCTTATTAATTGTCAGTTTTCTGTAAAAAATACATTTTGATTTTCTTTCCTGCATTTCCAAATCCTTGTGGCAAAAAAAAATTACATTTCCTAAAGGCGAACTATGGCTTTCAGAAAATAACTTGGAGTGTTTTTCCTCCAAAACTGTCATAGGTAGTCAGGAAATTTGATGTTAAATTTTTGCTCTTTGAAAACCCAAAGGTGCTCCTTGGATTTTGGGCCCCTCTATTCACCAAGGCTGTGAAAGAGTCTCAGACATGTGGTATCCTGATACTCAGGAGTATCAGAATGTGTTTTGGGGTGAAATTCTAAGAATGTCAATGCTGTGTGTGAGAAATAACTCATTAAGCCAACAATTTTGTGCAAAATTTCTTTAATTTTATTTCTACATTTTCCAAAAGCTTGTGGCAAAAAAATGAAGTCTTCAAAAGACTCAACCTTGCCTTTTAGAAAATACTTTGGGGTGTGCTTTCCATAATGTGGTCATTTCGTTTTTTTCCCACTGTTCTTGTGCTCTAGGGCCTCCAAATACTGTATGTGATAGGTAGTCAGGAAATTTTAATTTATGCCTGAATATGAAGGTGCTCCTTGGATTTGGGGCCCCTCTGTTTGTCTAGGCTGTGAAAAAGTCTCACACGTGTGGTATTACCATACTCAGGAGGAGAACAGAATGTGTTTTGGGTGTAATTCCAAACATGCCTATGATGTGTGCGAGAAATATCTTGTGTAAAAAAAATTAATTTAGATTTTCTTTCCTGCATTTCCGAAACCCTGTGTTAAAAATTACATTTACTAAAGGGTAACTATGCCTTTCAGAAAATACCTTAGACAATTTTGTGTAAAAAAAAATACATGTTCACTTTCTTTCTGCATTTTCCAAAAACTTGTGGCAAAAAAAAAAAAGAAGTCTTCAAAATACTCACAATGCCTTTCAGAAAAAACATTGGGATGTTTGCGTTCCAAAATGTGGTCAGGTTGTGGGTGTTTCCACTGTTCTGGTGCTCTAGGGCCTCCATAACTGTCATGGGTAGTCAGGAACTTTGATGTGTAATTAATGCTCTTTGAAACCCCAAAGGTGTTCCTTGGATTTGGGGCCCATCTTTGCATCTAGACTGTAAAAAAAACTGACGCGTGGTATCATCATATTCAGGAGGAGTATCAGAATGTGTTTTGGGTGCAATTATCAGTATGCCCATGCCATGTGTGAGAAATAACTTATTAACCACTTCGGCTCCGGACCATTTCGCTGGTCAAAGACCAGGCCACTTTTTGCGATTCGGCACTGCGTCGCTTTAACTGACAATTGCGTGGTCGCGTGACGTGGCTCCTAAACAAAATTCACATACTTTTTTTCCCACAAATAGAGCTGTCATTTGGTGGTATTTGATCACCTCTGCGGTTTTTATTTTTTGCGCTATAAACAAAAATAGAGCGACAATTTTGAAAAAAATGCAATATTGTTTACTTTTTGCTATAATAAATATCCCCAAAAAATATATATAATTTTTTTTTCCCTCAGTTTAGGCCGATACGTATTCTTCTACATATTTTTGGTAAAAAACAAAAAACGCAATAAGCGTTTATTGATTGGTTTGCGCAAAAGTTATAGCGTTTACAAAATAGGGGATAGTTTTATGACATTTTTATTATTAATTTTTTTTTACTAGTAATGGCGGCGATCAATGATTTTTATCATGACTGCGACATTATGGCGGACACATCGGACACTTTTGACCATTGTCATTTTTACAGCGATCAGTGCTATAAAAATGCACTGATTACTGTAAAAATGACACTGGCAGTGAAGGGGTTAACCACTAGGTGCTGCTGTAGGGGTTAAGTGCGCCCTAGTAAGTGATTCTTACTGTAGGGGGGATGGGCTGTGTGTGACATGACACTGATCTCCGCTCAGATTACACTGAGGGGAGATCAGTGTCATTGTCACTAGGCAGAGCGGGGAGATGCTTGTTTACATTAGCATCTCCCCGTGAGACGGATACCCGCGGCGATCGAGTCTGCGGGACCCGCGGTCGGGCTCACGGAGCTCGCTGCCGGCATGCGACCACACGGCGGCATCTTAAAGGGGACGTACCTGTACGCCCATATGCCTGTCCGTGCCATTCTGTCTACGTAAATAGGCGTGCGGTGGTCCTTAAGTGGTTAAACTGACAAGTTTGTATAAAAAATAATAATTTTGTTTTCATTTTCTTTCTGCATTTTCCAAAAGCTTGTAGAAAAAAAATATGAAGTCTTCAAAAGACTCACAATGCCTTTTAGAAAAACATTGGGATGTTTGCTTTCCAAAATGTGGTCAGGTTGTGGGTGTTTCCACTGTTCTGGTGCTCCAGGGCCTCCAAAAATGTGATAGGTAGTCAGGAAATTAGATTTTATACCCCTAGAAAGCCTGAAGGTGCTCCTTGTATTTTGGGCCTCTCTCTATGCATCTAGGCTGTGAAAGAGTATCAGACATGTAGTATCCCCATACTCAGGAGGAGTTTCGGGATGTGGTTTGGGGTGTAATTATAAGTATGCCTATGCTATGTGTGAGAAATATCTTATTAAACTGACAACTTTGTGTAAAAAAATAAATTTTCGAAAAGCTTGTAGTAAAAAAAAAATTACGTTTTCAAAAGACTCACAATGCCTTTTAGAAAATACATTGGGGTTTTTGCCTTCCATAATGTGGTCATTTTATGTGTACAAACAAGGGCGCACACACTGCCTCAGGCAACAAAAATGGACACACCTGATTCAAGGTGGTAATCTCAGCTGACCACCGTCAGTAGCATAAGGAAGAAGGAATTTATTGCACACTTGAGTCCAAAGGATGCTGTTAAAGTTTTCTTTATTGTCATAAGCCAGACAAACTTGCAAAAAATAGAATTTTTGTAACAGCTTACCTGTAAAATCCTTTTCTTGGAGTACATCACGGGACACAGAGCGGCATAGTCATTACTATGTGGGTTATATAGAATTACCTTCAGGTGCTGGCACTGGCAACTTCCAAAACAGGAAGTACCCTCCCCTATATAAGCCCCTCCCATCCGGGAGTACCTCAGTTTTGTAGCAAAGCAATACGTGTCCCCAAAAGAGGGGTGGGAGCTCTGTGTCCCGTGATGTACTCCAAGAAAAGGATTTTACAGGTAAGCTGTTACAAAAATCCTATTTTCTTCCTCGTACATCACGGGACACAGAGCGGCATAGTCATTACTATGTGGGACGTCCCAAAGCAATGCCAAATGAGGGGGGGGATACACCATACATAAGCTGGGCGCCATCAGGCATGAGGATCTTTTGCGGCCTGCAACACACTGCGCCCAAAGGCGATATCCTCCTGACTTCTAATGTCCACCTGGTAGAACCTAGTAAACGTGTGTACTGAAGACCATGTTGCGGCCTTACAAATTTGAGCCAGGGAGGCCTGGTGATGCACTGCCCATGAAGTTCCAACTGCTCTCGTGGAGTGCGCCCTAACTTTGAACGGAGGCGGTCTACTTCTCAAGCCATAGGCTTGTATTATGACCTGTCGAATCCACTTGGCTAAAGTAGATTTTGATGCTGCCTGACCCTTTCTGGGGCCTTCCGGCAGAACAAACAAAGAATCCGTTCTACGAATCTGAGCAGTGGCTTTTAGATAAGTTTTAACTGCTCTTACTACATCCAAAGAATGCAATAACTTTTCCTCTACCGAGCTTGGTTTGGGGAAAAAAGATTGAAGAACCACATCCTGGTTCAAGTGAAACCTCGATACCACCTTAGGAAGAAAGGCTGGGTGAGGACGTAATACTACTCTGTCCTTATGAATAACCAGATATGGCTCTTTACAGGACATGGCGGCTAATTCCAACACTCTTCTAGCCGAGCATATGGCTACTAAAAATATCAATTTTCTGGTGAGTAGAACCAAGGAAATGTGCCGCAAAGGTTCAAATGGCTGCTTCTGCAGAACCGACAGAACCAAATTTAGATCCCATGGGCATATGGGAGCTTCAATCGGTGGAATAATACGAGTCACCCCTTGCATAAAGGATTTGACAAGTGAATGCATAGCCAGGGGCCTTTGAAATAGTATTGATAAGGCCGAAACCTGACCCCTGACAGTACTTAAGGCAAACTTCCTGTCTACAGCCCACTGTAGGAAGTCCAGAATTCTGCCTATAACGTACTTACGTGGATGCCATTTTCTGGCCTCGCACCAAGTGATGTACGCCTTCCAAACTCTATAGTAGATCTGCCTGGATACAGGCTTCCTGGCATTGATTATAGTTGATACCACAGAGTTAGAGAGACCTCTCTTCTTTAGGATGTGGGATTCAATAGCCAGGCCGTTAAACTTAGAGTTAGTAAGGAAGGGTGGTATATCGGTCCTTGCGAAAGCAGGTCCGGACGACGTTGAAGGGTCCAAGGACTCCCCACAGACATTTTTATGATCTCCGCGTACCAGGCCCTTCGGGGCCACGCTGGAGCCACCAGGATCACCGGCTTCTTTTCCAACCTTGGCCAACACCTTAGACACTGGCAAAAAAAACTGAGGTACTCCCGGATGGGAGGGGCTTATATAGGGGAGGGTACTTCCTGTTTTGGAAGTTGCCAGTGCCAGCACCTGAAGGTAATTCTATATAACCCACATAGTAATGACTATGCCGCTCTGTGTCCCGTGATGTACGAGGAAGAAATATATAGTTGATGTGTTTCACAGGTAAGAATCGTGCTTGTTCACAACCTTGTACAATCAATTCCTTCTTCCTTATGTCATTTTATGGGTGTTTCCACTGTTCTGGTACTCCAGGGCCTCCAAAATTGTGATAGGTAGTCAGGAAATTTGATTTGTAATTTATGCTACTTGAAAGCCCAAAGGTGCTCTTTGGATTTTGGGCCCTTCTATGCATCTAGGCTGTGAAACAGTCTCAGACATGTGGTATTCCCATACTCAGGAGCAGTATCAGAATGTGTTTTGGGGTGTAATTATAAGTATGCTCATGTCGTGTGACAGAAATAACTTATTAAACTGAAAACTTTATTTTCTTGTGGAAAAAAAAAAAAGTCTTCAAAAGACTCACCATGTCTTTTAGAAAAAAACATTGGGGAGTTTGCTTTCCAAAATGTGGTCATTTCACGAGTGTCTCTACTTTTCTAGTGCTCCAGGGCCTCCAAAAAGGTGATAGGTAATCAGAAAACTGGATGCATAATTTATGCCTGAATATGAAGGTGCTCCTTGGATTTTGGGCCCGTTTGTGTGGCTAGGCTGTGAAAAAGTCTCAGACGTGTGGTATCCTCATACTCAGGAGGTGTATCAGAATGTGTTTTGGAGTGTAATTATATGTATGCCCATGCTGTGTGTGAGAAATAACTTGTGAACATGACAACATTGTGAAAAAAAAGCAAATTTTATTTCATTTCATTTTTCAAAAAACTGTGACTAAAACATTTACAACTTCAGAAAACTCGCCATTTTATTTGCAAAACTTGCCCGAAAAAGCCTACCAGATTTCGAACGTCTTTGATAGACAAACTACTCAACGAGTAAAAGTACTCGATTAAAGACATCTACAGACCTCTAAATTCTCTCTTTACGAAACCTCTACACCTCACATCTGTACAATCTTGGAGTAAAGACATACCTGGAGAGGATATCCTAGAAGGCTTTACTTTAATCCAAATACTGGTGACAAATGAATCCTGGAGGAAAACTCAGTTCAAACTTCTACACATGTTCCTTTCTCCACTAAACACTCTTCACCTCCGGGGGCAACTTGTCCTTGGTATTCAGCCTTGAGACATTTTTATTCCATGGACATGCTCAGCCATCTCAGACTACTGGGATCGAGTCCTAACATTTATCTTTGGAGTAACCAACTACCAACCACCTAAGGACCCCTTTCTTCTCCTGTTTGGATGTACAAAGACGTGTAACCTCTCCGATGAACTTAAAACCTTAAAGCTCCTGAACAACCACCAGTGGATTCTCATTAGTCTCCTAGTTGCTCGTAGAATTATCTTTAAAGCATTGGATCTCTGCAACAACGCCCACCATCTCGAAAATCAAGAAAGACCTTAAAACACTTCTACTTAGAGAAAAACTGGTCAGCTATATTAAATGCTTTGAATCCAGATGGCGCCCCTTCATTGACAAGAGCTTAACGACATCTGAGGAATCATCACTACAATCCCCATTCCTATTTGCACCTAGCTAGTGGTATTATGACTCATACAGCTAATTACCCATAACCATGTAATCAATCAATCAACAAGTTATTTTGTATCCATTAAGTGATCTGGCTACCCATTTATATATCGGTAAAAAATTAAACATACTGATCATCCCTTGAACTTCTGACCCCCCGGCAAGCTCGGGAGGCTATTGGTCGAAGATATTCTTTCTCCTCTTCCTTCTCTATATTCTATTCTATACTTTCTTCTATCTCCTATAATTTTTGTTCCTATATTTGAAAAAACATGCCAACAGTTACTTTTTTTTTAAATAATAATTAGAGCCCATTCACACAGGGGCAACACAACTTCCAGCGCAACTTTGGGAGGCAACTTGGACACGACTTGAGCATGAATCACAGCGCGACTCCAGGCAACTTACAAGGCAACTTCAAGTTGCCTCCAGGACAGACTTTCCAGTGGCCAATCAAACAATAATCAGCTCTGTGTGAGGGAGGGAAGGGTTTGCCTGGAAAACGATTTTTACTTCCTGGAAAGTTGCTTCAGTTAAGACAGGGGATCAGACTTGGAGGCAACTTCCATTGAAATCTATGGATACAAGTTGCCTACAAGTCGCCTACAAGTCGGATTGAAGTAGTGCAGGAACCTTTTTTGAAGTCGGAGCGACTTCAGTAGTGTGCATTAAGGCGGCTCCATTCACTTACATTGATTTTCTCATGTCGCGCGACTTGAGGCGACTTCAAGTCAGAACCAAAGTCGCCCCTGTGTGAATGGGCTCTCAAGGTCTTGTTTCTTCAACTGTATGAGAAATTCATAACATACTTTATTCTACTTTGTCATTTAAAATACTCAATAAAATATATATTAAAAAAAAAAAACGTGCCATAACTTCTACTAAAAACCTCAGACTGTCTACTTTACAAAAAATGGGGTCATTTGAGGAGGGGAGGGGGGGGGGGTGTTGCACTGTCCTGGAATTTTTTAACCACTTGCCGACCTTAAACCTTAAACTGCGACAGGTTGACTCTATTGCGAGAATCAGCGTAGGTATACGTCACTTAGTGCAATAGATACAGTGGGCGCGCGTGCGTGCCCACGGTGCGTGGTCAGAGCCTATGCGCTATGTCCGCAACCCGTGATCGCTCAACAGAGAACCAGAATGGGGATCTGTCAATGTAAACAAACAGATTCCCGTTCTGTTAGGGGAGTACAGAGTGATCGTCCGTTCCTAGTGATTAGGAACAGCGATCTCTCTGTACTCCCAGTCAGTCCCACCCCCCACAGTTAGAAACACCTCCCAAGGAACACATTTAACCCCTCCCTAGTGTTAACCCCTTTCCTGTCAGTGTCATTTATGCAGTAATCAGTGCATTTTTATAGCACTGATCTCTGTATAAATGTCACTGGTCCCAAAAAAGTGTCAAATGTAACCGATCTGTCCGCCGTTATGCTGCAATCCCGCTAAAAATCAAAAAAAAAAAAAATCGCTGATCACCGTCATTACTAGTAAAAAATAAATAAATATATACATATAAAAAACTATAATATATGTAAATTACACAACTCACTCCAAAGTGCTCATGTTTATGATCATATCATATATTTTCTATATATATATTTCTATACACATTTATGCACATGAGCACTTTAGAGTGAGTTGTGTAATTTACATATATTATAGTTTTTTATATGTATATATTTTTTTACCTATTCATTTATTATTGATAGACCACATCGGATTCATTTATAAAAAATTAATAAAAATACCATAAAACAGTCCCCTATTTTGTAGACGCTATAACTTTTGCACAAACCAATCAATATACGCTTATTGCTATTTTTTTTACTAAAAAAATGTAGAAGAATACGTATCGGCCTAAACTGATGAAGACATTTATTTTTTTTGGGATATTTATTATAGCAAAAAGTAATAAATATTGCTTTTTTTCAAAAAAATTTTTGTTTATAGCGCAAAATATAAAAACGGCAGAGGTGATCAAATACTGCCAAAAGAAAGCTCTATTTGTGGGGAAAAAAGGACAATTTTGTTTGGGCACAACATCGCACGACCGCGCAATTGTCAGTTAAATCGATGCAGTGCCTTATCGCATAAAATGGCCTGGTCATTAAAGTGGTTGTAAACCCTGAAGCCCTGTACACACGATCGGTTTTACCGATGAAAACAGTCCGATGGACTTTTCTCATCGGACAAACCGATCGTGTATGGGCCCCATCGGTCTTTTTTCCATCAGTGAGAAAAAATAGAACATGTTTTAAATTTATCCGATGGCAAAAAAAAAACGATAGCAAATTCCGATCGTCTGTGTGGAACTCGGACAAAAAACCCACGCATGCTCAGAATCAAGTCGACGCATGCTCAGAAGCATTGAACTTATTTTTTCTCGGCTTGTCTGAGTGTTTTATGTCACAGCGTTTTGGACGGTCAGATTTTTGAATGATGGTGTGTAGGCAGGACTGATGGAAAGGAAATCCGATCGTGTGTACAGGGCTTTACAGACCACTTTAACCTACAGGTAAGCCTAGATTAAGGCTTACCTGTAGGTCCAAGAAATATCTCCTTAACCTACACGGTTAAGGAGATATTTTCCAAAAAAAAGGTACCGATGTCTACGGCGTATGCGCGCCGTAGACAACGGCGCAATCGCACTGAGCGTGCCGTTTTTCTCTTTTAAAAGCCCATGGCGTGTGAAACACACCCAAAAACTCCACCCGGTGCCAAAAAAAAGTGCACACACATAAAGAGTGAAACACAAAATGTGCAACGGGTGTAACACTTGTCCTCCACATGGAAGGACCTTACCCTGATCCCCCGGGGCGTTAGGCTCCAGACGGGGACTGAGGTACATCACATGGTCCATCTGGCCGAAACCAGACGGACCCCTTTCTCTGGAGGGTCTGCCGAAACAGACCCACCCAAGTACTAGGTGGGGCTCCCCCGAAGGGAGACCCCATGAGAGCAGGTGAACCAAGCCAGAAGGCCATGTCCACCGACTCCCAAGTCGTTCAGGGCAGGCCCGAGGACCTACACCCTACTAAACACACTGTGACAAAACGTGTACACAATCAACAAAAAGATACAGAAAAGTGACACACACGGGGATAAATAAAAAGAGAGTGGGGAGAAGGAAGGTGGGAGAGTGAAAGAGTGGCCATTGTGCAATACAATGGCCAGGCCCTCCGGCCAGGAATAAAAAATTCCTCCGGTCCCAGCCAAAAGGCCCGGCCCAGGAGGCAGGTGTGAAAAAAGTGTGTGTGGTGACGTGACCAAGGTGCCAACACTCGAAAAGTGCCCTCCGACACAGTGCAAGTATGGCACCCCTGGACTGCCACTCCAGGGGCACAATCACCACGGGCTTTTCTCTCAACCCTGACTAACAGCCCAGACCGATGCAGCCCCACCCCAGTCAGGAAGGTATCAGAACAAGTAGGAACTAATGGAGAGGGTAAACTGGCAAAACCTCAACCACAGCTCCCATTGCTCCCACCTAATTATATTCGGCGGTACCGGCCAATTCCCCTCAATAACACCGAAAAGGGGCAGGCTTTCCCAACCGAAAGACTGAAAGGGGCGGAAACCACACAAATCCAGGCCAGAAGGCCAGGGACCCGACCCTTCGGCTTCGACCCAATGGTTCTCCATTCCAATCAGAAGGCTTCCGCCTCCACACCAGCAAGTTTTACATACGCCACCGCCATCCCTTTCCACCTCGCCGTGTACTGGGGACGGTTAGCACAGCGCCACCTACTGGCAACTGATAAGAACAGATACTACACTTGATCTTAGCCAAAAGGCCGAGAAGCGATGAACTCGCCTGAGCGTGCCGTTAGTGAAGGCGATCGTGCCGTCACTAGCGGTTCCCATGTGCAGGATTCACGTCATCGCTGCTCCGGCCAGTCACAGCGCCACCCGGAACTCACTCAGGGAGAGATGGCGGCGAAGGAGGAGGTGATCGAGGACCGCTTCGGGGGCTTCAATCTCAGGTAAGTAATTCATAATGAGCTAGTATGCTATGCATACTAGCTCATTATGCCTTTCTCTTGCAGGTTTTTTTTTAGAGGGTTTACTTCCTCTTTAAGGAAGCAAATCCTTCCGGTCCTTAAGTGGTTAAAAGAAGGAACAGAAAAAGAATGTTCTATCTGTCTCAAAAATGATAAAAATTTAGTTTGGGTACTGTGTTGCATGTTTGGGTAATTGCCATTCAAAGTATGACAGTGCTGAGAACTGAAGAGTGGCCTGGACTGGAAGGGGGTGAAAGTGTCTGGTGACCCCTGATGTACAGGAAGACAGGACTTCAGTGAGGAACATTTCCCTCACTCAGGACAGGAAGGTGGCTTATCCCCCGTGTGAGATCTCTGATGTCTGGAAAGATTTGACTTCTGTGAAAAACATTTCCCACAAACAGGACAGGAATACGGCTTCTCCCCTGTGTGCAATCGCTGATGTGTAATAATATGTGACTTTAATAAAAAACATTTCCCGCACTCAGGACAGGAATACGGCTTCTCCCCTGTGTGCGATCTCTGATGTACTTTAAGATGGGACTGCCTAGAAAAACATTTACCACACTCAGGGCAGGTATACGGCTTCTCCCCCGTGTGAATCATCTGATGTTTGTCAAGTTCTGGTTTTCGTGAAAAACACGATCCACACTCAAGACAGGTGTGTTGCTTCTCGCCCGTGTGCGTTTTCTTATGTCTGCAAAGACTGGACCTATCCCCAAAAAATGTTCCACATTCAAGACAGCAATATGGCTTCTCACCTGTGTGCGTTCTCAGATGATTATCAAGTCTGACCTTCTCTGAAAAACATTTCCCGCACTCAGAACAGGAATACAGCTTCTCCCCCGTGTGTAATATTTGATGTCTGGAAAGATATGCATTTGTTGCAAAACATTTCCCGCACACGGGACAGGAATAAGGCTTCTCCCCCGTGTGCAATCTCAGATGTCTGTTACGAGAAAACTTGTCTGAAAAATATCTCCCGCATTCAAAGCAGTACGGCTTATCACCCGTGTGAGACATCTGATGTATGTCAAGTTCTGATTTTTGCTCAAAACATTTCCCGCAAACGGGACAGGAAATTGACTTTTTACCGGTGTGCAATCTTTGATGTTTGTAGAGTCTGGACTTCATTAAAAAACATTTCCCACACTCAAGACAGGAATGTGGCTTCTCACCCGTGTGAGACATCTGATGCATGACAAGCCGTGATTTTTTTGAAAAACATTTCCCGCAATCAGTACAGGAAAACCTCTTATCTTTTAAAAGTTTGGCACCGTCCCGCACAGTCTGAGGTTCCTCAGGATAAGAGGAATACGATGGTCCGGCACCGTCCCACACAGTCTGAGGTTCCTCAGGATAAGAGGAATACGATGGTCCGGCACCGTCCCGCACAGTCTGAGGTTCCTCAGGATAAGAGGAATACGATGGTCTGGCACCGTCCCGCACAGTCTGAGGTTCCTCAGGATAAGAGGAATACGATGGTCCGGCACCGTCCCGCCCAGTCTGAGGTTCCTCAGGATAAGAGGAATACGATGGTCCGGCACCGTCCCGCACAGTCTGAGGTTCCTCAGGATAAGAGGAATACGATGGTCCAGCACCGTCCCGCACAGTCTGAGGCTCCTCAGGATAAGAGGAATACGATGGTCCGGCACCGTCCCGCACAGTCTGAGGTTCCTCAGGATAAGAGGAATACGATGGTCCGGCACCGTCCCGCACAGTCTGAGGTTCCTCAGGATAAGAGGAATACGATGGTCCGGCACCGTCCCGCACAGTCTGAGGTTCCTCAGGATAAGAGGAATACGATGGTCTGGCACCGTCCCGCACAGTCTGAGGTTCCTCAGGATAAGAGGAATACGATGGTCCGGCACCGTCCCGCACAGTCTGAGGTTCCTCAGGATAAGAGGAATACGATGGTCTGGCACCGTCCCGCACAGTCTGAGGTTCCTCAGGATAAGAGGAATACGATGGTCCGGCACCGTCCCGCACAGTCTGAGGTTCCTCAGGATAAGAGGAATACGATGGTCCGGCACCGTCCCGCACAGTCTGAGGTTCCTCAGGATAAGAGGAATACGATGGTCCATCTACACTGTGTGGTGCCGGATGGACATTTGAGGTAGTCGGGTTTTCTCCTGGACTATACTGTGTGATGTCCTCATCTTCTACTTCACAGTCTGGAGACAAAGTGAGACAATCCTCTGAGGTTTTCCTCATCTCCCGTCCATCTACTAAAATAGAAATACAAAGATTATTACTAGACATGAGCTGATTGGTTCTCCTAAACCAGGACTCCGCCCACATCAGGCAGCTTTGTCTCTGAGGATCTTACAATTCCCCCCTCAAGGTAACTAGTAAATGGGTCCTCTGATCTCCTACCAGTTCATTTCTTTATTCATGGACCTTAGTCAGAGAGTGAGGAAACAAAGAGAACTGTCTTTTATAGGAGTGACAGTGATGAGGGGATTATAGGACGAGTGTCTCCACCCCCTCTATCACTCATTGCCATCTTCCCAACACAAGAAGTCCTGCACTTCCTTATTTAGTCATAAATAACAGCGGGGCTGAGCCCCACCAGAGGTCAGAAAGTGAGGATAGGGGGGTAGAAAAGCTAAGATGAAGACTGGACTGATCTTGAAGACCCAGGAGCATGGGGCAGAAGAGCCAAGACACATGCCGCAGTTGCCAAGGTGAAGCAATGCCTATGGTGAATATTAACATTTTGCTGCCAGCTGAACCCCAGAATTTCCATAAATCCAGTCTAGAGACATAAATTGTGTCTGCAGCACAGAGAAGGAAGATTATCTGAGAGAAATTGAGGAATACAGGATGGGGAACACAGCTCAGGAAAGTGACCAGGGTATTACAGGCTGATATCACCCAGTCCCCACCCTACTCAGTCCTTGACCAATCAGTGAGCAGTATGGGTGGAGGAATGTATTTAGTGTCAATGACCCACCTGTGCTGATCTCTGTAGGAGTGTCCTCCTCTATAAATGTCCCCGTTATTCCATCCTCCTCCATAGTTTGCTGATCACCCCTCACATACGTCTCGTCTTCTTCTGATATAACCTCAAATTCTATATCGATTGGATCTCCACTCTAAACCAAGTAAATGAGAGAGAATATCATCTGTAAGATATAAGCTTTAATATTGTGACCTCACATATCCACACATCGTCTCCATAAGTCCGTGTTTTATAAGCTCCATCACACCAACCTTGCAATAGGGAGGGGTGGTATGACCTTCCTGTGTGGAATCCCGGGAATACAGAGGACGGGGACATCTCTCTGGTGGGTTTCTGGTATTAGGTGGCTCCATCACATTCTTGTGTCGCTCTGAAATCTCCTCCATCACTCCGTACTCCTCATCCTCCTCTTTGAACTCTTCTTTAACCTCAATATTAGCATTCCTGAGGTTTCCACTCTAAATAAGTAATAAAACATTCATTGTAATATGCATGCCTATGTATAAAGTATAACTACCAGGGATTGTCAATCACCTACCTGATGATGGTGGGGGATGGTGTGACCTTCCTGTGTGGAATCCCGGGAATACAGAGGACGGGGACATCTCTCTGGTGGGTTTCTGTAGCTGAATGACTCCTCCATCAACCCATCCTCATCATCCTCCTCTTTTATCTCTTCTTTAACATCAACTTTAGAATCTCTCAGGTTTCCACTCTGAATATATAATAAAAATGACATCAATGGTAACAGTGCAGATAATGTACAGATCCTAATGATACTATCAGTGATTGTGACAAAACATGGCAACAAGTAAACCAATGAAATTCCCCCCCATGTTCAAAAGTCTGCACCCCCTTAGTTATTAATCCTGTGTATTGCCCCCTTAAGCATCAATGACAGCGTGCAGTCTTCTGTAATAGTTGTCTATGAGGCCCCAAATTATTGCAGGTGGTAGAGCTGCCCATTCGTCTTGGCACAATGCCTCAAAAATCTTTGGTAGTCTTGCATGAAGCTCACCTTTGAGACTCCCCAGAGCGGCTCAATGATATTAACCACTTCCCTACCCAGCCATAGTCAAATGACGTCCACAGATGGGATCTCCCAGCCATAGTCATATGACGTCCTGGGCTTTGTGGGGGGATATCTGAATGATGGGTGCAGCTAGAGGCATCATTCAGATATCCTTCTGTTCTGCCGGCGATTCTGTGCACCATAAGAACAATCATGGCGGCGGTTCCGCTGCTTGATCGCTCTTATAGGCGGCGGGAGGGGACATCCCCCCCTCCCGCCGCCATCCGGTGCTTCTCCGGGCTCTCCCGTGCCATCGGGGACCCGGAGAGAATCGTCCGGCGCACGATAGGAAGCATAGAGATGACTGGTGACCAGATGGTCACCAGTCATCTCTATGACCGTCGGAGGCCCGGACGCGATGCGATGACGTCACGCCCGGGTCCTCAGATGTAAACAAAGCCACCATTGCGGCTAGTAAACATGACATCAGTGAGAAAAAATTTCCCGATCTCATGCTTTCCAGCCTGGAGGAGAGATGTGGAGGTCTTATTGACCCCACATCTCTCCATAAAGAGGACCTGTCACACACATTCCTATTACAAGGGATGTTTACATTCCTTGTAATAGAAATAAAAGTGATCAAAAAAAAAAAAAGTTAAAAAAGTGGAAAAATAAAAAAAATTAAGTAAAATAATAAAAAATCATAAAACAAAAAAAATTTAACGCCCCTGTCCCCGGTAGTTCGCGATCAGAAGCAAACGTACACGTAAGTCCCGCCCACATATGTAAACGCCGTTCAAACCACATATGTGAGGTATCGCCGCGTGCTTTAGAGCGCGTGCAACAATTCTAGCACTAGCTCTCCTCTGTAACTCTAACCTGGTAACCTGTAAAAAAAATTAAAGCGTCGCCTATGGAGATTTTTAAGTACCGAAGTTTGGCGCCATTCCATGAGTGTGCGCAATTTTAAAGCGTGACATGTTAGGTATCTATTTACTCAGCGTAACATCATCTTTCATATTTTCCCCAAAAATTGGGCTAACTTTACTGTTTTGTTATTTTTTAATTCATGAAACCATTTTTTTTCCCCAAAAAAGGCGTTTGAAAAATTATTGCGCAAATACCGCGCAAGAAAAAAAGTTGCAACGACCGTCATTTTATTCCCTAGGGTGTCTGCTAAAAAAAAACATATATAATGTTTGGGGGTTCTGAGTAATTTTCTAGCAAAAGAATGATGATTTGTACATGTAGGAGAGAAGTGCCAGAATAGGCCCGGTATGGAAGTGGTAAAAAAAGCCCGGGGTTGAAGTGGTTAAGGTCAGGAGATGGCTACTCCAGAACCTTCACCTTTTTCTGCTGTAACCACTGGAGGGTCAGCTTGGCCTTGTGATTAGGGTCATTGCCGTGCTGGAAAGTCCAAGAGCGTCCGTTCCATGGAGAGCTGTATTCAGTGAGAACGGAGCCGACACTGCCCGTTCGAAAATCAGTAACTGCAGGGTGGCTGGGTGGGAGCAACCTCCTGGAGATTCCTCCCACCCAGCAGTTACTGGTTTTCTAACAGGCAGTGTCAGCTCCGTTCTCACTAAATACACGGCCTTAAAGCTTCTATGGGTGGGCTTCTTTTTCTGGGCTCTCTGATGACCGGGACGAGATTTAACTTCAAGTGGTTGCGAAGTGTATGAGGTCCTGTCGCAGCGATTCATCCCGCGATCAGCTCCATCTACAAGCAGACTATTAAGCTAACAAGGCCTTGGTCTACAGCCACATGCCGGTTTTGCTTGCCTTCTGGTAAGCAAGTTTTTCTTAACCACTTCAAACTTAACCAAATGACCGGGCCACTTTTTGCGATTCGGCACTGCGTCGCTTTAACTGACAATCGTGCGGTCGTGCGACGTGGCTCCCAAACAAAATTGATGTCTTTTTTTCCCCACAAATAGGGCTTATGGTGCTATTTGATCACCTGCGACTTTTCATCAGGACTACCGTATATACTCGAGTATAAGCCGACCCGAATATAAGCCGAGGCACCTAATTTTACCACAAAAGACTGGGAAAACGTATTGACTCGAGTCAAAGCCTAGGGTGTCCATCTGCATGCCTCACTTTGCCTCACTGTGTCCATGTGCATGCCTCACTGTGCCCATAACTAGACTGAAGTTTAACATGGGAGTCTATGGAAGGGGTGCCCGGTTTGAAAAATTGGTGCTCCCCAGCTGTAGGTCCCCCAGACAAAAAACTTTTCACACTTGTAGAGGAGAAATGGGGCTATATGTGTGCCAAATTCCCGGTCTAAGGGACCTAGGACCGGCCGGTACCAGGTCCCCCAATTTACCAGAGAAATGACCGTTTAACATGGGAGTCTATAGAAGGGGTGCCCGGCTTTGAAAAATCGGTGCTCCCCGGCCGTAGGTCCCCCGGACAGCAAACTTGTAGAGGAAGAGTGGGGCTACATGTGTGCCACGTTTGGGGTCCAGGGAACCTACGGCCGGCTAGTACCAGGTCCCCAAAGTCCAGTAGATCAGGCGCAAAAAGGTGACTCCAGTATAAGCCGAGGGGGGCATTTTCAGCACAAAAAAATGTGCTGAAAAACTCGGCTTATACGGTATTTGGAGGATTACTGTTATCATTATTATTTAAAAAGGAGCAAAGCAACCATGTGATAATAAATGGCTTCATATGATCACTATCGTTAATAAAAAAGACAGTTTTTTGGCATGATCAGTCATATCGCCAATACCAACGCCAAAATTCCACGATTTCTGCCAGGGGAAGCAATATTTTGAGCACAACTGTAAAGCCCTGTACACACGATCGGATTTCCTATGGATTTTAAACCGATGGATTTTTCCATCGGAAATCCGAGGAAGCTGACTTCCATCAGTCTTGCCTACACACCATCAGTCAAAAAACCGATCGTCCCAAACGCCGTGACGTAAAACACTCAGACGAGCCAAGAAAAATGAAGTTCTATGCTTCTGAGCATGCATCGACTTGATTCTGAGCATGCGTGGGTTTTTTATCCGATGGAGTTCCTCACAGACGATCGGAATTTGATATCGTTTTTTTTTTCCATCGGATAAATTTAAAACATGTTCTATTTTTTAACACCGATGGAAAAAAGACCGATGGGTCCCATACACGATCAATTTGTCCGATGAAAAAAGTCCATCGGACTGTTTTCATCGGTAAAACCGATCGTGTGTACAGGGCTTAACAATAATTGACAATCACCTACCTGATGATGGTGGGGGATGGTGTGACCTTCCTGTGTGGAATCCCGGGAATACAGAGGACGGGGACATCTCTCTGGTGGGTTCCTGGTATTAGGTGTCTCCATCATATCCTTGTGTATATCTGAAAGTTCCTTCATCACTCCATACTCCTCATCCTCCTCTGTATACTCTTCTTTAATAATACTATTATTATTGAGGTTTCCACCCTGAATATATAATAAGACATGAATTGTAACAAACATGCTTGTGAATAAACTATAACTACCAATGATTGTTCCTCACCTACCTGATGATGGTGAGGGATGGTGTGACCTTCCTGTGTGGAATCCCGGGAATACAGAGGACGGGGACATCTCTCTGGTGGGTTCCCATTACTGGATCCATCTGTAGGAAACACACACACTGACTGAATAAAGGAATTTTTATAACAGCTTACCTGTAAAATCCTTTTCTTGGAGTACATCACGGGACACAGAGCGACTTAGTCATTACTAATGGGTTATATAGATTACCTTCAGGTGCTGGCACTGGCCACTTCCAAACCGGAAGTACCCTCCCCTATATAAGCCCCTCCCATCCGGGAGCACCTCAGTTTTGTAGCAAAGCAATAAGTGTCCCAAAAAGAGGGGTGGGAGCTCTGTGTCCCATGATGTACTCCAAGAAAAGGATTTTACAGGTAAGCTGTTATAAAAATTCCTTTTTCTTTTTCGTACATCACGGGACACAGAGCGACTTAGTCATTACTAATGGGACGTCCCAAAGCAATGCCAAATGAGGGGAGGGATACATAAGCTGGGCGCCATCAGGCATGAGGATCTTTTGCGGCCTGCAACACACTGCGCCCAAAGGCGACATCCTCCTGACTTCTAACGTCCACCTGGTAGAATCTAGTAAACGTGTGTACCGAAGACCATGTTGCGGCCTTACATACTTGAGCCAGGGAGGCCTGGTGATGCACTGCCCATGAAGTTCCAACTGCTCTCGTGGAGTGCGCTCTAACTTTGAACGGAGGCGGTCTCTTTCTCAAGCCATAGGCTTGTATTATGACCTGTCGAATCCACTTGGCTAAAGTAGATTTTGATGCTGCCTGACCCTTTCTGGGGCCTTCCGGCAGAACAAACAAAGAATCCGTTCTACGAATCTGAGCAGTGGCTTTTAGATAAGCTTTAACTGCTCTTACTACATCCAAAGAATGTAATAACTTTTCCTCTACCGAGCTAGGTTTGGGGAAAAAAGAAGGAAGGAAGAACCACATCTTGGTTCAAATGAAACCTCGATACCACCTTAGGAAGAAAGGCTGGATGAGGACGTAATACTACTCTGTCCTTATGGACAACCAGATATGGCTCCTTACAGGACATGGCGGCTAATTCCGATATTCTTTTAGCCGAACAAACGGCTACTAAGAAAATCAATTTCCTGGTGAGAAGAACCAAGGAAATGTGTTGCAATGGTTCAAACGGTTGTTTCTGTAGAACCGACAGAACCAGGTTTAAGTCCCATGGACATATGGGAATACTAACCGGAGGGCTAATACGCATCACTCCTTGTATGAAAGCTTTGACTAGTGAATGCGAAGCCAAGGGCCTTTGAAAAAATATTGACAAGGCCGAAATCTGACCCTTGATAGTACTCAAGGCCAGCTTCCTATCTACAGCCCACTGTAGGAAGTCCAAAATTCTCCCTATCACGTACTTACGTGGATGCCATTTCTTGGCCTCACACCACTTAATGTACGCTTTCCAGATCCTATAATAGATCTGCCTGGATACCGGCTTCCTGGCATTGATCATGGTAGATACCACAGAATTAGAGAGCCCTCTCTTTTTCAGAATGTGGGCTTCAATAGCCAGGCCGTCAAACCTAGGGCTGGTAAGGAAGGGTGGTATATCGGTCCCTGCGACAGCAGGTCCGGACGATGTGGGAGGGTCCAAGGACTCCTCACTGACATTTTTACAATCTCCGCGTACCATGCCCTTCGGGGCCACGCTGGAGCCACCAGAATCACTGGTTTCTTTTCTACCCTGATTCTGCGGAGTAATCGCGGTAACAATTGTGGCGGTGGGAATGCATATATCAGCTTGAACTGATCCCAAGGGAACACTAGGGCATCCGAGCCGCAAGCTAGGGGATCCCTTGTGCGAGACACAAATCTGTCCACCTTTGCGTTGAATCTGGATGCTAGCAGATCTACATCCGGTGTTCCCCACCGCTGGCATATTGCCTGGAAAACCTCGGGGTGAAGAGACCATTCCCCCGGGCATAATTGTTGGCGACTTAAAAAGTCCGCTCTCCAATTTTCCACTCCTGGGATGAAAACCGCGGATATGGCTGGGACATATTTTTCTGCCCACTCCAGGATGCAATTTGCTTCCCTCTGGGCTGCACGACTCCTGGTGCCACCCTGGTGATTGATATATGCCACTGCTGTGGCATTGTCTGATTGAATTCTGACAGGGGACCCTTGGAGTTTGGATGTCCATGCTACTAGGGCATACCGGGCTGCTCGTATCTCTAAGAGATTGATGGGCAGGGCCTTTTCTGCTTCTGACCACTTGCCCTGGAGAGACCATTGCTCCAGTACTGCCCCCCAGCCTATGAGGCTGGCATCTGTAGTGACTACCTTCCAAGAAACCGGACTGAAGGGTTTCCCTTTTTCCAGATTCTGGGGCACCAACCACCAATGGAGGCTCTTGCGAACGGAAGGGGACAGGGACATTGGTAAGTCTAAAGCCTGAACTTTTTTGTTCCAGGCTGACAGTATGGCCCTTTGCAAATTCCTTGAATGGAATTGACCGTAGGGTACCGCTTCGAATGAAGCCACCATTTTTCCCAGCAGCCTCATGCAGAGGCGTATGGATGGTTTTCTTTTTGTACCCACTAAGTGGGTCAAATCTTTTAAAGACGACACCTTCTCTGGAGGTAAGAAAATCTTTCTCTGATTTGAATCCAGCCTTAGCCCTAAGTATTCCAGACTTTTGACTGGTCTTAGAGCTGACTTGTCCCGGTTGATAATCCAACCGTGATATTCCAGATACTTGATTGTCTTGTGAATAGCTACTTCCAGCTTTTCCACTGAGTGGTCTATTAGTAGCAGGTCGTCTAGATATGCCATTATCGTTACACCTTGTGTTCTTAGATTGGCCAATAATGGGGCCAGAATTTTTGTGAACACTCGAGGTGCTGTGGCCAGACCGAAAGGTAAGGCTCTGAACTGAAAATGGCGCCCTTCTACTGCAAAGCGTAGAAATTTCTGGTGGGCCGGAAAGATGGGAATATGCAGATAAGCATCCTTTATGTCGATCGAGGCTAACCATTCCTGCCCTTGTAGGGCGGTGGCCACCGATCGGATCGACTCCATCCGAAAAGTCCTGATATTTAGGAACTTGTTTAGCCCTTTTAGATTTAATATGGGCCTCACGTCCCCATTTGGTTTGGGGACTGTGAAAAGGTTCGAGTAAAACCCGAATCCGCTTTCTTCCAGGGGAACCTTCATGATTACACCTTGGAGCAATAGTTGTTCTAGTGCCAGAAGGAGGGATCCACTCTTCTGGGGATCTCTTGGCAAGTTTGACCTCATAAATTGGGCAGGAGGAGTGCCTTTTAACTCCAGCTTGTATCCCAGACTTACTGCGGAGATCACCCATCTGTCTCTGGTGTCCCGCCAGGTCTCTGTGAACAACTGAAGCCTTCCCCCCACCCGATTGAGTGGGGGCAACGCTTCATGACTTGGGGGGAGGTTTTGTACCTCTCTTGATCCAGGGCTTCTTGTTACCCTGTGATTGTCCCTGATTTCTGCCCCCTGAATTTGACCGCGGAGGCCGTCGGAACTGCTTCACAGCCGATGTGCCCGGGACTGGAGAAGTAGGCCTCTTAAAAGAAGGACTTCTACCCTTGTTCTTAACCGGTAAGAGTGAACTTTTACCGGCAGAAATTTTCTGGATATATTTGTCCAGATCTTCTCCAAATAAGCGTTCTCCATGAAATGGGAAGCTAACCAGCAGTTTTTTACAGGGAGCCTCAGCAGACCAGTTTTTGAGCCATAGAAGCCTATGCATATGTACTATAGACAGCGTAAAGCGGGAGGCCTGTTGGATTGTATCCTTTATGGCGTCCACCGCAAAACACAAGGCTCTAGGCAGGTCAGCTAGGGCAAGAGCCTGCTGATCTGGTAAGTCCCTTAAGACTTGTTTCAACTGATCTTTCACTGCTTGGCAGACTCCAATCGCTGCTACCGCAGGTTGTGTCACCATGCTTGCTGTAGAGAAAGCAGATTTTAGTAAAGACTCCAATTTTTTTATCTATTGGGTCTTTGAACATTGGAACATTATCTACTGGACATGTCAGTGATTTGTTCACAGAAGAGATGGCTGCGTCCACTGTAGGGACCCTCCATTTTTTTATGAACTTATCCTCCATGGGATAGATCACCGGAAATCTCTTGGGGGGAGCAAATATTTTATCAGGATGCTCCCAATCCTGGTAAATAAGCCCTTCTAATAAAGGGTGGATTGGGAAGGAACAGACAGCCTGGGGAGCTTTTAGCGACCCCAGCGAGGAAACCGTAGTGGATGGTGGTTCCGCCAGAGGCATTTTAAATGCTGATCGGACCATGTTAGTCAGAGACTGAACCCATAATCTTTCAGCCTGAGATGCTGAGAAAGGTTCTTCCACTGTTGATTCCTCCATAACTGAATCAACCTCATCCTGATCCCCTTCAGGTAGGTCGATCCCTGTGTGGGGCTGTTCCTCCACTAACAGGCACTCTGAAGGAGGAGACAGAGATCGGACGCGCTTTCCCTGTGACAGGGAAGCAGCGATCAATGCTGTTAATCTCTCTTCCAATCCTCCCAGAGTTGAGGATAAAACCTCCTCTGTTATATATACAGGAGCAGGTGGACTGGGGACAGCCTCAGCACCAGGCACTCCTGCGGGGTTTCTACGGCTACTGACCTCTGAATTCTCAGGGGAGATTGGTGCAGTACAAGCATGCCCAATATCCTCAGAGCCCGATGGAGACCCCTTTGGCTTCCTGGAAGACCTATTTCCGGAGCGTCTGGACGACATATCCTTTAAGCACAAAGCTGAGGTATTCCCGTCGTCATACACCAATTTTGCTGGTAATAGTCTAACACAGTTGCTGCTATATACCAGCTGGTGTCCACTAAAGTGCCTTTCTATGGGGATGCCTGCATCAACCGCCTCTGTGTGCCACTGTTTGTTGCTAGCTCTGTTTGCATCCAGCTGACACTTGTACTGTGTCTTTTAACCATGCTGGGACGCCTGCACATGCGCAGAAGCACCGTGGCGCGCATCGAGCGTCATCCACCCGCCCCGCCCCTTTTTTTTTTCATAGGAGGCGCGTGCACGCGCCCGCGCGCACGCCCGTGCGCCCTTTTCGAAATCAAACAGGGACTAGGAGCCAGGGCCCTTTTTGCCGGAGGGCCTGTGCGGTGGATGAGCGCAGCAACAGGGCAGAGGAAGTGGATTCCCACAGAGAAACTTACCAACTGCCTGGATCTTTTGACTTGAGGAAACCAAAGATCCACATGACAAGAAAAATGGACTACAGCGGCCTCTAGTGGTTTAACACAGGTACCGCGGTCCCTTTTTTTTTTTTTTTTTCTTGACTACTATTAAAATTTTACATTTTCAGTAGTTACAGGCATACACAGATATTAGCGGGAATACCGTTAGGTAACAGACAGAAAGACAAATTAGGCTTGGGGGTCCCCCAATAGAACCAAGTTCCTGGGGGCCCCCACTTACCTGATCCCCGCCGCAGGACTTTGTTTGGTCCACAGAAGCCCAAACTTCACCTATCACGGCAGGCATTGTAATTAAACCTTCAGGGACCGGGTTCCCAAGGATTCCACTCCCCTGGACCTGTATAGCACCCTGCACAGAAAACATCTTGGTCGTGGGTATGACCAGAGCTCTGGATCCCAGGGTCCAGCCCTCCTAAGAGAGGCATTACAGGCAAAACCTTGCTCTTCTGCTGCAAGGCCCGGGTACCGACCGTTTAGCTATGAAGCTTTTTTGGTGGGATCCGGAACAGCTTACTAAGGCCCAAAAGAACCTGTACGCAAGCCCAGTGAAAACACATGTTACTCTTTGGCCAACACCTTAGACACTGGCAAAAAACTGAGGTGCTCCCGGATGGGAGGGGCTTATATAGGGGAGGGTACTTCCGGTTTGGAAGTGGCCAGTGCCAGCACCTGAAGGTAATCTATATAACCCATTAGTAATGACTAAGTCGCTCTGTGTCCCGTGATGTACGAAAAAGAAAATAGGATTTTTATAACAGCTTACCTGTAAAATCCTTTTCTTGGAGTACACCACGGGACACAGAGCTAGTCATTACATAATGGGTTAAGGGTCACCAGCGGTGATTGGACACTGGCACAACCAATGGAAGACAGTTCCCCTCCATATAACCCCTCCCATCAGGGAAGTACCTCAGTTTTGTAGCAAAGCAGTAAGGTTCCCATAAGAAGGGGGGGACCTCTGTGTCCCGTGGTGTACTCCAAGAAAAGGATTTTACAGGTAAGCTGTTATAAAAATCCTATTTTCTTTATCGTACACCACGGGACACAGAGCTAGTCATTACATAATGGGACGTCCCAGAGCAATGCTCATATGAAGGGGGGGAGACACAGATCAAAACAGGCCGCTTGCGGACCAGAAGCCCTATACTGCTGCCTGCAGCACACTTCGCCCAAAGGCGGAATCCTCATGTCCTTTCACATCTATTTGATAGAAATTGGAAAATGTATGGACTGAAGACCAAGTTGCAGCTTTACAGATCTGAGCCATCGAAGCCTGGTGGTGCACTGCCCATGAAGCACCTATCGCCCTGGTAGAGTGCGCCTTAACAGGAAAAGGAGGAGTCCTGTTCTTTAAACCATAAGCTTGAATAATTACTTGTCTAATCCACCTGGAAATGGTGGATCTTGATACCGCTTGGCCCTTCTTGGGCCCATCTGGTAAAATAAACAAAACATCTGTTTTACGTATCTGAGCGGTTGCTTGCAGATACACCTTTACCGCTCTCCCTAGATCTAGAGAGTGTAATAATTTTTCCCCCGCCGTCCGCGGGTTTGGAAAAAAGGAAGGCAGAACAATGTCTTGATTCAAGTGAAAAGCCGACACCACCTTAGGTAGAAAAGCCGGATGGGGTCGTAGTACGATTTTGTCCTTGTGACAAATTAGACAAGGCTCTTTACAAGAAAGAGCTGCTAGCTCTGATACTCTCCTAGCAGAAGCTATAGCAATCAGAAAGGCCAACTTCCTACTTAATATAATTAAAGGAATATGGCGAATAGGTTCAAAAGGTTGCTTTTGCAACACTGACAATACCAAATTCAAATCCCATGGACACAAGGGAGTCCTAACTGGAGGATTTATCCTCAGTACCCCCTTAATGAATGTCCGAACTAGGGAGTGAGATGCCAATGGTCTCTGAAAGAAGACTGATAGAGCCGATATTTGCCCTTTGATGGTGCTAAGGGCTAAATTCATATCCACTCCTAACTGGCAAAAAGCAAGAATCCTGCTTATTTCATATTTCTGAGGATTCCAACTTCTGGATTCACACCAGGAAACGTATGCTCTCCAGACTCTCTGATAGATGAGTCTGGAGGCTGGCTTTCTAGCATTAATGAGCGTAGAAAGAGCCGGACCAGAGACCCCTCTCTTTTTAAAAATGTGGGTCTCAGCAGCCAGGCCGTCAACTTTAGCCTTTGTAAGGAAGGGTGGAATACTGGACCCTGTGACAGCAGGTCGTGTCGGAGTGGAAACTTCCAGGGCCTTCCTATCGCCGTTTTTACAATCTCGGCATACCAAGGCCTCCTGGGCCAGTTTGGGGCCACTAGGATTACTGGTATTCCCTCCTCCTTGATCCTGCGAAGCAGTCTTTGTAGAAAAGGGATCGGAGGGAATGCCTAGATCAGTGAGAACTGATTCCATGGAGTTATTAGAGCGTCTGTATTATTAGAGCGTCTGTCCCGTAGGCTAGAGGATCCCTCGTTCTGGACACAAAGTTGTCCAATTTCTTGTTGAACCTGGCAGCTAGCAGGTCTACATCTGGGTTTCCCCATCTCAGACATATGGCCTGAAAGATCTCGGGGTGAAGAGACCACTCCCTGGTAGCAGCTGCTGACGACTCAGGTAGTCTGCTTGCCAATTTTCCATCCCTGGAATGAAGATTGCAGAAAATAGGATTTTTATAACAGCTTACCTGTAAAATCCTTTTCTTGGAGTACACCACGGGACACAGAGCTAGTCATTACATAATGGTTAAGGGTCACCAGCGGTGATTGGACACTGGCACAACCAATGGAAGACAGTTCCCCTCCATATAACCCCTCCCATCAGGGAAGTACCTCAGTTTTGTAGCAAAGCAGTAAGGTTCCCATAAGAAGGGTGGGACCTCTGTGTCCCGTGGTGTACTCCAAGAAAAGGATTTTACAGGTAAGCTGTTATAAAAATCCTATTTTCTTTATCGTACACCACGGGACACAGAGCTAGTCATTACATAATGGGACGTCCCAGAGCAATGCTCATATGAAGGGGGGGAGACACAGATCAAAACAGGCCGCTTGCGGACCAGAAGCCCTATACTGCTGCCTGCAGCACACTTCGCCCAAAGGCGGAATCCTCATGTCCTTTCACATCTATTTGATAGAATTTGGAAAATGTATGGACTGAGGACCAAGTTGCAGCCTTACAGATCTGAGCCATCGAAGCCTGGTGGTGCACTGCCCATGAAGCACTTATCGCCCTGGTAGAGTGCGCCTTAACAGGAAAAGGAGGAGTCCTGTTCTTTAAACCATAAGCTTGAATAATTACTTGTCTAATCCACCTGGAAATGGTGGATCTTGATACCGCTTGGCCCTTCTTGGGCCCATCTGGTAAAATAAACAAAACATCTGTTTTACGTATCTGAGCGGTTGCTTGCAGATACACCTTTACCGCTCTCCCTAGATCTAGAGAGTGTAATAATTTTCCCCCGCCGTCCGCGGGTTTGGAAAAAAGGAAGGCAGAACAATGTCTTGATTCAAGTGAAAAGCCGACACCACCTTAGGTAGAAAAGCCGGATGGGGTCGTAGTACGATTTTGTCCTTGTGACAAATTAGACAAGGCTCTTTACAAGAAAGAGCTGCTAGCTCTGATACTCTCCTAGCAGAAGCTATAGCAATCAGAAAAGCCAACTTCCTACTTAATATAATTAAAGGAATATGGCGAATAGGTTCAAAAGGTTGCTTTTGCAACACTGACAATACCAAATTCAAATCCCATGGACACAAGGGAGTCCTAACTGGAGGATTTATCCTCAGTACCCCCTTAATGAATGTCCGAACTAGGGAGTGAGATGCCAATGGTCTCTGAAAGAAGACTGATAGAGCCGATATTTGCCCTTTGATGGTGCTAAGGGCTAAATTCATATCCACTCCTAACTGGCAAAAAGCAAGAATCCTGCTTATTTCATATTTCTGAGGATTCCAACTTCTGGATTCACACCAGGAAACGTATGCCCTCCAGACTCTCTGATAGATGAGTCTGGAGGCTGGCTTTCTAGCATTAATGAGCGTAGAAAGAGCCGGACCAGAGACCCCTCTCTTTTTAAAAATGTGGGTCTCAGCAGCCAGGCCGTCAACTTTAGCCTTTGTAAGGAAGGGTGGAATACTGGACCCTGTGACAGCAGGTCGTGTCGGAGTGGAAACTTCCAGGGCCTTCCTATCGCCGTTTTTACAATCTCGGCATACCAAGGCCTCCTGGGCCAGTTTGGGGCCACTAGGATTACTGGTATTCCCTCCTCCTTGATCCTGCGAAGCAGTCTTTGTAGAAGAGGGATCGGAGGGAATGCCTAGATCAGTGAGAACTGATTCCATGGAGTTATTAGAGCGTCTGTATTATTAGAGCGTCTGTCCCGTAGGCTAGAGGATCCCTCGTTCTGGACACAAAGTTGTCCAATTTCTTGTTGAACCTGGCAGCTAGCAGGTCTACATCTGGGTTTCCCCATCTCAGACATATGGCCTGAAAGATCTCGGGGTGAAGAGACCACTCCCTGGTAGCAGCTGCTGACGACTCAGGTAGTCTACTTGCCAATTTTCCATCCCTGGAATGAAGATTGCAGAAAGGCAAGGTACATGCTCTTCTGCCCATGCCAGGATCCGGTTCACCTCTCTTTGGGCTGCCCGACTGCGGGTGCCTCCTTGGTGATTGATGTAAGCTACTGCAGTAGCATTGTCGGATTGAACCCGAACTGGGTAGCCCTGTAACCTGTATGTCCAGGTTTTGAGGGCTAGATATACCGCCCGGATCTCTAGCACATTGATGGGCAGGATCCCCTGAGTCTTGGCCCAGGTTCCCTGGGTAGAAGCCTCCTCGAATACTGCACCCCAGTCCGATAGGCTGGTATTCCTAGATACCACCTTCCAGGCCACTGGGAGGAAGGACTTTCCCTTCCGTAAATTCCTGGCTTCTAGCCACCAATCGAAGTTGTGGCGTACTTGTGAGGACAGGCGCATGGGTATATCCAGAGCTTGGCTCTTCCTGTTCCAGGAAGCTAAAATATTGCCTTGAAGTAGTCTCGAATGAAACTGGGCGTAAGGGACCGCCTCAAAGGAGGCTACCATCTTTCCCAATAGTCTCATGCAAAGGCGAATAGACGGCCTCTTGTTTGCTTTGACCTTGTGGATCAGGTCTTTCAGAGACTGTATCTTCGGTTCTGGCAGGTATACCTCGTTTTGGGCTGTATCTATGATCATGCCCAGGTACCCTATCCTTCTTTGGGCCTGGAGAGAGGATTTTTGTAAATTTATAATCCATCCTAAATGCTCCAGGTATCCTACTGTAGTGTCTACAGCGTGACCCAATCCGTCCTTTGACTGATCTATTACTAGTAGATCGTCCAGATAGGCTGTTACCGCAATGCCCCGTGTTCTTAGGTTACTAACAGAGGAGCTAGCACCTTTGTGAATACTATGGGCGCGGTGGCTACACCAAACGGCAGAGCCACAAATTGAAAGTGGCGATCTTCTACCGCAAACCTTAGGAATCTTTGGTGAGCGGGGAGGATGGGTATGTGTAAATGTGCGTCCTTGATATCTATGGACGCCATGAATTTTCCGCCCTTTAAAGTGGCGGCCACGGATCGGATCGTTTCCATTCGAAAAATGGCGATTGTTCAGGAACCGATTTAGGGATTTTAGATCCAGGATGGGTCTGACATCTCCATTTGGCTTTGGAATCACAAAGAGGTTTGAGTAAAAACCTGAACCTCGCTCTTTTTGGGGTACGTCTGTAACTACCCCTTGAGCCCTTAAGTGATTCAAACCTTTGAAGAAGGATTCTCTTTTTTGTGGATCCTTGGAGAGTCTTGAACCTCGGAATTGAGAAGATGGGATCTCTCGAAATTCCAGTTTGTACCCTGAGGATATTGTGGATACTACCCAATTGTCCTGGATTTCTGACCACCAAGTTGCTCAGAACTGACAAAGCCTTCCTCCCACTCGGCCGAGCGGGGGCGCCCCTTCACTGAGAGGCTTTGGGGGCTTGCTTATTAGCTCTTGCACCCCACGGCTTTTTGTTCTTCTGAGCTTGCCCCTTGGCTTTTGTGGGCGGCTAAAACAGGCCGCCGCCACTGGTTGGAGTCAGATTTCCCGGGAGCTGGGGAGAGAGCGTTTAAAACAAGATCTCTTGTTTTTCTTTCTCTCAGGTAAAAGTCATTTTACCACTTGATCTTCTGTATATATTTTTCTAAATCTTCCCCAAATAGGCGTTCGCCATGGAACGGGAACTTGCCAACAGCTTTTTGCATGGGGTCTCCGCTGACCAATGCTTAAGCCAAAGTACTCTGCGCATCTGTACCAGCTGGAGTGTAAGGCGTGATGCCTGTATGATAGAATCTCTCGTGGCATCCACTGTGAAGCATAAGGCTTTTAGGCAAATTTTTCCCAATTTCTAGCCTGCTCTGAAGACAGTTCCTTCAGCCCCTGCTTTACCTGTTGGCTGATGACCTGACCCATACCGACTGCTGCTACTGCAGGTTGGGTAATTGAGCCGGCCAAAAGGAAGGAGGATTTCAACTTCCTCTCAGAAGGATCTTTTAAACCCTTGTACATTATCCACCGGACATGTCAGGTTTTTATTTACACAAGAAATAGCCGCAACTACCGCAGGCAGGCTCCATTTCTTAAAAAAATTTTTTCCCCCATAGGATAAAGAATGTTAAACCTTTTTGGAGGTGAGAAACGCTTATCTGGATGTTGCCAGTTTGCGTATATTAGATCCTGTAGTAACGGATGAACCGGGAAGGAGCATGCACCTTGCAGGGATCTTAATGACCCTAGGGAGGAGACAGGTAATTCCGTTACCTCCGCAGAGGTTAACTTAAATGCACTGCTATAGCATTGTACCTGTGACCTTAAAATCTGGCTCCTCATCCTCTGCTGATGTAGCCTCCTCCTCCTCATCCTCCTCCCTCAGGTACTTCTGAAGGGAGGTCCAATACTGGAAGAGACCTGCTTCGCTTATTGTTCCTTTTTAGAGGACTTAGCGATTAAGGTAGCAATTTTTTCCCTCCAGATTATTTAGGGCAGCTGATAAAGTGTCCTCAGTGACATATACAGGCCCAAGCTCCACTGGGGAAGCCGCCATACCTGACAGAGGTAATGGCTCATCCTGAACAGGTGCATTTAGCAACACAGGAGAGAAAGGTACCGAGTCAGCACAGTTAGAGCCTCCTCTCAGGCGGTGGTGCTTTCTTATCTCTTTTTGTCCGTATTACTTCCCCTGGAAGGCTTACCGTATAGACAAAATACAAGGTACCTAAATGCATATACTACCGTGTTCAGTTTAGCAAATACATTAAGTATGCAACTTTTAACACATAACTATGCATAACATGGATGTCTTCTAGGAAGTACCCAATCCAACCACATGGAGTCTTACGTCCCTGTATAGCTGCTGTGTTTCTCTGCCAGGAATAAGAGAACTAACGAGCTTGCTTGCTGCTGCAGTGCTTCTCACACTGACAGTCTTTTAAAATTGGCGCCGTTTCTGTGCCTGCGCGCGCCACGTGCCCGCGCACGCCTTCGCCCCCCCCCTCCGATAAAGCGCGCTCCCGCGCGCTGCGCGCGGCCCTTAGCGCTATGGCGGTGGCCATAGTGAGAGAGGACTCTCATCAGCCCTTGTTCCCACTTACCTGCATCTGCAGGTGTCTGGTCGGCCACCGAAAGGAGGATCGGGGTGCCCCAGCAAGCTCAGCAGCGGAGGTGACGAGCAGTGTACTTCGCCGAAGCCGACACTGAACAGAGTGAGGTGAGTATATTCAGCTCTTTACTCCCCCCAGTGGTGGAAAAAAAGAAGACATCCACTTTTTGAAAAAGGTCCCAACCTAGTTATGGACCTTCTAATCTCACCTTATCCACGCCGCAGGTTTTTCTGCTGAAAAATTTCAGACAGATACCAAACTTCACCCTTCACGGTGGGCTATGTGTGCCAACCTTCAGGGATATGGGTTCCTATTTAAAGGATACCTCTCCCCTGGGCCTTGTACAAGACTCTTACCAGGACTTTATAGCGAAATAGCGAAAGTGCTGGATCTTAGAGCCCAGTCCTCCGAAGAGAGACATTACAGGCGACGCCTCATGGATGAGGCCCGGATCCCATCCAGATTCAGCTCATTTATAGGCGTCTTGGATGGATCCGAAAGCATAGCTCTTTTACCCCCAGAGGGTCTCTTTGGTAGAGCTTTCCTTTAGCACCTCCTAACGCGTCCAACACCTTTCGACACTGGCGAAAAAACTGAGGTACTTCCCTGATGGGAGGGGTTATATGGAGGGGAACTGTCTTCCATTGGTTGTGCCAGTGTCCAATCACCGCTGGTGACCCTTAACCATTATGTAATGACTAGCTCTGTGTCCCGTGGTGTACGATAAAGAAAGGCAAGGTACATGCTCTTCTGCCCATGCCAGGATCCGGTTCACCTCTCTTTGGGCTGCCCGACTGCGGGTGCCTCCTTGGTGATTGATGTAAGCTACTGCAGTAGCATTGTCGGATTGAACCCGAACTGGGTAGCCCTGTAACCTGTATGTCCAGGTTTTGAGGGCTAGATATACCGCCCGGATCTCTAGCACATTGATGGGCAGGATCCCCTGAGTCTTGGCCCAGGTTCCCTGGGTAGAAGCCTCCTCGAATACTGCACCCCAGTCCGATAGGCTGGTATTCCTAGATACCACCTTCCAGGCCACTGGGAGGAAGGACTTTCCCTTCCGTAAATTCCTGGCTTCTAGCCACCAATCGAAGTTGTGGCGTACTTGTGAGGACAGGCGCATGGGTATATCCAGAGCTTGGCTCTTCCTGTTCCAGGAAGCTAAAATATTGCCTTGAAGTAGTCTCGAATGAAACTGGGCGTAAGGGACCGCCTCAAAGGAGGCTACCATCTTTCCCAATAGTCTCATGCAAAGGCGAATAGACGGCCTCTTGTTTGCTTTGACCTTGTGGATCAGGTCTTTCAGAGACTGTATCTTCGGTTCTGGCAGGTATACCTCATTTTGGGCTGTATCTATGATCATGCCCAGGTACCCTATCCTTCTTTGGGCCTGGAGAGAGGATTTTTGTAAATTTATAATCCATCCTAAATGCTCCAGGTATCCTACTGTAGTGTGTACAGCGTGACCCAATCCGTCCTTTGACTGATCTATTACTAGTAGATCGTCCAGATAGGCTGTTACCGCAATGCCCCGTGTTCTTAGGTTTGCTAACAGAGGAGCTAGCACCTTTGTGAATACTATGGGTGCGGTGGCTACACCAAACGGCAGAGCCACAAATTGAAAGTGGCGATCTTCTACCGCAAACCTTAGGAATCTTTGGTGAGCGGGGAGGATGGGTATGTGTAAATGTGCGTCCTTGATATCTATGGACGCCATGAATTTTCCGCCCTTTAAAGTGGCGGCCACGGATCGGATCGTTTCCATTCGAAAATGGCGATCGTTCAGGAACCGATTTAGGGATTTTAGATCCAGGATGGGTCTGACATCTCCATTTGGCTTTGGAATCACAAAGAGGTTTGAGTAAAAACCTGAACCTCGCTCTTTTTGGGGTACGTCTGTAACTACCCCTTGAGCCATTAAGTGATTCAAACCTTTGAAGAAGGATTCTCTTTTTTGTGGATCCTTGGAGAGTCTTGAACCTCGGAATTGAGAAGATGGGATCTCTCGAAATTCCAGTTTGTACCCTGAGGATATTGTGGATACTACCCAATTGTCCTGGATTTCTGACCACCAAGTTGCTCAGAACTGACAAAGCCTTCCTCCCACTCGGCCGAGCGGGGGCGCCCCTTCACTGAGAGGCTTTGGGGGCTTGCTTATTAGCTCTTGCACCCCACGGCTTCTTGTTCTTCTGAGCTTGCCCCTTGATTTTGTGGGCGGCTAAAACAGGCCGCCGCCACTGGTTGGAGTCAGATTTCCCGGGAGCTGGGGAGAGAGCGTTTAAAACAAGATCTCTTGTTTTTCTTTCTCTCAGGTAAAAGTCATTTTACCACTTGATCTTCTGTATATATTTTTCTAAATCTTCCCCAAATAGGCGTTCGCCATGGAACGGGAACTTGCCAACAGCTTTTTGCATGGGGTCTCCGCTGACCAATGCTCAAGCCAAAGTACTCTGCGCATCTGTACCAGCTGGAGTGTAAGGCGTGATGCCTGTATGATAGAATCTCTCATGGCATCCACTGTGAAGCATAAGGCTTTTAGGCAAATTTTTCCCAATTTCTAGCCTGCTCTGAAGGCAGTTCCTTCAGCCCCTGCTTTACCTGTTGGCTGATGACCTGACCCATACCGACTGCTGCTACTGCAGGTTGGGTAATTGAGCCGGCCAAAAGGAAGGAGGATTTCAACTTCCTCTCAGAAGGATCTTTTTAAACCCTTGTACATTATCCACCGGACATGTCAGGTTTTTATTTACACAAGAAATAGCCGCAACTACCGCAGGCAGGCTCCATTTCTTAAAAAAAAAAATTTTTCCCCCATAGGATAAAGAATGTTAAACCTTTTTGGAGGTGAGAAACGCTTATCTGGATGTTGCCAGTTTGCGTATATTAGATCCTCTAGTAACGGATGAACCGGGAAGGAGCATGCACCTTGCAGGGATCTTAATGACCCTAGGGAGGAGACAGGTAATTCCGTTACCTCCGCAGAGGTTAACTTAAATGCACTGCTATAGCATTGTACCTGTGACCTTAAAATCTGGCTCCTCATCCTCTGCTGATGTAGCCTCCTCCTCCTCATCCTCCTCCCTCAGGTACTTCTGAAGGGAGGTCCCATACTGGAAGAGACCTGCTTCGCTTATTGTTCCTTTTTAGAGGACTTAGCGATTAAGGTAGCAATTTTTTCCTCCAGATTATTTAGGGCAGCTGATAAAGTGTCCTCAGTGACATATACAGGCCCAGGCTCCACTGGGGAAGCCGCCATACCTGACAGAGGTAATGGCTCATCCTGAACAGGTGCATTTAGCAACCCAGGAGAGAAAGGTACCGAGTCAGCACAGTTAGAGCCTCCTCTCAGGCGGTGGTGCTTTCTTATCTCTTTTTGTCCGTATTACTTCCCCTGGAAGGCTTACCGTTTAGACAAAATACAAGGTACCTAAATGCATATACTACCGTGTTCAGTTTAGCAAATACATTAAGTATGCAACTTTTAACACATAACTATGCATAACATGGATGTCTTCTAGGAAGTACCCAATCCAACCACATGGAGTCTTACGTCCCTGTATAGCTGCTGTGTTTCTCTGCCAAGAATAAGAGAACTAACGAGCTTGCTTGCTGCTGCAGTGCTTCTCACACTGACAGTCTTTTAAAATTGGCGCCGTTTCTGTGCCTGCGCGCGCCACGTGCCCGCGCACGCCTTCGCCCCCCCCTCCGATAAAGCGCGCTCCCGCGCGCAGCGCGCGGCCCTTAGCGCTATGGCGGTGGCCATAGTGAGAGAGGACTCTCATCAGCCCTTGTTCCCACTTACCTGCATCTGCAGGTGTCTGGTCGGCCACCGAAAGGAGGATCGGGGTGCCCCAGCAAGCTCAGCAGCGGAGGTGACGAGCAGTGTACTTCGCCGAAGCCGACACTGAACAGAGTGAGGTGAGTATATTCAGCTCTTTACTCCCCCCAGTGGTGGAAAAAAAGAAGACATCCACTTTTTGAAAAAGGTCCCAACCTAGTTATGGACCTTCTAATCTCACCTTATCCACGCCGCAGGTTTTTCTGCTGAAAGATTTCAGACAGATACCAAACTTCACCCTTCACGGTGGGCTATGTGTGCCAACCTTCAGGGATATGGGTTCCTATTTAAAGGATACCTCTCCCCTGGGCCTTGTACAAGACTCTTACCAGGACTTTATAGCGAAATAGCGAAAGTGCTGGATCTTAGAGCCCAGTCCTCCGAAGAGAGACATTACAGGCGACGCCTCATGGATGAGGCCCGGATCCCATCCAGATTCAGCTCATTTGTAGGCGTCTTGGATGGATCCGAAAGCATAGCTCTTTTACCCCCAGAGGGTCTCTTTGGTAGAGCTTTCCTTTAGCACCTCCTAACGCGTCCAACACCTTTCGACACTGGCGAAAAAACTGAGGTACTTCCCTGATGGGAGGGGTTATATGGAGGGGAACTGTCTTCCATTGGTTGTGCCAGTGTCCAATCACCGCTGGTGACCCTTAACCCATTATGTAATGACTAGCTCTGTGTCCCGTGGTGTACGATAAAGAAACATTGTTTCTATGTGTTTATCAGATGATGGAGAATCTAGGTGGAGCCTCCGTACTGCTCTCTCCTTTACAATAATGTGCACCACCCCACAGTTTGGGCCCCACTGTTAGCTGGGAATACAGAGGACGGGGACATCTCTCTGGTGGGTTCCCATTACTGGATCCATCTGTAGGAAACACACACACTGACTGAATACATTGTTTCTATGTGTTTATCAGATGATGGGGGATCTAGGTGGAGCCTCCGTACTGCTCTCTCCTTTACAATAAAGTCTCCTCTTACCCGGTGATGTGAGGGGCGGCTGATTCTCCATCATGACGTCCTTGTAGAGATCCTTGTGTCCTTCTAAATACTCCCACTCCTCCATGGAGAAATAGACAGTGACATCCTGACACCTTATAGGAACCTGACACACACAATGATACAGTCACCATCCAGACACATCCCTTGTTTGTTACTGGATAATGTCCCAGAATTCCCGGCACCGCTCACCTCTTCTGTCAGCAGCTCAATGATCTCTCTGATGACTTCTAGAATCTTCTTTGTATTTCTCTATTCTATCAGGGAGGGAGGTGGAGGCAATGTGATGGTCATATGATCTCCAGACTTCAAAGGATGAAAACTCTAGATTTGAACACAAATAGTAAAATCAAAATACATTTCCAGAATCCTCCTCATTTGACTCTCTACATTTTTTTAAAGCCACACTTCAGGTTGAGGTAGAAATTACCCACATTGACCCCCCCCCAACCCCCCCCCCCCCTCATAGGCGATAAACTTGTTGTAGGCATCCTGACATCATTACATACAATGCAGGAGCAAAAGTCCTACCATGTACAGGAGGATGGTACGGGTCCACCCACATCCTAAGAGCATCGGAAAATAAGAAAAGATCTGGATGGAGGGACATTGGGAGGAGGAGCTGTGAGGTCAGTGTGATGTCATAGGATTCACTGACTCTGGGTGGAGTCACATTGGGAGGAGGAGCTGTGTGGTCAGTGTGATGTCATAGGATTCTTTGACTCTGATTGAAGAGACATTGGAAGGAGTAACTGTGAGGTCAGTGTGATGTCATAGGATTCACTGACTCTGGGTGGAGTGACATTGGGAGGAGGAGCTGTGAGGTCAGTGTGATGTCATAGGATTCACTGACTCCGGGTGGAGTGACATTGGGAGGAGGAGCTGTGAGGTCAGTGTGATGTCATATGATTCTCTGACTCTGGTTGGAGGGACATTGGGAGGAGGAGCTGTGTGGTCTGTGTGATGTCATAGGATTCTCTGACTCTGGTTGGAGGGACATTGGGAGGAGGAGCTGTGAGGTCAGTGTGATGTGATAGGATTCTCTGACTCTGGATGGAGTGACATTGGGAGGAGGAGCTGTGTGGTCAGTGTGATGTCATAGGATTCTCTGACTCTGGTTGGAGTGACAATGGGAGGAGGAGCTGTGAGGTCAGTGTGATGTCATAGGATTCTCTGACTCTGGATGGAGGGACATTGGGAGGAGGAGCTGTGTGGTCAGTGTGATGTCATAGGATTCTCTGACTCTGGTTGGAGGGACATTGGGAGGAGGAGCTGTGAGGTCAGTGTGATGTCATAGGATTATCTGACTCTGGATGGAGTGACATTGGAAGGAGGAGCTGTGTGGTCATAAGATTCTCTGACTCTGGTTGGAGGGACATTGGGAGGAGGAGCTGTGAGGTCAGTGTGATGTGATAGGATTCTCTGACTCTGGATGGAGTGACATTGGGAGGAGGAGCTGTGTGGTCAGTGTGATGTCATAGGATTCTCTGACTCTGGATAGAGGGACATTGGGAGGAGGAGCTGCAAGGTCAGTGTGACTCTGAACTCTCTGATACTTACTATTGACCTTTGAACTCTACACTATATACTACTGACCCCTTAACTCTGCATTACTTACTACTGACCTCTGAACTTTCTGATACCTACTACTGACCTCTGAATTCTCCGTTACTTGCCACTGACCTCTCAGATACTTACAAGTGATCTCTGAACTCCCTGTTTAATACTACTGATCTCTCCATTACTTACTACTGACCTATGAACTCTCTGGTACTTAAAGCGGTAGTAAACCCGCTGACATTTTTTTTTCTACACCTGTAAGGCAAAAGGCATAAGTTAATATGCACCACATTCTAGCTCATTATGAAATACTTACCTTAGAACGAGGCGTCGGTATCTCACCCGGTCCACGCCGAGGGAGCTGACATTTTGCCTCGGCGTGTCTTCCAGGTATCGCGGCTCCAGCGCTGTGAGTGGCTGGAGCCGCAATGTCGTCACTTCCGCGCATGCGCGCGGGAGACTTCTTTCCGGCAAGGTCCGGCGTCTGCCGGGCTTTCAGCCGTGAATCTCCGGTGCGCATGCTTACCTGTAGGTAAAATTTAAAAAAATGACTATACAACTGCTTTAATACTGACCTCTGAACACTCTTTTACTTACTTCTGACCACTGAGTCATTTCCCACAGAGTTCAGTACTATTTAAGGCAGAGTTCAGAGGTCAGTACTAAGGGAGGCAGAGTTCTGAGGTCAGTAGTAGGTTAGGCAGAGTTCAGGGGTCAGTACTAGGTGAGGCAGAGTTCAGAGCTCAGAAGACTGACTGTCTCACCTCTGCACTGATGACCTCCGTTCTCCTTCTGCATAGACTCATTTCTGGTGATACTACAGCTCTGGTTCCTCCCCCCTTCTCCTATTCCCTGGTTCAGAAGGCAGAGCTAAATTACATCTAATCATAACTCCACCTACTGGACCAGGGAATAGAAGGGGGAGAAGACCCGGAGCTGCAGTACCCTGAGTATTGTGCGGAGTCCAGTGAAAAGAACAGAAGTAAACCGATCCTCTTTCTGCGTCTCCCCTGCAGCTGTGCTTGTCATGGGCGGTAACAGAGGAAATAATATGTGTTTATACCGGGAAGGGGGCGGGTAGTAAAGGCCGGCACAGCTAGTAGGAGGTGGGGGTATAATTAACTGTGATTGGCTTTATACTGGGAAGAAGGTGGGTTTTAAAGGACTACACAGGGAGTAGGGGGTGGGGGGATGATTATGATTGGCTTCATACTGGGGAAGGGGTGGGTACTAAAGGCTGTTACGGGGAGGCAGGGCTATGACTGACTATGATAGGCTTTATACCGGAAAGGGGGTGGGTACTAAAGGCCGGTACAGGGAGTAGGGAGGCGGGGCTATGACTGACTTTGATTTGCTTTATACTGATGGGGGGGAGGGGGCAGGTTCTAAAGGTCTGCATGGGGATTAGGGAGATGGGGCAATGATTGACTGTGATTGGCTTATAGCCTCACCCTCTACTGCCATGCTGGCCTTTAGCACCTGTTCCCTCCCCAGTATAAAGCCAATCACAGTCAGTTATAGCCCGAACAGCCCCCCTAACCCCTGTGCTGGTCTTCAGTATCCGCCTCCTCCCCGCCAGGGTTGCCAACTTTCAGTAAATTTACAAACAGTTTGTAAAATCCGTACTTTTTGCATCTGTCTGGGAATGTCTATTACAGACATGTAAGCTGCATGTCCGTAACTGACATTCATGGACAGATGCAACAATTACGGATTTTACAAACTGTTTGTAAATTTACTGAAAGTTGGCAACCCTGCTCCCCGCAATAAACAGCGTTTCCTCTGTAGCTGCCTGCGACAAGCACCCGCCGCAGGGGAGACACGGAGAGGGGGAACGGAACAGCGTTTTGCCCCTTCTGGCTAATTAGTGGAGCCCAGTGATGGAACATGTTTTGGAGCTGGGCTCTGGGACTCAGCCTTAATGGGTGAAACACCGGGACTTAATCCAAATCCCGAGATGGTCCCACCCAATACGGAGCAGTTGGAAGGTGTGGTAAAAGTGGTATAATCCATTAGTATAGAGTGATGAGATGAGAAGGTCATTGGTCGGAAAGGTGACACATCTCCAATATAAAGAGAATGCTCCGGCCCGGTAAGTGGGGAAATGTTCTGTCCCTGACGGGGTTAATCTAGGTCTCCACACTATATATGTGTGTATCATCATCTGCTGGAGATAAAAGACGTCACAGTGACTATGGAGGAAGAGGACGGACATGACGGGGGGTTACTGGGTGTAAATAGAAAATAATATCTTATTACCTCCTCTGCTGCCACATCTAACAATGTCTCCTCTCTACTTCCTCCCGAATCGCCTCTCACCCGGAACTTCCTGTCTGTACCTGACATCACTTCCTGTCTATTTTCCATAGACACTTTTTGGTCTCAATAGATGTGAGATCACCACCTTGTGGAGCTCAGAGGAACTGTAAGTCCAAGAAACATCTTGTAGTGTAAACACGGTGTCCTGCAGAAAAAGGTCCCTCGGCGGATAATGACCCCCCTGTACTGCGCAGGCGCAGCGCCCAAAACGGAGCCGCCAAAAATAGCTGAAGATGGACAGCTGGGAGTCAGCTGTACACGGCGCCTGCGCAATGACGACGAGGGGCGGGTGTATTACTGTTATATCGTGCAAGGGGCGGGTGGCTGCAAAGACGTGTAGTTTATCGCTAAAACCAAAGTTATCAGCTCTGCCCATCAATTTAAAATTAGGCCTCTTTTGTACCCATCCACCCCTTACACAATGTAACTGTAGCGCATCAACCCCAGACTTTACCTGCTGTTCTTCTGCTTGGCTCCTCCGCAGGAAAAGAATGAGGCACACCGCACCACAAGCCCGTACCCTCCTGGATGGGGAGGTTGAGCGGTGTTAGTTTCTCGGGTCTGCTTGCAGCCAGTGTGTAATAACCTCCAGTGCTGACCTTGTTTCTGGGGTAGTCAGAGACAAGCCTTAGTTCTCCCCAGTAAGCAACTGTCCACACCAACTGAAAAGTCCAACTTTTATTTATTTTTCTAAGCACAATAAACAGTCTCTTTGAGAGCAGACAGGTTGGGACAAGACACAGGTCAGAAAAGGTGGGAGGAGGTCCAGGCACAAACTTAAATTTGGGTTTCTCCTGCTCTGATTTGCACGAACAGGCTTGGCGCACGGTCTCTGCCACAGACCATGAAGTTGGTCACTGCCACTGACCGGGTGAAAAAAGATGAAAGCCACTGCTACTGACCTTGTGTGCGTAGTGTCACTGCCACTGTGACTTAAAGAACACGCACTTCCTTCCGTTAGTAAACTGGCCCCTTTTTTAGGACAAGAACATCCCTTTGGAGAGTTACCAGAGGCCCCATCTGTCACCACGACTCTGCGCTGGGTCTTCAGAAAGGGTCACCTCCCTGGCCTCCTCGTCCTGGATACGGGTCCCCTCGCAAGGCAGATCCCTGGGAGTCTAGGTCCCTGGCGGATCCCAGCCGAAGGCTGCTGGGCTCCAGGCCTTTCTCCAAAGTACCTCACCCCAGACTGAAGGTGTCTGGGATGGAACAGCAGCTCCGTCTCCGGGCCTAGGGCACCCAGAGACAACTCGACTAGGCCTCCGGGCCTAGGGCACCCGGAGGCGACACACACGCACCCAGGCCAAAGGTGCCTGAGCGCGGAACCGACCCCTCTGGAAGATGGGCGCCCCCTTTTATATCCCCTCTCGACAGGCATAGAAGGTTCCCCGCTCCGCCGTACTGCTGCCAAAAGGGGACGAAAAAGGCACAGCCTTGTACCGCGGTTCAATCCGGGCCCATGGCAACAGTGCCACCTATAGGCCCCAGGGAACTACACACCAGTACCATCTCCCAGGGACAGGAATGGTCCATGAAACCTAACAATTAGTGCATCTGAGCCTAGTTACCACTCAGATGCTCCCCCTTAAATGTAACCACCCGCTACATAACATTAATACACCCGCTCCTTACACGATATAACAGTAATACACCCGCCCCTTACACGATATAACAGTAATACACCCGCCCCCTCATCGTCATTGCGCAGGCCCCGTTTACAGCTGACTCACAGCTCTACATCTTCGGTGGCTCCGTTGTGGTTCGTACTGCGCAAGCGCTGCGCCTGCGCAGTACAGGGGGTCATTATCCGACGGGGGGACCTTCATCAGCAGAACAATGCCCTTGTGCTGTGTGTGTACTGTATATCCTTATAGATGGGGTCATCCCCACTCCCACCAAGGGGGATAGAAATATATTACTGCCTAGTCCAGCCTTTCTCAGCCAGGGTTCCTCCAAAAGGTTTCCTTGAGCAATGAACAAATTTGCTCTCTTATAGTTGCCAACAGTGCAAAGTTTCCCGGGACAGTCCCAAAATTCCAATTCATGTCCGGCTTTGTTATTGTCCTTGGCAGATTAAAGAAAATTGGCCTCTGTCCCGGGCCACTGTCATCCCTCCCCTACCTCCTCCCCACCTTCAGGAAGTGCTGCAGATTGATCAATGCTGAGAGGGGGCAAGGCCAGCCATGGGTGATGAGACGCCCATTGGCACTGCAGAATGACCGACAAGGTACACTACATCCTACTGACCTCTGAGTCCTGTTTTTAATTGGTTAGTTCACCTGTAACCTAATGGTGACACATTACAGCAGTATATAGGTGATTAGGGTGAATAGGTAATGACTAAGCACTAACATTTGCGCGAAACACGTCTACCTCTTTGTCCCTTGCTTCATCTGTCAACCACTGGTCATATGAAGCTTCAATAAAAGGATTTTTGGAAGTGAAGCCGTCCAGAATTATTTCCTTATGTTACACAGCATGCGAGCTTGGCTAGCACCTGACTAGTGTGTGTGGGGATTAACCAGAGACTCACTCACCTGGAGGAGCCTTTTTTGTTTCATTGAATACTGACCTCAGTACCCTACCCTACGTCCTACTGACTTCTCTACACTGCCCTACATACTACTCACCACTGTACACTGCCCTACTGACCCCCGTCCACTGCCCTACATCCTACTGACCTCTGTACATTGACCTACATCCTACTGACCTCTGTACACTGCCCTACATTATACTGACCTCTGTACACTTCCCTACATTCTACTGACCTCTGTACACTGCCCTACATCCTACTGACCTCTGTACACTTCCCTACATCCTACTGACCTCTGTACACTGCCCTACATTATACTGACCTCTGTACACTTCCCTACATTCTACTGACCTCTGTACACTGCCCTACATCCTACTGACCTCTGTACACTTCCCTACATACAACTGACCTCCGCACACTACCCTACATACAACTGACCTCCGCACACTACCCTACATCTTACTGACCTCTGTACACTGCCCTATATCCTACTGACCTCTGTACACTGCCCTACATCCTACTGACCTCCGTACACTGTCCTACATCCTACTGACCTCTGTACACTGCCCTACATCCTACTGACCTCCATACACTTCCCTACATACAACTGACCTCCGGACACTACCCTACATCCTACTGACCTCTGTACATTGACCTACATACTACTGACCTCTGTACACTGCCCTACATCCTACTGACCTCTGTACACTGCCCTACATCCTACTGACCTCTGTACACTGCCCTACATTATACTGACCTCTGTACACTTCCCTACATTCTACTGACCTCTGTACACTGCCCTACATCCTACTGACCTCTGTACACTGCCCTACATCCTACTGACCTCCGTACACTGTCCTACATCCTACTGACCTCCGTACACTGTCCTACATCCTACTGACCTCTGTACACTGCCCTACATACAACTGACCTCCGTACACTTCCCTACATACAACTGACCTCCACACACTACCCTACATCTTACTGACCTCTGTACACTGCCCTACATACAACTGACCTCCGTACACTTCCCTACATACAACTGACCTCCGCACACTACCCTACATCTTACTGACCTCTGTACACTGCCCTACATCCTACTGACCTCCGTACACTGCCCTACATCCTACTGACCTCTGTACACTGCCCTACATCCTACTGACCTCCGTACACTGCCCTACATCCTACTGACTCCTGTACACTGCCCTCCGTAACCCTGCCCTACATCCTACTGACCTCCGTACACTGTCCTACATCCTACTGACCTCTGTACACTGCCCTACATTCAACTGACCTCCATACACTTTCCTACATCCTACTGACCTCCGTACACTGCCCTACATCCTACTGACCTCCGTACACTGTCCTACATCCTACTGACCTCCGTACACTTCCCTACATACAACTGACCTCCGCACACTACCCTACATACAACTGACCTCCGCACACTGCCCTACATCTTACTGACCTCTGTACACTGCCCTACATCCTACTAACCTCTGTACACTGCCCTATATCCTACTGACCTCTGTACACTGCCCTACATCCTACTGACCTCCATACACTGCCCTACATTCAACTGACCTCCATACACTTCCCTACATACAACTGACCTCCGGACACTACCCTACATCCTACTGACCTCTGTACATTGACCTACATACTACTGACCTCTGTACACTGCCCTACATCCTACTGACCTCTGTACACTGCCCTACATCCTACTGACCTCCGTACACTGTCCTACATCCTACTGACCTCTGTACACTGCCCTACATACAACTGACCTCCGTACACTTCCCTACATACAACTGACCTCCGCACACTACCCTACATCTTACTGACCTCTGTACACTGCCCTACATACAACTGACCTCCGTACACTTCCCTACATACAACTGACCTCCGCACACTACCCTACATCTTACTGACCTCTGTACACTGCCGTACATCCTCCTACTGACCTCTGTACACTGCCCTATATCCTACTGACCTCCATACACTGCCCTACATTCAACTGACCTCCATACACTTCCTTCCGGACACTACCCTACATCCTACTGACCTCTGTACATTGACCTACATCCTACTGACCTCTGTACACTGCCCTACATTCTACTGACCTCTGTACACTGCCCTACATCCTACTGACCTCTGTACACTTCCCTATATCCTACTGACCTCTGTACACTGCCCTACATCCTACTGACCTCTGTACACTTCCCTATATCCTACTGACCTCTGTACACTTCCCTATATCCTACTGACCTCTGTACACTGCACTACATTCTACTGACCTCTGTACACTGCCCTACATCCTACTGACCTCTGTACACTGCCCTACATCCTACTGACCTCTGTATACTGCCCTACATCCTACTGACCTCCGTACACTGTCCTACATCCTACTGACCTCTGTACACTGCCCTACATACAACTGACCTCCGTACACTTCCCTACATACAACTGACCTCCGCACACTACCCTACATCTTACTGACCTCTGTACACTGCCCTACATACAACTGACCTCCGTACACTTCCCTACATACAACTGACCTCCGCACACTACCCTACATCTTACTGACCTCTGTACACTGCCGTACATCCTCCTACTGACCTCTGTACACTGCCCTATATCCTACTGACCTCCATACACTGCCCTACATTCAACTGACCTCCATACACTTCCTTCCGGACACTACCCTACATCCTACTGACCTCTGTACATTGACCTACATACTACTGACCTCTGTACACTGCCCTACATTCTACTGACCTCTGTACACTGCCCTACATCCTACTGACCTCTGTACACTTCCCTATATCCTACTGACCTCTGTACACTGCCCTACATCCTACTGACCTCTGTACACTTCCCTATATCCTACTGACCTCTGTACACTGCACTACATTCTACTGAACTCTGTACACTGCCCTACATCCTACTGACCTCTGTACACTGCCCTACATCCTACTGACCTCTGTACACTGCCCTACATCCTACTGACCTCTGTACACTGCCCTACATCCTACTGACCTCCGCACAGTGCCCTACATTCAACTGACCTCCGCACACTACACTACATCCCACTGACCTCTATACACTGCCCTACATATTACTGACTTCTGTACACTGTCCTACATACCAGATGTAAGAATGTCCTTCTCCCACTGAGATAATGGGATCGTTCTCCTATTGGTCACCAATGTAAGAGCCCATTAAACGGACCATTTGGAATGAGGTTTGGGTTTTAACTAGACCCATGTTTGGACAGAATTTGGCTTGTTTACAGACCTAAATAAATATTAAGCCAAGTCAAACCAACCACTGCTAAATGTGGCAGCTTCTTACTCAGGTTCCCAAGGTGTCATCACCTATATAAAGGAAGCAGGCGGGTATAGCGGAGACATCAAACATGGCTATGTAACCATATACAAGCCATGATGTAACACTCCATATCCTGCCTATCGCTTTTATAGTTGGGGAATACCCTCCATTAAATTGAATGGCCAGATGATGTCAGTGGTTGGTAAGGAAGCAGTGGGTGCAGGGAGCTGCTACTTCCTTAGCAACCATTGACAGTTGGAAGCAGTAGCTACAAAAATTGTAACTGCCGACTTTTAACAAACAGACACTCATGATCCAGCAATGGGCTCACCAGAGCGGTATTCTCCACCCGTTTTTTTGGCACACCACTGGCCCATTCTCCGGGAAGGCGGAGAATGAGCGCGCGTGGCAGGACCCGAAAGATGGTAAACTATGCCTGGGCAGGGCAAAGCCAGAGAAAACTCCGGTTGAGGTCAACAGTGGTTCTGACGTACAAATTGGTCGTCCGACCTGGGTATAGGGGCGAAAGACTTATCAAACCATCTAGTAACTGGTTCCCTCCAAAGGTTCCCTCAGGATAGCTGGCGCTCTCAGCACAAGTTTAATCCGGTAAAGTGAATGATTAGAGGTCTTGGGGTCAAAACTATCTCAACTTATTTCTAAAGTTTAAATGGGTAAGAAGCCCGGCTCGTTGGCCTAGGGCTGGGCGTGCCATCTTTGCAGGGCTTTTTTTCTCAAACAATAGGTGCTGGAACTTAACCACGGCCCCACAAAACCCCTCCCCCTACACACACCCTTCAAATCACATCAAATAGTGGGTGTGTTCAGTCAAATTTCACGAAAACAGTAGAGTCTTAAAGGGGCATCAAATACCAGCATTGCATTACATACAGATTACAGAGCTGTCACTTGTAAACACAGAAACCAGACTTCTGGGTTTACAAGTGATTGTGGTGAGCAGGCACCAAAGGGTCTGAGGCAGAGGTGGTGGAACGAGTTCCCCCTCAAAAAACAGCCCTGCGTCTTTGGTTCACAGCGCCGGCATCTTAACTGTGGACTTATCACGTGTCCCAGAAGACTGCGGGAAGGAAGGAGGGCAGGTGGAGCATGAGTGCATGCGGCTGGGCAGGGCGAAGCCAGAAGAAACACTGGTGGAGGTCCACAGCAGTCCTAATGTGCAAATCGGTCCTCCGACCTGGGTATTAGGGGTGCTGAAATTAATCGCAGCATCGCGATTAGGGTGTCCACAATGCGGCATCAATGCTACGTCCGGCATAATCGATTGGGGGATGATGTCATCCCAACTTGCCCCGCCCCTCTTGGGAGAGCGCTCAGAGCGTACTCTACTTATAGGTGTTAACCACTTCTGGACCGCGCGCAGTCGTTATACAATCGGCTGTTTGAAGAGGGATATCGTTGTTATGGCAGCAACTAGGTACCATAACCCCGGTATCCTCCTCTTCTTCGGGCGGTCCGCTTTCAGATAAAAGTGGTCTCTGGGGCGGATTCGCCGCAAGATCACATTTATCGTCGGCGGGAGAGGGCCCCCCCCTCTTCCGCCGGAAAGTGCCCTCCGACGCTTACCAGAGCCGCCGGCAGCGGTGGATGCGATCGTGTCCTGTCTCCTGTTAGGTATGGAGCGAGGGGAAGCTGGCCCCCATCTGTCTCAATACCATTGCACAGCGGAAGCGACGTCAAAACATCACTTCCGCCCATAGCTCTTAAAGCAACAGTTTTCTTTTTTAAATTATATATTTTTTTTTTATTGCATTTTAGTGTAAATGTGAGGTCTTTTTGACCCCAGATCTCATATTTAACAGGTCCTGTCATGCTTTTTTTCTATTACAATGTATCCCTTGTAATAGGAATACAAGTTACACCATTTTTTTTTTAAAGAACAGTGTAAAATTGAAAAATAAAAGAAATAATAAAAAAGAAAAATTTTAAAACGCGCCCGCCCCGCTGAGTTAGCGTGCAGAAGCGAACGCATACGTGAGTAGCGCCTGGATATGAAAACGGTGTTTCAACCACACATGTGAGGTATCGCTGCGATCGTTAGAGCGAGAGCAATCATTCTAGCCCAAGACCTTCAGTGTAACTCAAAACATGCAACTTGTAGAGTTTTTTAAACGTCGCATATGGAGATTTTTAAGGTTTAAAGTTTGTCGCCATTCCACGAGCAGGCGCGACTTTGAAGCGTGACATGTTGGGTATCAATTTACTCAGCATAACATCATCTTTTACAATATAAAAAAAAAATAGGCCAACTTTACTGTTATCTTATCTTTTAATTCAAGGAGGTGATTTTTTTCCAAAAAAAGTGCGCTTGTAAGACCACTGCGCAAATACGGTGTGATAAAAAGTATTGCAATGACCGCCATTTTATTCTCTAGGGTGTTAGAAGAAAAAAATGTATAATGTTTGGGGGTTCTAAGTAATTTTCTAGCAAAAAATTTTTTTTTAACTTGTAAACAACACATCTGAAAAAGAGGCTCGGTCCTTAAAGCGGAGGTTCACCCCAATAACAATATTAACCTATATGTATTATTGTACAACGTAGAGATACAATTGCCCCAAGATTTTTATTTTTTTGTCATTTAACCCCTTGCTTACTGGGCACATAAACCCCCTTCCTGCCCAAGCGAAATTTCAGCTTTCGGCACTGCGTCGCTTTGAATGACAATTGCGCGGTCGTGCGACGTGGCTCCCAAACAAAAATGATGTCCTTTTTTTCCCACAAACAGAGCTTTCTTTTGGTGGTATTTGATCACCTCTGCGGTTTTTATTTTTTGCGCTATAAACAAAAAAAGAGCGACGATTTTGAAAAAAAAACACAATATTTATTACTTTTTGCTATAATAAATATCCCAATTAAAAAAAAAAAAAAAAAAATTCTCAGTTTAGTCCGATACGTATTCTTCTACATATTTTTGGTAAAAAAAAAAAAAATCGCAATAAGCGTTTATTGATTGGTTTGCGCAAAAGTTATAGCGTCTACAAAATAGGGGATAGTTTTATAGCATTTTTATTAATATTTTTTTTTTTTACTAGTAATGGCGGTGATCAGCGATTTTTATTGTGACTGCGACATTATGGCGGACACATCGGACACTTTTGACACCATTTTGGGACCATTGTCATTGATACAGCGATCAGTGCTATAAAAATGCACTGGTTACTGTAAAAATGACACTGGCAAGGAAGGGGTTAACCACTAGGGGGCGAGGAAGGGGTTAAATGTGTGCCCTGGGAGTGATTACTACTGTGGGGGGAGGGGAGTGACTGGGGGAGGTGACCGATCTGTGTTCCTATGTACAAGGGACACAGCATCGGTCTCCTCTTTCCCTGACAGGACATGGATCTGTGTGTTTAAACACACAGATCCATGTCCTTGTCTGTGTACCGGCCGATCGCGGGTGCCTGGCGGACATCGCGGCCGCCAGGCACGCGCATCGGCATGTCAGTGGCGCGCCCTCCAGTGGCCGGAGGAGCCGAGGACGTCTATTGACGTCCTCCCGGATTTTAAGAGCCAGCTTGAGGCCGTCATTCGACTATGGCCGGGGCTCCAACTGGTTAAATACCTTTATATTGCACTCTTCCGTGTTTCCCCTCCCGCGGGAGTAGGCGTCTCCCAGGCGCCGCACTGTATACTGGGCGCACATTCTCACGCTTCCCACGATACAATGTGGAACACCGTCCATTGAAATCCCACAAGATTTTCAAGCAGGAATTGACACGTGACGCTGGTCACGTGACGAGGGCATATTTGATAGCGCCATTTTAGAAAAGGGCATACACGTTCTGACCAGTCGCAGTTGTGAATGCCATCACAACGGGGCGTGAACTTTCAGTGACGCCACCCATTGTGATGGCAACCAGGAAGTTTACGGCGCTGGACGCCGTAAACACTGCTCATGCGCGGGAGAGAGCGGTGAATGCCGGGAGATGAGCATTCACCGCTTCCCGGAAGGCAGTGCTTGTGGGCTTCACAATGCCCACAAGCAAAATGGAAACTCGCTTAATCCATTTTTATAAATTATTCTTTTCAACGGAAATGGACAGGGGACGCTTGAAGTCGCCAAATAAGTGAGTTTTACGTTTTGATCTAAAAAAATATTGCATGCACCGAAAAAAAAAAAAAAAAACGATCGGCCATGGAACCTCCGCTTTAAGTGGTTAAAAAATGTAATTTTTATTACATGAATATACGACAAGAACAATCAGGGGTGCATAAAAGATAAACAGAGTAAATGTATAAACAATAATACTGGCCAAAGTAGTCATATGTGTAGGATGGTTACTGGTACATAGCAGGTCCCTACATGTTTCGCCAGTCAATGGCTTCTTCAGGGGATTATGTGATCACCAGTATTCAGCAATGGCTCTAGTGACAATAATTACATAAACAGCATTTCAATAATCAAACATAACAAATTTATATCTAAAATAAGAAAGAAAAAAAAAGAACATAATAAGCCGATCGTGTGTCATGGCTCATAACTTCTCCCACCCCGCAAATCCCACCGGACTTACCAAGGAGACTTCCACAGAGGGTGTACACCCGAGCAGTCCAGTAGCCGCAGCAATGGGGGTTGTAATCGTGTAGCTACAGGGGGCATACAGTGACAGTTTGATTATTGAAATGCTGTTTATGTATTTATTGTCACTAGAGCCATTGCTGAATACTGGTGATCACATGAGAGGTAATGACTCCAAATCTGAAATCTTCCCCCACAAAATGTACTCAGCCAATGAGAGGTAATGACTATAAATCTGAAATCTTACACCACAAAATTTACCAATGAGAGGTAATGACTCCATTTTTATTTTAAAAGGCCTACAGGACCGGCCTTTTAAGTGGTGGGGTTAACGCGTTTCGTCCTGAAAGACGACTTGAGAAAACAGACCTCTTGCAGGAATTTACACCACAAAATGTACTCAGCCAGTGAGAGGTAATGACTCCATTTTTATTTTTCTCCTGCTATCAATGGCCAACACGGTACAACACTTCATCCATGTCTTTGGTGATCTCTGATCTCCTTATCAACTGTTTCTTACATGATGAGGATCAGCCATGGAGTATATCTGAGGTGTATATCAGGGTGTGCTTCTTCCCCACATGTCCAGCAACATTCAAATACAAGACATTTCCCACACTCAAGGCACTAATACACCTCAAGGGTTGTGTGGGACCCCTGATGTACAGGAAGACAGGACTTCAGTGAGGAACATTTCCCTCACTCAGGACAGGAATACGGCTTCTCCCCCGTGTGCAATCTCTGATGTTTGTAAAGATAGGACTTCTGAGAAAAACATTTCCCGCACTCAGGACAGGAATATGGCTTCTTCCCCACGTGCAATCTCTGATGTATGGAAAGATTGTACTTCTTTGAAAAACATTTACCGCACTCAGGACAGGAATATGGCCTCTCCCCCGTGTGAGATCTCTGATGTATGACAAGTTCTGATTTTTGCACAAAACACTTCCTGCACTCAGGACAGAAATACGGCTTCTCGCCCGTGTGAGATCTCTGATGTATGTGAAGACTGAACTTTTGTGAAAAACATTTTCCGCACTCAGGACAGGAATAAGGCTTCTCCCCTGTGTGCGATCTCTGATGTGTGGAAAGACTGGACTTGTGCGAAAAACATTTCCCACAGTCAGGACAGGGAAATTGCTTCTCCCCCATGTGAGACCTTTGATGTGCGTAAAGACTGGATGTCATTGAAAAACATTTCCCGCACTCAGGACAGGAATACGGCATCTCCCCTGTGTGAGACCTTTGATGTACGTTAAGACTGGACGTCACTGAAAAACATTTCCCGCACTCAGGACAGGAATACGGCTTCTCCCCTGTGTGCAGTCTCTGATGTATGGAAAAATTGGACTTATCTGAAAAACATTTCCCGCACTCAGGGCAAGAATACGGCTTCTCCCCCGTGTGCAATCTCTGATGTGTGTAAAGATGTGACTTCCTTGAAAAACATTTCCCACACTCGAAACAGGAATACGGCTTCTCGCCCGTGTGTAATTTCTGATGGCTGCCAAGACTGGAGCTATCTAAAAAACATGTTCCGCACTCATGACAGCAAAATGGCCTCTCACCTGTGTGCAATCTCTGATGTCTGCAAAGACTGGACTTCTCTGAAAAAAACTTCCCGCACTCAGAACAGGAATACAGCTTCTCCCCCGTGTGTGATTTCTGATGTCTGGAAAGATGTGTATTTGTTGCAAAACATTTTCCGCACTCGGGACAGAAATGTGGCTTCTCCCCCGTGTGCAATCTCAGATGTCGTTTATGAGAAGACTTGAGTGAAAAACATTTCCCACACCCAGAGCAGGAGTACGGCTTCTCACCTGTGTGAGACATCTTATGTTTGACAAGTTCTGATTCTTGTTCAAAACAATTTCCACACACGGGACAGGAAAGTGACTTTTCACTGTCCCGCACAGTCTGAGGTTCCTCAGGATAAGAGGAATACGATGGTTCGGCACCGTCCCGCACAATCTGAGGTTCAATGGGATAAGAGGAATACGATGGTCCGGCACCGTCCCGCACAGTCTGAGGTTCCTCAGGATAAGAGGAATACGATGGCCCGGCACCGTCCCGCACAGTCTGAGGTTCCTCAGGATAAGAGGAATACGATGGTCCGGCACCGTCCCGCACAGTCTGAGGTTCCTCAGGATAAGAGGAATACGATGGTCCGGCACCGTCCCGCACAGTCTGAGGTTCCTCAGGATAAGAGGAATACGACGGTCCTGCACCGTCCCGCACAGTCTGAGGTTCCTCAGGATAAGAGGAATACGATGGTCCGGCACCGTCCCGCACAGTCTGAGGTTCCTCAGGATAAGAGGAATACGATGGTCCGGCACCGTCCCGCACAGTCTGAGGTTCCTCAGGATAAGAGGAATACGATGGTCCGGCACCGTCCCGCACAGTCTGAGGTTCCTCGGGATAAGAGGAATACGATGGTCCGGCACCGTCCCGCACAGTCTGAGGTTCCTCAGGATAAGAGGAATACGATGGTCCGGCACCGTCCCGCACAGTCTGAGGTTCCTCAGGATAAGAGGAATACGATGGTCCGGCACCTTCCCGCACAGTCTGAGGTTCCTCAGGATAAGAGGAATACGATGGTCCGGCACCGTCCCGCACAGTCTGAGGTTCCTCAGGATAAGAGGAATACGATGGTCCGGCACCGTCCCGCACAGTCTGAGGTTCCTCAGGATAAGAGGAATACGATGGTCCGGCACCGTCCCGCACAGTCTGAGGTTCCTCAGGATAAGAGGAATACGATGGTCCGGCACCGTCCCGCACAGTCTGAGGTTCCTCAGAATAATAGGAATACGATGGTCCATCTACACTGTGTGGTGCCGGATCTTCTACTTTACAGTCTGGAGACAAAGTGAGACAATCCTCTGAGGTTTTCCTCATCTCCCGTCCATCTACTAAAATAGAAATACAAAGATTATTACTAGACATGAGCTGATTGGTTCCCCTAAACCAGGACTCCTCCCACATCAGGCAGCTTTGTCTCTGAGGATCTTACAATTCCCTCCTCAAGGTAACTAGTAAATGGCTCCTCTGATCTCCTAGCAGTTCATTTCTTTATTCATGGACCTTAGTCAGAGAGTGAGGAAACAAAGAGAACTGTCTTTTATAGGAGTGACAGTGATGAGGGGATTATAGGACGAGTGTCTCCACCCCCTCTATCACTCATTGCCATCTTCCCAACACAACAAGTCCTGCACTTCCTTATTTAGTCCATGATTTAGTCATGAATAACAGCGGGGCTGAGCCCCACCAGAGGTCAGAGAGTGAGGATGGGGGAGGACAACAAAGATGAAGACTGGACTGATCCTGAAGACCACCATCATTGGGTTATTGACTCCTCCCTCATTATCACTTTCTGCTTAAGGTTCCAAAGTTGTTGGATGTTATCACATTATTATCATCATGTAAAAGTCTGTGTTCCAATCACATCATCAGATATAAAATGTCCAGCTGGTAGGAAATGGGTGTAACAAAATAGAATACATATTATGTGTATATATAGCAGTGGGTAGAGGGGAGAGAGCAGAAGTCAGGACTATGTAATGTACAACATAGTCCCACACCGCTGCCTCCCATCTCCTGAGACTGCACTCAGTGACTTGGGTCTGAGACTATACAGACATATCCCTCCCCCCGGCACAGCCAGCAAATAACAGAGCAAGTATCCCCGGGAGAATTGTTCTGTCAGAGATCATGCTAGACCCGGGCATGGGAAAGAAAACCCAAGACACATACCTCAGGTGCCTAGGTCTAGTAACATCTATGGTGAAAATGAACATTTTGCTGCCAGCTGAACCCCAGAATTTCCATAAATCCAGTCTAGATACATAAATTGTGTCTGCAGCACAGAGAAGGAAGATTATCAGAGAGAAATACAGGAATACAGGACGGGGAACACAGCTCAGGAAAGTGACCAGGGGATTACAGGCTGATATCCCCCAGTCCCCGCCCTACTCTGGACCAATCAGTGAGCAGTATGGGTGGAGGAATGGATTTAGTGTTAATGACCCACCTGTGCTGATCTCTGTAGGAGTGTCCTCCTCTATAAATGTCCCTGTTATTCCATCCTCCTCCATAGACTGCTGATCACTCCTCACATACCTCTCTTCTTCTTCTGATTTCACCTCAAATTCTATATCGATTGGATCTCCACTCTAAACCAAGAAAATGAGAGAGAAAATCATCTGTAAGATATAAGCTTTATTATTGTGACACCACATAAGAAATCCGCACATCGTCTCCATAAGTCTGTGTTTTATAAGTTCTGTCCCACTAACCTTGCAATATTGAGGGATGGTGTGACCCTCCTGTGTGGAATCCCGGGAATACAGAGGACGGGGACATCTCTCTGGTGGGTTCCTGGTATTAGGTGGCTCCATCATATCCTTGTGTCCTTCTGAAATCTCCTCCATCACTCCATACTCCTCATCCTCCTCTTTATACTCTTCAACAATATTATTATCCCCGAGGTTTCCACTCTGAATATATAAAAAAAAAAAATTAATTGTAACACACCAGGATGTACCACATGAGTGAGCAGCAAAACACATTTCTTGTCTTTCTTATGTGGTTTCTATTCTGTAACTGTAGGTGATAACAGAATGGCCCAATCGTAGAACAAAGTATGGCAACAAGTAAACCAATGAAATGCCCCCCCGTTCAAAAGTCTGCATGCCCTTATTTCTTATCCTGTGTATTGCCCCCTTTAGCATCAATAACAGCGTGCAGTCTACTGTAATAGTTGTCTATGAAGCCCAAAATTCCAGCAGGTGGTAGAGCTGCCCATTTGTCTTGGCTCAATGCCTTCAAAGTCTTTGATCGTCTTGCATGAAGCGCCCGTTTGAGATCTCCCCAGAGCGGCTCAATGATATTAGGGTCAGGAGACTGTGATGACCACCCCAGAACCTTCCCCTTTTTATGCTGTAACCACTGGAGGGTCAGCTTGGCCTTGTGCTTATGGTCATTGTTGTGCAAGAGCAACCCATGGAGAGCTTTCCTGCAGGAGAATGCAAACGGTCTCTCCAGTATTTTGTGATAACCTGCTGCATTCATCTTGCCATCAATTTTCACAAGATTCCCTGTGTCTTTAGAGCTCACACACCCCCAAAACATCAGTGAGCCACCACCATGCTTCACAGTGGGTATTGTATTCTTGTCACTATAGGCCTTGTTGACCCCTCTCCAAACACACCACTTATGGTTGTGACCATAAAGCTCTATTTTGGTCTTGTCACTCCAGATTACAGTGTGCCAGAAGCTGTGAGGTGTGTCAAGGTGTTGTCGGCCATATTGTAACCGTGCTTTTTTTGTGGCATTGGCACAGTAAAGGCTTCTTTCTGGCAACTCGGCCATGCAGCTCATTTTTGTTCAAGTATTGTCGTATTGTGCTCCTTGAAACAACCAGTGTCAGGGCTGGGCTCTCAGCAGCTCCCTTCTCTGTGCTCAGGTTGCTCAGCTGTCGGTTAATTGCCAGCACTCAGCGCTCCACAGTGGCTCACCTGGTGATCATTTCCTGCTCATCAGTCCCGCCTACAGCCAGCCCTTCTGGCTATTTAAACTGCCTTGCTTAGTCCTCTTGTGCCTTCACCTTGGCCAACATGTCTGGAGATTCTTTGCCGTGTTCCTGTGAAAGGCTTTGCCCGGCTGATGTCCCTTTTGGTTCCTGATCCTGTTCTTCTGCCTCCGACTACGCTGATCTCTGGTTTCCTGATTTACTGGCTTGTTTGACTATCCGCTTTGGCTTCCGAACCCTGGCTATGTTTTGACTACGTTCACTGTTCTGTACCATTTTTACCCTTGCATTAAAATGTGTGATTTTTACTGCATTTTCTGTCTCAGTCTGATTCATGGTTCCTGCCAAGCAGCCAGTATTTCTCCTGAGGTTACCTGTGGATTTTTATTTGTATCCTGAACAATTCTTATGGCAGTTGTGACTGGAATCTTTCTTGGTCTACCTGACCTTGGCTTGGTATCAAGAGAGCCCAGAATTTTCCACTTCTTAATAAGTGATCGAACAGTACCGACTGGCATATTCAAGGCTTTGGATATCTTTTTATATCCTTTTCCTTCATTATAAAGTGCAATGACCTTGTTACACAGGTCTTTTAACAGTTCTTTTCTGCTCCCCATGGCTCAGTATCTAGACCAGTGTTTCTCAACTCCAGCCCTCAGGCTTTCCTTTATTTTCAGGCTTTCCTTTATTTTTCAAAGGTGATTTGATCAGTTTCACTGCCTTAGTAATTACCACAGCTGTTTCATCTGAGGGAAATCCTGAAAACATGACCTGTTGGGGCGCCTTGAGGACTGGAGTTGAAAAAAAATTATCTAGACTGCTCAGTGCATCCACGTGAGAGCTAACAAACTCCTTGAATATTTATACACATACACTAATTGCAATTTAAAAAGCCACAGATGTGGGAAATTAACATTTAATTGCGATCTGAACCTGTGTGTGTCACCTTGTGTGTCTGTACCAAGGCCAAACATTCCAGGGGGGGGGACTTTTTATGATTGCCATTTGGGTGTTTGCTGGTATCATTATGATTTAAAAAAGGAGAAAAACAAATATGTGATAATAAATGGCTTCATATGATCACTATCCTGAAATAAAAGACAGTTTTTTGGTGAGATTTTCAATATCAATGCCAAAATGTCACCATTTCTGCCAGGGGATGCAAACTTTTGAGCACAACTGTAACAATAATTGATAACCACCTACCTGATGATGGTGAGGGATGGTGTGACCTTCCTGTGTGGAATCCCGGGAATACAGAGGACGGGGACATCTCTCTGGTGGGTTCCTAGTATTAGGTGGCTCCATCATATCCTTGTGTATATCTAAAAGTTCCTTCATCACTCCATACTCCTCATCCTCCTCTTTATACTCTTCTTTAATAATATTATTATTTTCGAGGTTTCCACTCTGAATATATAATAAGACATAAATTGTAACAAACATGCTTGTGAATAAATTACAACTACCAATAATTGTTCCTCACCTACCTGATGATGGTGAGGGATGGTGAGACCTTCCTGTGTGGAATCCCGGGAATACAGAGGACGCGGACATCTCTCTGGTGGGTTCCCATTACTGGATCCATCTGTAGGAAACACACACACTGACTGAATACATTGTTTCTATGTGTTTATCAGATGATGGGGGATCTAGGTGGAGCCTCCGTACTGCTCTCTCCTTTACAATAAAGTCTCCTCTTACCCGGTGATGTGAGGGGTGGCTGATTCTCCATCATGACGTCCTTGTAGAGATCCTTGTGTCCTTCTAAATCCTCCCACTCCTCCATGGAGAAATAGACAGTGACATCCTGACACCTTATAGGAACCTGACACACACAATGATACAGTCACCATCCAGACACATCCCTTGTCTGTTACTGGATAATGTCCCAGAATTCCCGGCACTGCTCACCTCTCCTGTCAGCAGCTCGATGATCTCTCTGGTGACGTCTAGAATCTTCTTTGTATTTCTCTATTCTATCAGAGGGGGAGGTGGAGGCAATGTGACCTGACTTTGCAGGTTAAAAACTCAAGATTTGAACACAAATAGTAAAACTAAATGACATTCCCAGAATCCTCCTCACCTGACTCTCTCCATTTTACTAAAGTCACACTTAAGGCTGAGGTACAATTTATTTACCCCCACTGCATAGATGAAAAACTTGTAGGCACTATGACATCATTACATACAATGCAGGAGCAAGAGTCCCACCTTGTACTTAATGATGGCACGGGTCCACCCACATCCTAAGAGCATAGGAAAAATAAGAAAAGAGTCGGATGGAGGGATATTGGGAGGAGGAGCAGTGAGGTCAGTGTGATGTCATAGGATTCTCTGACTCTAGATGGAGGGACAATGGGAGAAGGAGATCTGAGGTCAGTGTGATGTCCTAGGATGCTCTGACTCTAGATGGAGGGACATTGGGAGAAGGAGCTGTGAGGTCAATGTGATGTTATTAGGATTCTCTGACTCAGTGTGACTCTGAAATCTCCATTACTTACTACTGACCTCTGAACTCTCTGTTACTTACTACTGACCCCTAGCCTCTGAGTAACTTACCACAGAGTTCAGTACTAAGTGAGGCAGAGTTTAGAGGTCAGTAGTAGGTTAGGCAGAATTGAGTAGTAGGTTACGTAGAGTTCAGAGGTCAGTTCTAGATGAGACAGAGTTCAAAGGTCAGTACTAGATTAAGCAGAGTTCAGGGGGCAGTAGTAGGTTAGGCAGAGTTCAAAGGTCAGTAGTAGGCTAGGCAGAATTCAGTAGTAGGTTAGGCAGAGTTCAGAGGTCAGTAGTAGGTTAGACAGAGGTCAGTACCAGATGAGGCAGAGTTTAGAGGTCAGTACTAGGTGAGGCAGAGTTCAGAGGTCAGTAGTAGGTTAGACAGAAGTCAGTACCAGATGAAGCAGAGTTAAGAGGTCAGTACCAGATGAGGCAGAGTTTAGAGGTCAGTACTAGGTGATGCATAGTTCAAGGGTCAGTAGTAAGTGACTGTCTGTCTCACCTGATGACCTCTGTTCTCCTTCTCCCTGGACTAATTTTTCAGCGTTATGCAGCTCTGGATCCTCCTCCTATTCCCTGGTCCAGTAGGCAGAGCTAAATAACAACTAATAATACCCCCACCTACTGGACTAGGGAATATGAGGGGGTGAGGAGTCAGAGCTGCAGTACCCTGAGTATTGTGCTGAGTCCAGTGAGAAGAACAGAAGTAAGCCGATCCTCTTTCTGTGTCTCCGCTGTAGCTGTGCTTGTCATGGGCAGCTACAGAGGAAACACTGTTTGTTTATACCGGGGAGGGGGCGGATAGTAAAGGCCGGCACAGGGAGTATGGAGATGGGGCTATGATTGACTGTAATTGGCTTTATACTGGGGAGGGGGCGGGTAGTAAAGGCCGGCACAGGGAGTATGGAGGTGGGGCTATGATTGACTGTAATTGGCTTTATACTGGGGCGGGTACTAAGGCTGGAACAGGGAGTAAGAAGAGGAGGCTGTATTTGACTGTGATTGGCTTTATACCCGGAAGGGGGTGGGTTCTAAAGTCCTACATGGGGAGTAGGGGGCAAGGCTATGATTGACTGTCATTGGCTTTATACTGGGGAGGGGGTGGGTTCTAAAGGCCTACATGGGGAGTAGGGGGGGCAGGGATATGATTGACTGCAATTGGCTTTATATCAGGGAGGGGGTGGGTTCTAAAAGCCTGCATGGGGAGTAGGGGGTGGGGGTATGATCGACTGTGATTGGCTTTATACCGGATCGGGGGTGGGTACTAAAGGCCAGCAAAGGGAGTAGGAGGGCGGGGCTATGATTGACTGTAATTGGCTTTATACCGAGAAGTAGGGATGGGCTCAGGCGTGTTTGGTTTCTAGTTCCAACCCACCTGAGCAATCCCGCCAGGAAGCCATCACTGCACACCGACAATTATTAAACAGCCTAGTCAGGGTGTGCATATGTGCAGCTGTGGGCTAGGAAATACCTCATTGCCTATGATTGGCGGTGTGCAGTGACGGCTTCCTGGCGGGATTGCTCAGGTGGGCTGGGACTACGATCCGAACATGCCAGAGCCCATCCCTACCGGGAAGGGGGTGGATACTAAAAGCTTGCACAAAAAGTAGGGCGATGGAGCTATGATTGACTGTGATTGGCTTTATACCGGGAAGGCGTGGCTATGATTGACTTTTTTACCGGGGAAGGGGTGGGTACTAAAGGTAGGACTATGACTGACTATGATAGGCTTTATACTGGGAAAGGGGTGGGTACTAAAGGCTGGTACAGGGAGTAGGGAGGCGGGGCTATGATTGATTGTGATTTGCTTTATATTGGGGAGGGGTCGGGTTCTAAAGGCCTGCACAGGGGGTAGCAAGGCGCTGCTATGATTGGCTTCATACTTGGGAGGGGATAGGTTCTAAAAGCCTGCATTGGGTTTAGGGAGCTGGGGCAATGATTAACTGCACCACCCCCTACTGCCATGCTGGCCTGCTCCCTCCCCAGTATAAAGCCAATTAGGGATTAGCTCCGGCGTGTTCGCATTGAACACGTGCAGAGCCCGCCAGGAAGTCGGAACCGCTCTGTGCTAATGACAGGCAGGGAGACATTTCCCGATGCTCGGCTGCAGAGATCGGGAAATGTCTCCCTGGCTGTGATTAGCGCAGCACGGTGCCGACTTCCTGGCGGGCTCTGCACGTGTTCAATGCGAACAGGCCAGAGCTCATCCCTAAAGCCAATCACATTCAATCATAGTCCCGCCTCCTACTCCCTGCGCCTGCCTTCAGTACCCGCCCCCTCCTCGGCATAAGCAGTGTTTTGTCTGTAGCTGCCTGTGACAAGTACAGCTGCAGGGGAGACACAGTGAGGGGGAACGGAACAGCATTTTGCCCCTTCTGGCTAATTAGTGGAGCCCAGCGATGGAGCATGTTCTGGCGCTGGGCTCCGGGACTTAGCCCTGATTGGTGGGACACCGGGACTTAATCCAAATCTCGGGATGGTCCCACCCAATACGGGCAGTTGAGAGGTTTGATAAAAGTCGTATAATCCGTTAGTATAGACTAATGAGGTGAGAAGGCCATTGGTGGGAAAGGTGACACACCTACAATATGAAGAGAATGTTCCGGCCCGGTAAAACTTCAGTCCTGAACACAATGTTTTGCTTTCAAAAAAATGCTTTTCATCTCAAATTACTATAAACGCCTAAGTGTACATTTACCCATAAGATAACATTGAGGAGAGTTTACGGGCTGCTGAAAAAAATGCCTAAATGCTCCTTAATGTCCGTTTACCAGCTGCAGTGTACATGAGGCCTAAGTGGGGGAATGTTTTCACCATGAAGGGGTTAATCTAGGTTTCCACACTATATATGTGTGTATCATCATCTGCTGGAGATAAAAGACGTCACAGTGACTATGGAGGAAGAGGATGGACATGACGGGGGTTACTGGGTGTAAATAGAATATAAGATCTTATTACCTCCTCTGCTGCTACTTCCTCCCGACTCACCTCTCACCCGAAACTTCCTATATATACCTGACATCACTTCCTGTATGTATCTGACATCACTTCCTGTCTGTCTTCCATAGACATTTTCTGTCTCAATAGAAGGGAGATCCCCATCTTGTGGAGCTCAAAGAAACTGCAGGCCCAAGAAACGTCTCGTAGTGTGAACACGGCCTTGTGCTGTGTGTGTATGTACTGTATATCCTTATAGATGGGGTCATCTCCACTCCCACCAAGGGGGAGAGAAATATATTACTGCCTAGTCCAGCCTTTCTCCGCCAGGGTTCCTCCAAAAGGTATCTAGGGGTTCCTTGAGCAATGAACAATTTCGCTCTCTCATAGTTGCCAACAGTGCCAAATTTCCCAGGGCAGGTCGGAAAAGCCAATCCATGTCCCAATTTGTTATTGTCCAGGGCAGTTTTACGTAAATTGGCCTCTGTCCTGGGCCGCACTCTCATCCCTCCCCTACCTCCAGGAAGTACCGCAGATGGTTCAATTCTGAGAGGGGACAAGGTCAGCCAAGGGTGATGAGCCGCCCATTGGCACTGCAGAATGACCAACTGGGTACACTGTCACACACACTGTGCATGCCGCCGCTTTGGGACAGGACTCCAGGAGACAGTCAGCGGCTCGCTGTGCTGTGTATTTCTGACTCCATTCCCAGCGAGGGAGGAGCGGGCAGTGCCGTGAGCTCCACTGGCTCTCTGACCTTGCCCCATACTATGCTGCCTGTATGCTCATGACGCTGCAGGGGAGGAGCTGCTGACAGTGGGAGCAAAAGCAGGCTGTACTGAGAGCCTGCGGATGGTGAGCGGAGCTCGGTTGGCCAGGAGGACCAGGTATGTGCTGCCTTTTCCCCATAGACTGTTCCTAAACCTTAACCTGGCTGTGGCGTTGTTCTATAAATAGAGAGCAAGGGTCACAGTGGCACTGGCACACATCAACACTGCTTGATGCTTTTAGGCCTGGTTCAAATCTATGAGGGATTGCATGGGCACAGCAGCCCATTCATTTGAATAGGCTGCTGTGCCTGCATTTCCCGCAGAAAAAGCGCATGCAGCATTTTCTAAAAACGCAGTGTCCTTGAAATCACATTACGCAAAATGCGCTGTGTTTTTAGATGCGTGGGTCTACGTACACTGCCCTGCAACCTACTAACTTCTGTACACTGCCCTACAACCCACTGACCTCCGTACACTGCCCTACATCCTACTGACCTCTGTAAACTGCCCTAAAATCCTACTAATCTCCGAACACTTCCCTACATCCTACTGACCTCTGTAAGCTGCCCTACATCCTACTGACCTCTGTAAGCTGCCCTACATCCTACTGACCTCTGTAAGCTGCCCTACATCCTACTGACCTCCGTACGCTGCCCTACATCCTACTGACCTCTGTAAGCTGCCCTACATCCTACTGACCTCTGTAAGCTGCCCTACATCCTACTGACCTCTGTAAGCTGCCCTACATCCTACTGACCTCCGTACGCTGCCCTACATTCTACTGACCTCTGTAAGCTGCCCTACATCCTAATGACCTCCGTACACTGTCCATGAAATCACATTACGCAAAATGCGCTGTGTTTTTAGATGCGTGGGCCTCTGTACACTGCCCTACAACCTACTGACCTCCGTACACTGCCCTACATCCTACTGACCTCTGTAAACTGCCCTATATCCTACTGACATGTGTACACTGCCCTACAACCTACTCACATCCGTACACTGCCCTACATCCTACTGACCTCTGTAAACTGCCCTATATCCTACTGACATGTGTACACTGCCCTACAACCTACTGACCTCTGTACACTGCCCTATATCCTACTGACCTCTGTAAACTGCCCTACATCCTACTGACCTCTGTACACTGCCCTACATTCTACTAACCTCCGTCACTGCCCTACATCCCACTAACCTCCGTACACTGCCCTACATCCTTCTGATCTCCGCACACTGCCCTACATACTACTGCCTCCTGTACACTGCCCTCCGTACCCTGCCCTACATCCTACTATTGGAATGAGGTCCAGGTTTCAACTAAACCCATGCTTGGACAGAATTTGGCTTGTTTACCGACCTAAATGGGTATTAAGCCAAGTCGAACCTCCAACTGCAGTGTTACAACCACTGCTAAATGTGGCAGCTTCCCACTCAGGTTCCTCGAGGTGTCATCACCTATATAAAGGGAGGGGGTAGGTATAGCGGTTACATCAAACATGACTATGTGGCCATATTCGGGCAATGATGTAATGCTCCATTCCCTGCCCATCTGCTTATGTGGTTGGGGATTCCCTGCCATGAAATTGTATGGGCCACGTGATGTCAGTGGTTGGTAAGGAAGCAGTGGGTGGTGCAGGGAGCTGCTACTTCCTTAGCAACCATTGGCAGTTTGAAGCAGCAGCTACAGACTTTTAATAAACAGACACTCACGATCCAGCACTGGACTCATCAAAGCTGTTTTTGCCACCCGTTTTTTGGCGGACCACCGGCCTGTCTCGCCTGCCCTACCGGGGGGGCGGAGCATGAGCGCACACGGCTGGATGAATGATTTTTACATTCATTCAACTAATTATGTTATAAAACAGACCTGTAAGTGTTTGTGAAATTTCCCACCACAAAATTTACTCAGCCAATGAGAGGTAATGACTCAATTTTTATTTTTTTCCTGCAATCAATACAGTACAACACTTCATCCATGTCTTTGGTGATCTCTGATCTCCTTATCAACTGTTTCTTACATGATGAAGATCAGCCATGGAGTATATCTGAGGTGTATATCAGGGTGTGCTTCTTCCCTACATGTCCAGCAACATTCATATACAACACATTTCCCGCACTCAATGCACTAATACACCACAAGAGTTGTGTGGGACCCCTGATGTACAGGAAGACAGGACTTCAGTGAGGAACAATTCCCTCACTCAGGACAGGAATGCGGCTTCTCCCCCGTGTGAGATCTCTGATGTCTGTAAAGACTGTACTTCTGTGAAAAACATTTCCCGCACTTAGAACAGGAATGCGGCTTCTCTCCCATGTGCGATCTCTGATGTCTGTAAAGATCGGACTTCTGCGAAAAACATTTCCCACACTCAGGACAGGAATATGGCTTCTCACCCGTGTGCAATCTTTGATGTCTGTAAAGATTTGACTTCTCTGAAAAACATGTACCGCACTCAGGACAGAAATACGGCTTCTCCCCCGTATGCGATTTCTGATGTGTGGAAAGAGTAAGCTTCCGTGAAAAACATTTCCCGCACTCAGGACAGGAGTACGGCTTCTCCCCCGTGTGCGTCCTCTGATGTGTGGAAAGACTGGACTTGTGTAAAAAACATTTTCCGCAGTCAGGGCAGGGAAATGGCTTCTCCCCCATGTGAGACCTTTGATGTGCGTAAAGACTGGACATCTTTGAAAAACATTTCCCGCACTCAGGACAGAAATACGGCTTCTCCCCCGTGTGAGACCTTTGATGTACGTAAAGACTGGACGTCACTGAAAAACATTTCCCGCACTCAGGACAGGAATAAGGCTTCTCCCCCGTGTGAGATCTCTGATGTGTGTAAAGATGTGACTTCATTGAAAAACATTTTCCGCACTCAAGACAAGAATAAGGCTTCTCCCCTGTGTGCGATCTCTGATGTGTGTAAAGATGTGACTTTCTTGAAAAACATTTCCCGCACTCAAGACATGAATACGGCTTCTCACCCGTGTGTGATTTTTGATGGCTGCCAAGACTGGAGCTATCTGAAAAACATGTTCCGCACTCATGGCAGCAATATGGCTTCTCACCTGTGTGTAACCTCTGATGTCTGCAAAGACTGGACTTCTCTGAAAAAAACTTCCCGCACTCAGAACAGGAATACAGCTTCTCCCCTGTGTGTGATTTCTGATGTCTGGAAAGATGTGTATTTGTTGCAAAACGTTTACCGCACTCGGGACAGGAATGCGGCTTCTCCCCCGTGTGCAATCTCAGATGTCGCTTATGAGAAGACTTGAGTGAAAAACATTTCCCACACTCAGAGCAGGAGTACGGCTTCTCACCCGTGTGAGACATCTTATGTTTGACAAGTTCTGATTCTTGTTCAAAACATTTTTCGCACACGGGACAGGAAAGTGACTTTTTACCCGTGTGAGATCTCTGATGTCTGACAAGCTGTGATTTTTTAACAAAAAATTTCCCGCACTCAGAACAGGGAAACGGCTTTGAACCTGTGTGAGATCTTATATGCATAATAAGACCAGATATAAAACGGAAACACTTCCCACACTCAGTACAGGAAAACTTTTCTGTTGGAAGGACGGCACCGTCCCGCACAGTCTGAGGTTCCTCAGGATAAGAGGAATACGATGGTCCGGCACCGTCCCGCACAGTCTGAGGTTCCTCAGGATAAGAGGAATACGATGGTCCGGCACCGTCCCGCACAGTCTGAGGTTCCTCAGGATAAGAGGAATACGATTGTCCGGCACCGTCCCGCACAGTCTGAGGTTCCTCAGGATAAGAGGAATACGATGGTCCGGCACCGTCCCGCACAGTCTGAGGTTCCTCAGGATAAGAGGAATACGATGGTCCGGCACCGTCCCGCACAGTCTGAGGTTCCTCAGGATAGTAGGAATACGATGGTCCGGCACCGTCCCGCACAGTCTGAGGTTCCTCAGGATAAGAGGAATACGATGGTCCGGCACCGTCCCGCACAGTCTGAGGTTCCTCAGGATAAGAGGAATACGATGGTCCGGCACCGTCCCGCACAGTCTGAGGTTCCTCAGGATAAGAGGAATACGATGGCCCGGCACCGTCCCGCACAGTCTGAGGTTCCTCAGGATAAGAGGAATACGATGGTCCGGCACCATCCCGCACAGTCTGAGGTTCCTCAGGATAAGAGGAATACGATGGTCCGGCACCGTCCCGCACAGTCTGAGGTTCCTCAGGATAAGAGGAATACGATGGTCCGGCACCGTCCCGCACAGTCTGAGGTTCCTCAGGATAAGAGGAATACGATGGTCCGGCACCGTCCCGCACAGTCTGAGGTTCCTCAGGATAAGAGGAATACGATGGTCCGGCACCGTCCCGCACAGTCTGAGGTTCCTCAGGATAAGAGGAATACGATGGTGCGGCACCGTCCCGCACAGTCTGAGGTTCCTCAGGATAAGAGGAATACGATGGTCCGGCACCGTCCCGCACAGTCTGAGGTTCCTCAGGATAAGAGGAATACGATGGTCCGGCACCATCCCGCACAGTCTGAGGTTCCTCAGGATAAGAGGAGTACGATGGTCCGGCACCGTCCCGCACAGTCTGAGGTTCCTCAGGATAAGAGGAATACGATGGTCCGGCACCGTCCCGCACAGTCTGAGGTTCCTCAGGATAAGAGGAATACGATGGTCCGGCACCGCCCCGCACAGTCTGAGGTTCCTCAGGATAAGAGGAATACGATGGTCCGGCACCGTCCCGCACAGTCTGAGGTTCCTCAGGATAAGAGGAATACGATGGTCCGGCACCGTCCCGCACAGTCTGAGGTTCCTCAGGATAAGAGGAATACGATGGTCCGGCATCGTCCCGCACAGTCTGAGGTTCCTCAGGATAAGAGGAATACGATGGTCCGGCACCGTCCCGCACAGTCTGAGGTTCCTCAGGATAAGAGGAATACGATGGTCCGGCACCGTCCCGCACAGTCTGAGGTTCCTCAGGATAAGAGGAATACGATGGTCCGGCACCGTCCCGCACAGTCTGAGGTTCCTCAGGATAAGAGGAATACGATGGCCCGGCACCGTCCCGCACAGTCTGAGGTTCCTCAGGATAAGAGGAATACGATGGTCCGGCACCGTCCCGCACAGTCTTAGGTTCCTCAGGATAAGAGGAATACGATGGTCCGGCACCGTCCCGCACAGTCGGAGGTTCCTCAGGATAAGAGGAATACGATGGTCCGGCACCGTCCCGCACAGTCTGAGGTTCCTGAGGATAAGAGGAATACGATGGTCCGGCACCGTCCCGCACAGTCTGAGGTTCCTCAGGATAAGAGGAATACGATGGTCCGGCACCGTCCCGCACAGTCTGAGGTTCCTCAGGATAAGAGGAATACGATGGTCCGGCACCGTCCCGCACAGTCTGAGGTTCCTCAGGATAAGAGGAATACGATGGTCCGGCACCGTCCCGCACAGTCTGAGGTTCCTCGGGATAAGAGGAATACGATGGTTCGGCACCGTCCCGCACAGTCTGAGGTTCCTCGGGATAAGAGGAATACGATGGTCCGGCACCGTCCCGCACAGTCTGAGGTTCCTCAGGATGAGAGGAATACGATGGTCCGGCACCGTCCCGCACAGTCTGAGGTTCCTCAGGATAAGAGGAATACGATGGTCCGGCACCGTCCCGCACAGTCTGAGGTTCCTCAGGATAAGAGGAATACGATGGTCCGGCACCGTCCCGCACAGTCTGAGGTTCCTCGGGATAAGAGGAATACGATGGTTCGGCACCGTCCCGCACAGTCTGAGGTTCCTCAGGATAAGAGGAATACGATGGTCCGGCACCGTCCCGCACAGTCTGAGGTTCCTCAGGATAAGAGGAATACGATGGTCCGGCACCGTCCCGCACAGTCTGAGGTTCCTCAGGATAAGAGGAATACGATGGTCCGGCACCGTCCCGCACAGTCTGAGGTTCCTCAGGATAAAAGGAATACGATGGTCCGGCACCGTCCCGCACAGTCTGAGGTTCCTCAGGATAAGAGGAATACGATGGTCCGGCACCGTCCCGCACAGTCTGAGGTTCCTCAGGATAAGAGGAATACGATGGTCCGGCACCGTCCCGCACAGTCTGAGGTTCCTCAGGATAAGAGGAATACGATGGTCCGGCACCGTCCTTCACAGTCTGAGGTTCCTCAGGATAAGAGGAATACGATGGTCCGGCACCGTCCCGCACAGTCTGAGGTTCCTCAGGATAAGAGGAATACGATGGTCCGGCACCGTCCCGCACAGTCTGAGGTTCCTCAGGATAAGAGGAATACGATGGTCCGGCACCGTCCCGCACAGTCTGAGGTTCCTCAGGATAAGAGGAATACGATGGTCCGGCACCGTCCCGCACAGTCTGAGGTTCCTCGGGATAAGAGGAATACGATGGTCCGGCACCGTCCCGCACAGTCTGAGGCTCCTCAGGATAAGAGGAATACGATGGTCCGGCACCGTCCCGCACAGTCTGAGGTTCCTCAGGATAAGAGGAATACGATGGTCCGGCACCGTCCCGCACAGTCGGAGGTTCCTCAGGATAAGAGGAATACGATGGTCCGGCACCGTCCCGCACAGTCTGAGGTTCCTGAGGATAAGAGGAATACGATGGTCCGGCACCGTCCCGCACAGTCTGAGGTTCCTCAGGATAAGAGGAATACGATGGTCCGGCACCGTCCCGCACAGTCTGAGGTTCCTCAGGATAAGAGGAATACGATGGTCCGGCACCGTCCCGCACAGTCTGAGGTTCCTCAGGATAAGAGGAATACGATGGTCCGGCACCGTCCCGCACAGTCTGAGGTTCCTCGGGATAAGAGGAATACGATGGTTCGGCACCGTCCCGCACAGTCTGAGGTTCCTCGGGATAAGAGGAATACGATGGTCCGGCACCGTCCCGCACAGTCTGAGGTTCCTCAGGATGAGAGGAATACGATGGTCCGGCACCGTCCCGCACAGTCTGAGGTTCCTCAGGATAAGAGGAATACGATGGTCCGGCACCGTCCCGCACAGTCTGAGGTTCCTCAGGATAAGAGGAATACGATGGTCCGGCACCGTCCCGCACAGTCTGAGGTTCCTCGGGATAAGAGGAATACGATGGTTCGGCACCGTCCCGCACAGTCTGAGGTTCCTCAGGATAAGAGGAATACGATGGTCCGGCACCGTCCCGCACAGTCTGAGGTTCCTCAGGATAAGAGGAATACGATGGTCCGGCACCGTCCCGCACAGTCTGAGGTTCCTCAGGATAAGAGGAATACGATGGTCCGGCACCGTCCCGCACAGTCTGAGGTTCCTCAGGATAAAAGGAATACGATGGTCCGGCACCGTCCCGCACAGTCTGAGGTTCCTCAGGATAAGAGGAATACGATGGTCCGGCACCGTCCCGCACAGTCTGAGGTTCCTCAGGATAAGAGGAATACGATGGTCCGGCACCGTCCCGCACAGTCTGAGGTTCCTCAGGATAAGAGGAATACGATGGTCCGGCACCGTCCTTCACAGTCTGAGGTTCCTCAGGATAAGAGGAATACGATGGTCCGGCACCGTCCCGCACAGTCTGAGGTTCCTCAGGATAAGAGGAATACGATGGTCCGGCACCGTCCCGCACAGTCTGAGGTTCCTCAGGATAAGAGGAATACGATGGTCCGGCACCGTCCCGCACAGTCTGAGGTTCCTCAGGATAAGAGGAATACGATGGTCCGGCACCGTCCCGCACAGTCTGAGGTTCCTCGGGATAAGAGGAATACGATGGTCCGGCACCGTCCCGCACAGTCTGAGGCTCCTCAGGATAAGAGGAATACGATGGTCCGGCACCGTCCCGCACAGTCTGAGGTTCCTCAGGATAAGAGGAATACGATGGTCCATCTACACTGTGGGGTGCCGGATGGACATTTGAGGTAGTCGGGTTTTCTCCTGGACTATACTGTGTGATGTCCTCATCTTCTACTTTACAGTCTGGAGACAAAGTGAGACAATCCTCTGAGGTTTTCCTCATCTCCCGTCCATCTACTAAAATAGAAATACAAAGATTATTACTAGACATGAGCTGATTGGTTCCCCTAAACCAGGACTCCGCCCACATCAGGCAGCTTTGTCCCTGAGGATCTTACAATTCCCCCCTCAAGGTAACTAGTAAATGGCTCCTCTGATCTCCTACCAGTTCATTTCTTTATTCATGGACCTTAGTCAGAGAGTGAGGAAACAACGAGAACTGTCTTTTATAGGAGTGACAGTGATGAGGGGATTATAGGACGAGTGTCCCCACCCCCTCTATCACTCATTGCCATCTTCCCAACACAAGAAGTCCTGCACTTCCTTATTTAGTCCATGATTTAGTCATGAATAACAGCGGGGCTGAGCCCCACCAGAGGTCAGAGAGTGAGGATGGGGGGAGAACAAACAAGATGAAGACTGGACTGATCCTGAAGACCACCATCATTGTGTTATTGACTCCTCCCTCATTATCACTTTCTGTTTAAGGTTCCAAAGTTGGAGGAGGTTATCAGATTATTATCAACATGTAAAAGTCTGTGCTCCAATCACATCATCAGATATAAAATGTCCAGCTGGCAGGAAATGGGTGTAACAAAAGAGAATACATATTATGTGTATATATAGCAGTGGGTGGAGGGGAGAGAGCAGAAGTCAGGAGTATGTAATGTACAACATATTATATAAGATACAACAGATAGGACTATATAGTATCAGAATTATGTAATGTACAATATAGAGTATATAGTGCAGAGGTCAGGAGTATGTAGTGGACAACATAAAGTATATAAGACAGTGGTAGGAATTATGTAATGATCAATACCCATATAATTAGCAATCAGTGGAAGTTTACATTTTTACATGAAACAAGTTGCAGAGGTCCCACACCGCTGCCTCCCATCTCCTGAGACTGCACTCAGTGACTTGGGTCTGAGACTATACAGACATATCCCTCCCCCCGGCACAGCCAGCAAATAACAGAGCAAGTAACCCGGGAGAATTACTAGACCTGGGCATGGGACAGAAAACCCAAGACACATACCCCAGATGTCTAGCGTGAGCAACACCAACATTTTGCTGCCAGCTGAACCCCAGAATCTCCATAAATCCAGTCTAGATCAGTGGCGGCCCATCCTTAGGGGGTGCCACCCCGCCCCCCCTAAGCTACTCATCATGAAAAAAAAAAAAAAACACAGATGCAATGGAAAGCATGACATGTTTGCAATCATATGATTGCACGCAAGAAGAAGCTCTATTGGCTTAATTACGATAATCCTCGGGTGGGGGGGGGGGGGAGCTCTGCGCCCTGAACACTCCCATTGTAGCATTGTTGGATGGTGATTGGCGGGTCCCGCGGCATCACTTTCGGTTTCTCGAGGGACTCATCCAAGCTGATCTGAAGGTGGATGGAAGGCTTGTTGTGAGAGCTGTGAGTAAGGGGATGGGGGGGGAGGGGGGTGTCAGCTGACAGGGACGCTGATGGTGACACCTCAAAGGGGGACTCTGATGCAAAAGGGGACTTTGATGAGGACTCATTATGCTAAGTGGTTTTATTTTCTTCTACTTGAAATGTGGACGTGATTGGCCTACTGTGTACTGTGATGGGCAAAGTAAGGCTGCATTTGATGGGCACAGTGAGGCTGCATTTGATGGGGGAAAGTGTGGCTGCATTTGATGGGCAGTTTTATCTAGCCGTAATAATACATAATCACCTGATAAATGGCTATTGACAGTCTTGCATTACTAACAGTTTAACTTTTCAGCTTGTTTGCGCCCCCCCCCCAAATTTTTGAGCACCAGCCGCCACTGGTCTAGATACATAAATTGTGTCTGCAGCACAGAGAAGGAAGATTATCCGAGAGAAATACAGGAATACAGGACGGGGAACACAGCTCAGGAAAGTGACCAGGGGATTACAGGCTGATATCACCCAGTCCCCGCCCTACTCTGGACCAATCAGTGAGCAGTATGGGTGGAGGAATGGATTTAGTGTTAATGACCCACCTGTGCTGATCTCTGTAGGAGTGTCCTCCTCTATAAATGTCCCCGTTATTCCATCCTCCTCCATAGACTGCTGATCATCCCTCACATACCTCTCTTCTTCTTCTTCTGATTTCACCTCAAATTCTATATCGATTGGATCTCCACTCTAAACCAAAAAAATGAGAGAAAATATCATCTGTAAAATAAGAGCTTTATTATTGTGACACCACATAAGAAATACCCACAAGTCCATTTTCTAGCTCCTTCCCACCAACCTTGCAACAGTGAGGGATGGTATGATCTTCCTGTGTGGAATCCCGGGAATACAGAGGTGGGTTTCTGGTATTAGGTGGCTCCATCATATCCTTGTGTCTTTCCGAAAGCTCCTTCATCACTCCATACTCCTCATCCTCCTGTTTATACTCTTCTTTAGGAACAATATTATCATGCCTGAGGTTTCCACTCTGCATTATATCATAAAACATTTATGGTAACACACATGTTTGTGAATATAGTATAACTACCAGTGATTGTTCCTCATCTACCTGATGATGGTGAGGGATGGTGTGACCTTCCTGTGTGGAATCCCGGGAATACAGAGGACGGGGACATCTCTCTGGTGGGTTTCTGTAGCTGAATGATTCCATCATGGTGTCCTGGTACAGATCTTTGTGTTCTTTTGGAAACTCCTCCATCACCCCATCCTCATCATCCTCCTCTTTTATCTCTTCTTTAACCTCAACTTTAGAATCTCTCAGGTTTCCACTCTGAATATATAATAAAAATGACATCAATAGTAACAATGCAGATAATGTACAGATCCTAATGATACTATCAGTGATTGTTCGTCATCTACCTGATGATGGTGGGGGATGGTGTGACCTTCCTGTGTGGAATCCCAGGAATACAGAGGACGGGGACATCTCTCTGGTGGGTTCCCATTACTGGATCCATCTGTAGGAAACACACACACTGACTGAATACATTGTTTCTATGTGTTTATCAGATGATGGGGGATCTAGGTGGAGCCTCCGTACTGTTCTTTCCTTTACAATAAAGTCTCCTCTTACCCGGTGATGTGAGGGGCGGCTGATTGTCCATCATGACGTCCTTCCCGGCACCGCTCACCTCTCCTGTCAGCAGCTCGATGATCTCTCTGGGGACTTCTAGAATCTTCTTTTTATTTCTCTATTCTATCAGGGAGGGAGGTGGAGGCAATGTGATGGTCATATGATCTCCAGACTTCACAGGAGGAAAACTCTAGTTTTGAACACAAATAATACAATTAAATTACATTTCCATAATCCTCCTCACCTGACTCTCTCCATTTTATTAAAGCCACACTTCAGGCTGAGGTATATATATAGCCCCCTGAAGAGGTAAACAGGTAATACGACCACCCAGGTGTACTTCAGGTAATGAAAGAAGAGCTTCAATGACCCACGGATCCGGAGAGACAAATTACAAAGGGAAACAGACTTGTGTGTTCATTAGGTCTCAAACTTTATTCAGTACCACTGTGGCTTATATGCAAAAGAAAGATAGGAGGGGCTATGTCTTAATGCATACGTTATACAAACTCCGTACTTTCTTATCATGATTAAAACTGCAAGAACTAGCTTATGACTTCTGACACAACAGGCTGCTACATGAATCAGCTTAACCACAAATGACTAGCAGGGTGTGTCTCTATGCAAACTGTTAGTTAAGCTAAATATGTCAAAACACATATATTCAAAAGTTCATTTCTACTTAAAAATGGAGTCAGTTATTTATACATTCTATTACACCCCCCCTCCATTGTTTTAAAACATGTTGTAGGCATTCCGACATCATTACATACAATACAAGAGCAAGAGTCCTGCCTTGTACATGAGGATGGCACAGGTCCATCCACATCCTAAGAGCATCAGAATAATAAGAAAAGAGCAGGATGGAGGGACAATGGGAGGAGGAGCTGTGAGGTCAGTGTGACTCTGAACCCTTCAATACTTACTACTGACCTCTAAACTCACCGTTACTTGCCACTGACCGCCCTGTTGAATACTACTGATCTCTGAACTCTGCATTACTTACTACTGACCTCTGAACTCTCTGTTACTAACTACTGACCTCTGATTTCTCCAATATTTACTACTGACCTCTGAACTCTCTTTTACTTACTACTGACCCCTGACCTCTGAGTCACTTACTTCTGACCTCTAAATAACTTACCACAGAGTTCAGAAGTCAGTATTACGTGAGGCTGAGATCAGAGGTTAGTACTAGATGAGACAGAGTTCAGAGGTCAGGCAGAGTTCAGAGGTCAGTAGTAGGTTAGGCAGAGTTCAGAGGCCAGTAGTAGGTTAGGCAGAGTTCAGAGGTCTGTACTAGATGAGGCAGAGTTCAGTACTAGGTGAGTCAGAGTTCATAGGACAGTAGTAGGTTAGGCAGAGTCCAGTAATAGGTGAGGCAGAGTTCAGAGGTCAGTAGTAGGTTAGGCAGAGTTCAGAGGTCAGTAGTAGGTTAGGCAGAGTTCAGAGGCCAGTAGTAGGTTAGGCAGAGTTCAGAGGTCTGTACTAGATGAGGCAGAGTTCAGAGGTCAGTACTAGATGAGGCAGAGTTCAGAGGTCAGTACTAGATGAGGCAGAGTTCAGAGGTCAGTAGTAGGTTAGGCAGAGGTCAGTAGTAGGTAAGGCAGAGTTCAGTAATAGGTTAGGCAGAGGTCTGTAGTAGATGAGGCAGAGTTCAGAGGTCAGTACTAGATGAGGCAGAGTTTAGAGGTCAGGACTAGATGAGGCAGATTTCAGAGGTCAGTAGTAGGTAAGGCAGAGTTCAGTAATAGGTTAGGCAAAGGTCTGTACTAGATGAGGCAGAGTTCAGAGGTCAGTACTAGATAAGGCAGAGTTCAGAGGTCAGTACTAGATGAGGCAGAGTTTAGAGGTCAGTAGTAGGTTAGGCAGAGTTCAGGGGTCAGTAGTAAGTGACTGTCTGTCTCCCCCATCTGCACTGATGACCTCTGTTCTTTTTCTCCCTGGACTAATTTCTCAGGGTACTGCAGCACTGGCTCCTTCCCCCTTCTCCTATACCCTGGTCCAGTGGGCGGAGCTAAATTACATTGAATCATAACTCCACCTACTGGGTCAGGGAATGGGAGGAGCTGAGGAGTCGGAGCTGCAGTACCCCGAGTATTGTGCAGAGTCTAGAGAGAAGAACAGAAGTAAGACAATCCTCTTTCTGTGTCTCCCCTGCAGCTGTGCTTGTCATGAACAGCTAGAGAGGAAACGTTGTTTATTTATACTGGGGAGGGGGCGGGTGGTAAAGGCGGTAACAGGGAGTATGGAGGCGGGGCTATGATTTACTGTGATTGGCTTCATACCGGGGAGGTAGAGAGTACTAAAGGCCGGCAAAGGGAGTAAGGGGACAGGGCTATGGTTGGCTGTGATTGGCGTTATAAAGGGGAGGGGGCGGGTACTAAGGCAGGGACAGGGAGTAAGGAGAGGAGGCTATAACTGACTGTGATTGGCTTTATACCTGGAAGGGGGTGTGTTCCAAAGTTCTGCATGGGGAATAAGGGGTGAGGCTATGATTGACTGTGATTGGCTTTATACTGGGAAGGGGGCGGGTTCTAAAGGCCTGCATGGGGAGTAGGGAGGCGGAGCTATGATTCGCTTTATACCGGGGAGGAAGAGGGTGCTAAAGGCCTGCATGGGGAGTAGGGAGGCGGAGCTATGATTGGCTTTATACCGGGGAGGAAGAGGGTACTAAAGGCCTGCATGGGGAGTAGGGAGGCGGAGCTATGATTGGCTTTATACCGGGGAGGAAGAGGGTACTAAAGGCCTGCATGGGGAGTAGGGAGGCGGAGCAATGATTGGCTTTATACCAGGGAGGAAGAGGGTACTAAAGGCCTGCATGGGGAGTAGGGAGGCAGGGATAAGATTGACTGATTTGCTTTATATCAGGATGGGGGGGTTCTAAAGGCATGCACAGGGAGTAGTGGGTGGGGCTATGATTGACTGTGATTGGCTTTATACCAGAAAGGGGGTGGGTTCTAAAGTCCTGCATGGTGACTAGGGGGGTTAGACTATGATTGGCTTTATACCGGGGAAGGGGTGGGTACTAAACGCCAGTACAAGAAGTAGGGAGGCGGGGCTATGACTGACTATGATAGGCTTTATACTGGGGAGGGGTAGGTACTAAAAGCTGGCAAAAGAAGTAGGGAGGCGGGGCTATGACTGACTATGATAGGCTTTATACTGGGGAGGGGTAGGTACTAAAAGCTGGCAAAAGGAGTAGGGTGGCGGGGCTATGATTGACTGTGATTGGCTTGATAACAGGGAATGGGTGAATACTAAATGCCGGTACAGGGAGTAGGGGGCAGGGCTATGATTGACTGTGATTTTCTTTATACTGGGGAGGGGGTGGGTACTAAAGGCCTGCATGGGGAGTAGGGAGGCAGGGATAAGATTGACTGATTTGCTTTATATCAGGATGGGGGGGTTCTAAAGGCATGCACAGGGAGTAGTGGGTGGGGCTATGATTGACTGTGATTGGCTTTATACCAGAAAGGGGGTGGGTTCTAAAGTCCTGCATGGTGACTAGGGGGGCTAGACTATGATTGACTGTGATTGGCTTTATACCGGGGAAGGGGTGGGTACTAAACGCCGGTACAAGAAGTAGGGAGGCGGGGCTATGACTGACTATGATAGGCTTTATACTGGGGAGGGGTAGGTACTAAAAGCTGGCAAAAGGAGTAGGGTGGCGGGGCTATGATTGACTTTATAACAGGGAATGGGTGAATACTAAAGGCCGGTACAGGGAGTAGGGTGGCAGGGCTATGATTGACTGTGATTTTCTTTATACTGGGGAGGGGGTGGGTACTAAAGGCCTGCACAGGGAGTAGTGAGGTGTGGCTATGATTGGCTTTATACTGGCAAAGGGGCGGGTTCTAAAGGCCTGCATTGGAATTAGGGAGGTGAGGCTATCATTGACTGTGACAGGCTTATAGCCCTGCCCCCCTACTACCATTCTGGCCTTTAGCGCCTGATCCCTCCCTAGTATAAAGCCATTCACAGTCAGTTATAGCCCGGCCAGTCCCCCTACTCTCTGTGCTGGCCTTCAGAACCCGCCTCCTCCCCGACATAAACAATGTTTCCTCTGTAGCTGCCTGTGACAAGTACAACTTGTAGGGGAGACACGGAGAGGGGGAACGGAAAGCGTTTTGTCCCTTCTGGTTAATTAGCGGAGCCCAGTGATGGAACATGTTCTGGCGCTGGGCTCCAGGATTCAGCCCTGATTGGTGGGACACCGGGACTTAATCCAAATCTCAGGACGGTCCAAACTAATACAGGGCAGTTGGGAGGTTTGATAAAAGTGGTATAATCCGTTAGTGGACTGATGAGGTGAGAAGGTCATTGGTCGGAAAGGTGACACATCTCCAATATAAAGAGAATGCTCCGGACCGGTAAGTGGGGAAATGTTCTGCCCCTGAAGGGGTTAATCTAGGTTTCCACACTATATATGTGTGTATCATCATCTGCTGGAGATAAAAGACGTCACAGTGACTATGGAGGAAGAGGACGGACAAGACGGGGTTACTGGGTGTAAATAGAAAATAAGATCTTATTACCTCCTCTGCTGCAAGTTCCAGCAATGTCTTCTCTCTACTTCCTCCCGACTCACCTCTCACCCAGAACTTCCTGTCTGTACCTGACATCACTTCCTGTCTGTCGTCCATAGAGACTTTCTTTCTCAATAGAAGTGGGATCACCCCCTTGTGGAGCTCAAAGGAACTGCAGCCCAGAGAAACGTCTCGTAGTGTGAACACGGCCTTGTGCTGTGTGTATATACTGTATATCCTTATAGATAGGGGTCATCTCTACTCCCACCAAGGGGGAGAGAAATATATTACTAGCTAGTCCAGCCTTTCTCCGCCAGGGTTCCTCCAAAGGTTTCCATGGGTTCCTTGAACAATGAACAATTTCGCTTTCTTAGTATCAATGATTTCATGACAATGTAAGAATGTTCTTCTCCCACTGACCACGGATATGTGGGGGTCCTTCACCCATTGGTCACCAATTTAGGGACCACTACACTGACCACTGATATAAGGGGGTCCTTCGCCCATTGGTCACCAATTTAGGGACCACTACACTTACCACTGATATAAGGGGATCCTTTTTCCATTGGTCACTAATGTGAAGGACCACTAAACTGAGATAAGGGGGTCCTTCTCCATTGGTCACCAATGTAAGGAACCACTACACTGATATAAGGGGGTCCTTATCTAATTGGTCACCAATGTAAGGGACCACTAATATAAGGGGGTCTTTCTCCGATTGCTCACCAATGTAAGGGACCACTACCCTGACCACTGATATAAGGGGGTTCTTCTCCTTTTGGTCATCAATGTAAGAGACCAATAAACGGACCATTTGGAATGAGATCCGAGTTTCAACGAAATCCATGTTTGGACAGAATTTGGCTTGTTTACAGACCTAAATGGGTATTCAGCCAAGTCGAACCTCCAACTGAAGTGTTACAACCACTGTTAAATGTAGCAGCTTTACGTTCAGGTTCCCAGAGGTGTCATTGTCTATATAAAGGAAAGGGGCGGGTATAGTGGTGACATCAGGGCCGCTGATAAGGCAGTAGAACCAGCCTTCCTGTACCAAGCCCAGGCCCCGTCAGTTCAAAAGAGGCCTTATTTCCAACTCTTGTGGCTCCCACGGCAGCTCGGCCAGCTTCTCCTCCTTTTTTTTCTCTGTCTGCACTGCAGGGGGATTGTTATCTGCGTCTCCACCCCCATGCCACCTGGGTCTTCCTGTGTACCCCCTCCCCTGCAGCATTGCCAGCTTTCCTCATCTCCACTTCCACCAGCAGCTGCTGAGGGCATACAGGAGGATGTTTTAGGATGGAGAGCAGGGAGTGTGCAGTAAATATGTCCTATTTACCAGCCCCTTCCTTTCCCAAATGAACACAGTGTGAAATCGGCACCGATCACTCACTGTGTCCATTCAACACTGAAGCATTGTAAAATGTGTTTACTATGCTTCACTTTGTAAATGAACTGGGAGCCTCAGAGCACTTCCCATTCATTCACTGTCCAGTGCAGCTGATGATCTCTGTCTCCACCCCTGACATTTTACCAAAGGCCCCCCCAACAAGGCCCTGTAGAAGTTGTTGATTAGGATGGGTCCTCTGTTCTTTGCCTTGGCCACGTTGAGAACTTCAGCCCATTTGACACACCAGGTTGAGTTTACAATGCATGTAATATTACAGAAAATCACTAAAAATAATATTTAGTACTCAGTAGTAAAAAAAACAGGCAAAAAAACAGTTAGTAAGGTGCAAACCTAATATATTGTCACCTGATATGGTTGGTAATAAAGAAGCACAGAAATGGATTGAAAATGGTAATAACACAATTTAGCATACATAGTGATCAGCAATAAGGACGAGGCATAAGATGACACTTGGCATCCAGATCAACATTAACAGCAGCAGGATCACCTATGGTGCGGCAGTGAACAGTAATAAAGCTTGATTTACTGAAGACAGGAACTATACTGCCAAAGTGCCGACTATGCTAGGCCCAGGCCCACTGTGGGCAGGTGTGCACTGCCCATAGAAATTAAGGAAATGGGAGAAGGGAACAAATGGACTTGCAGGATAGTTTTACAGGAGGGGCGGTCCTTTATGCTGTTCTTCTGCTGGCTATGGTTGGGGCCCTTTAGGAAGCATTGGTGCACACACTCTTCCGCTCATTGTCTCCAATGACCAGTCTAGGGGTTTTGTTTTTGTGTTTTATTTGGAGAACTTGGATAGGAGAAGGAAATTAGTAGGATACTCCATATTAACTGTTTACAGGTGAAAACAACTCTCTCAATAGAACTGTGTAGTAGATTATCTGTAGGACCATACAGCACCTGTATGGAATAAACAAGTCCCTTTGTAGCAGAAGGAACTCAAGGAACTTTGCCTCTTCAAGACACTAGCCAGTGTCCCCTTTAAATAAACAAAAACTAAAACTCGCGCTTATGGAGACATACAAAAATAAATGACAAGTGAAAAGAAATTATTATATGCGCAGCTGCTACAGCATAAGGCACTAACACCTTGAGAGATAAAAAATTATAAAATGCAGCGCTAGCGAATATAAATGTGCTCAATACAAACGTATGTGTGAATGTCAACCATCTAAACCTTTCGGGATGATGGTACACACTATTAGTGAAAAGATTATGCACCAATGATTGGTGTCACCAGAAATGCAGTGGGTGTAATACTAAATGTTACCACTAAAAAGTGATCAACTAAGTAAATGATGCCCTGGAGGAGGGGCGAAATGCATTGACAAATTTCCGGTCAACACTAAGAACCAGTGACGCTGCTTCCGGTTCTTGTGGAACGCACGCCGTTGTGAACCCGGAACACACTGACGCTCGGTTATCATTGAAGGCTTGTGAGTTTTCCCAATAACAGCGTATTGTTAATCTGTTCCTAAGCGGTATTTCACAAGTTGCTTTTTCTTTTTATTCCCCACATGGTCCTCTGATCTCTGCTGCTATTGAGCCAACTGTTGAATTTCACCGAACATTATTGGTCCTAGAAGTTGGATGTTGGGTGACTTTTATTTTATTTTAAAGCATTTTTATTTTTATTTTATTTTTTTCCCTTCCTTCTATATTACAACCACTGTTGCAAATGGGACATTATTTCTTTGATGTTGAAAACCATCTGTAGTACTGTGAATCACTCCTAGTGTCCCCTTTAGCTCACTTCGAGCAACTGACTTCTAGCACCAGGAGGAGATTCAACAGCACTTGTCCCCAGGATCTGTACTCACGAGGCTCCTGAAGCATCAGCGGCAGCCTTCCTCAGTAGTACCAGACATGATCTGCATGCATCCTCCCTTAGTCAGCTCTCACAAGAACCATGGGTTGCAGCTTCAATGTTTCAAGCACCCAAGTCGCCCAGCTGGCAGCCTGTGCCTGAGGAGGGGCAGCAGCCCCCTCCCTACCTGGACCTCTCTCTGTAGAGGAAGAACCAGAGCCCAAGTGCTCATCAAATATAAATACAATCGCCCATCATGCTTGGGGAATCTCCCCAAGGCTATATAAACATTCATGCCCTCACCTGCTAGGTTTCCTCCCACTGTGCAGTACATTCCATAGCTACTAGACCTGTGTGAAACTTCTCAAGACAGCGTGAGCAGCACCAGAGCACACTGAGCAGACTCTACCAATCAATCACAGCCTCTGTTAAGCAGATAAACCAAAAACGATATATACTCACTTTAGCACCTACCTAGGAGGGAGATACAACCCCCCGCCAAAAATAGGCCATGTCCTCATTGGCTTGGGCAGCCACCCCTACAAAAATATATGCAGAGTATCCCACAAACTTGGAAAGGGGGAAAAGGGAATTAACAAATGAACAAGGCCATGGGGCATAACCGAAATGTGGCCACCTACCTAGGAGGGCGCTACATGAAGAAGGCAATGTCTTCTTCTCCATGTTTCTGTACTCCAGCACCTGGCTACACTAACCACTGCACTCTGTATGCTGGGCCATATAGGACATGCTCCTGACCACTGCACTCTGTACACTGGGCTGTATATGACAAACTCCTGACCACTGCACTCTGTACAATGGGCTGTATACAGTATGATATAGTCCTGACCACTGCACTCTGTACCCTGGGCTGTATATGATATACTCCTGACTACTGCACTCTGTACCCTGGGCTGTATATGATATTCTCCTGACCACTGCACTCTGTACACAGGGCTGTATATGATATACTCCTGCACTCTGTACCCTGGGCTGTATAATATACTCCTGACCACTGCACTCTGTACAATGGGCTGTATATGATATACTCCTGACCACTGCACTGTGGGCCAATAATCACAATGAACTCTAAACTGTGGACACCAAGCTGTGACAGTTTACAGCTTCACACCCAGGTGCCCAGTGTGCATGCGCAAGCCGCGCTACACATTGTGAATAGTCCCGCAGTTTTCTGGGACCTATCACGAGTCCCAGAAGACTGCGGGGAGGGAGGAGAACTTACGCTCTGATCAGCTAAGTTGGAGAGGCGGTGGGAGCGGGTACCTGTCAAAACCAGGTACCTCCCCCCTAAGAAAAACTGCCAATTCTTCAAGAGGAGGGGGGAAGACTTAAAGTGGTTCTAAAGACTAAATATTATTTACCTAAATGCATTCCTTGCATTAAGGTAGAAAATGTTTAGGCATCAGCATGCCCCCTCACCCATCTTTTACTTACCTGAGCCCTCATTCGATCCAGCGCCATGCAAGTCTGCAGCTCTTAAATCTTCCACCACAAAATGTACTCAGCCAATGAGAGGTAATGTCTCCATTTTTATTTTAAAAGGCCTAGAGGACCGCCTTTTAAGTGGTGGGGTTAACACGTTTTGTCCCGGAAGACGACTTGAGAAAACAGACCTCTTGCAAGAGTTTACACCACAAAATGTACTCAGCCAATAAGAGGTAATGACTCCATTTTTATTTTAAAAGTCCTAGAGCACCGCCTTTTAAGTGGTGGGGTTAACGTGTTTCGTCCAGGAAGACGACTTGAGAAAACAGACTTCTTGCAAGAGTTTACACCACAAAATGTACTCAGCCAATGAGAGGTAATGACTCCATTTTTATTTTAAAAGGCCTAGAGGACCGCCTTTTAAGTAGTGGGGTTAACGTGTTTCGTCCAGGAAGACGACTTGAGAAAACAGACCTCTTGCAAGAGTTTACACCACAAAATGTACTCAGCCAATGAGAGGTGATGACTCCATTTTTATTTTTCTCCTGCTACCAATGGCCAACACGGTACAACACTTCATCCATGTCTTTGGTGATCTCTGATCTCCTTATCAACTGTTTCTTACATGATGAAGATCAGCCATGGAGTATATCTGTGGTGTATATCAGGGTGTGGCAAAAAAATTGTACTGCGCTAATTCAAAAAACGTTAACTAAAAAAACAAGCGGCAACTAAAAATGTTATACAACACCAAATAGCAATTACAAAAAGAACAAAGCTGCGCTATAAATGGAAATAAGTGACACTAGCAACCAATTAAATACTAAGTGTGCTCATAAAACATGTGAAAGTGAGAAAATAACATATATAAGCAATGTTGGAATGAACCAAAATGGTCTGTGTGACCTCAATCTATGACTGTGAAGACCAAAGAAAAATTGTGACTAACTCCAGGATCAATAAAGCTCAAAAGGAAAAAAATGTGAATGAAATTTGAGTCCATGAAAAAAAGGAAGTGAAAAAGAGTCCTTAGTGTCAGCAATAAACAGTGTTAATAGATGACAAAGGTAAATGTCCATATGTGTAAAGCCTCGTACACACGACCGAGTTTCTCGGCAAGAAACAACAAGAAAACTGCTGGGAGAACTTTCTTGCCGAGAAAACCGTTCGTGTGTATGGTTTCTCATCGAGAAAACTGGCCAGAATCTCGACGAGAAAAATAAGAGAACCTGCTCTCTATTTTCTCGGCGAGATTCTCGTCGGCATGTTTCTCGACGAGAAAAGTGAGTGTGTGTACACTTACCTGTCGCCTTGGAAACCCGCGCATGCTCGAAATGACTTAGACGCATGCGCGGTAGCTTCCTGGGCATAGGTAGGGTGTAGCAAGATGGCGGCGACGGCATCGAATGTGACGAGCGCACGCGCGTCGTAGTCGATGACGTCGCCGCGTTTGTTCCATTCAAAAGAACGGCGGTTCTTTGAATGAATTGTGTGTACACTCGGCCGGGACAAGATTCTTGTCATGAAAAACGACAAGTTTTTTCCTGACGAGATTCTCGGCCGTGTGTACGAGGCTTTAAACATCCACGGTGCAAAAATAAATCCTCAGCATTCGGAAAGAAGTGATGACAGAAAAGTGCCTCCACCTGGGTACACACTGCCGCTTACCAAATAGATGTGATCTCTTAATTACAGATCAGTATACGCATATGGCTAATATCCCAGCCTGGGGTCTCTGTGTATTACAGCAAGCGCCTCAGCTTCCACTGGTATGTGACTCATGCAGCGTGACGAGTTCAGGGTATCACCACATAAGGAAGAAAATAAACTAGCAAAGCATAAAACCCTTTTAAACGTTTATTAAGTGACTTGACAGATGCGCACAGTTAAGAAGTTAAAAGTTAGCATATATAGGACAATCGAGCCGGCCGGCTCTTCGATTCAGCAGCCTGTATCTTCCGGGTCTAGCGCACAACGCGGTGACGTCAGAACGTCGTTCCTCCCAACGTTTCGTCACTAGAGGGACGTGGTCACGGAATAACATTACGGTACATTGTTTTAATAAAGTCGTTTTAAGAGGGTATTACGCTATGGTCTCTCCCCCCTTCCTTTTGGCACCCCGCATGGAGTGTTAAACAGCACCTTATATTGAAGATCTTCCCAGGATCTGTGTGCGAGTTCGGGGTATAGGAAAAGACCGTGGCTGAATATAGCTGGATTACATGCTTTCTCTGGTAAGGAGGCATTTCTTACATAGGTGGTGGTCACGTTTATATAAGTTTTCACGGTGGTGGTGTTCTTTAGTTGCCCTGTGAATACGTTATCACCCTATGGTACATTCTTTTTTTTTCTCTGCTACCGAGTTATTAAGAGTTTGGTTCCAACACTGGTGAAGCATCTGGGGACCTTGCTGTGACCTTCCTTCAGAGATCAAGGCCTTGGCTGGGCTATAGTCACCCGCATGATTTCGCCTGTTTGTGGTAAGGGGCCAATTTGTTAGTGATTCTTAGGGTGGAACCTGAACTTGAATCTGACAACTGCTAAATTTGAATTCCCTGTCTCATTGGACTTCTCCCCTTATGTGGGCTATATTTTGGACATTATCCCGAGGCAATTTGGGAGTTCATATTAGAGTTACATTTTTGGCGCAGTTTTTCTTCCTATCTACGGAATAGCATTATAACAACATTGCTTATATACCGGTAAGTTAATTTCTCACTTTCACATGTTTTATGAGCACACTGAAGCCTCGTACACACGACCGAGTTTCTCGTCAAATAACGACAAGAAAACAGTTGGGAGAACTTTCTTGCCGAGAAAACCGTTCGTGTGTACGGTTTCTCGTCAAGAAAACTGCCGGGAATCTCGACGAGATAAATAGAGAACCTGCTCTCTATTTTCTCGTCAGGATTCCCGTTTTTCTCGTCGGCTTGTTTCCCGACGAGAAAACCCGTTGTGTGTATGCTTTTCCGAGTCTTAAAAAATCGCGCATGCTCAGAATCAAGTATGAGACGGGAGAGCTCCTTCTGGTAAAACTAGCGTTCGTAATGGAGATAGCACATTCGTCATGCTGAACTGAAAAGCACGAGGCTGAAAAGCGCGAATCGTCTCTCACCAAATTTTTTACTAACACGCGATAACACGAGATCAGCAAAGGCAGCCCAAGGGGTGGCACCATTGGAATCGAACTTCCCCTTTATACTGCCGTTGTACGTGTTGTACGTGACCGCGCAGAACAATGCCGAGATTTGGAATTGACAGTGTGTATACAAGGAAAGCTTGACAAGAATCTCGTCGAGAAAATCGACGGGTTTTTTACGACGAGAAACTCGGTGGTGTGTACGAGGCTTAAGTATTTAATTGGTTGCTAGTGTCACTTATTTCCATTTATAGTGCAGCTTTTTTCTTTTTGTAATTGTATATCAGGGTGTGCTTCTTCCCCACATGTCCAGCAACATTTATATACAAGACAATTCCCGCACTCAAGGCACTAATACACCTCGATGGTTGTGTGGGACCCCTGAAGACAGGACTTCAGTGAGGAACATTTCCCTTACTCAGAACAGGAAGGTGGCTTCTCCCTCGTGTGAGATCTCTGATGTCTGGAAAGACTGCACTTCTGTGAAAAACATTTCCCACACTCAGGACAGGAATACGGCTTCTCCCCCGTGTGAGATCTCTGATGCTTGACAAGTTCTGATTTTTGTACAAAACATTTCCCGCACTCAGGACAGAAATACGGCTTCTCACCTGTGTGAGACCTCTGATGTTTGACAACTTGTGATTTTTCTACAAAACCTTTCCCACACTCAGAACAGGAATATGGCTTCTCACCCGTGTGCAATTTCTGATGTCTGCAAAGATGTGACTTCTCTGAAAAACATTTCCCACACTCAGGACAGGAGTATGGCTTATTCCCTGTGTGCAATCTCTGATGTGTGGAAAGATTGGACTTCTGTGCAAAATATTTTCCGCACACAGGACAGGAATACGGCTTCTCACCCTTGTGGGATATCTGATGTCTTTGAAGATTGGACTTTTGTGAAAAACATTTCCTGCACTCAGGACAGGAATACGGCTTCTCCCCTGTGTGAGATCTCTGATGTGTGACAAGTTCTGATTTTTGTACAAAAAATTTCCCACACTCAGAACAGGAATACGGCTTCTCAACTGTGTGCAATTTCAGTCTGCAAATATGTGACTTATCTGAAAAACATTTCCTGCACTCAAGGCAGGAATGAGGCTTCTCCCTGGTGTGCATTCTCTGATGAGTGTGAAGACTGGACTTCACTGAAAAACATTTCCCGCACTCAGGACAGGAATAAGGCTTTTCCCCCATGTGAGATCTTTTATGCACAATAAGTCTGGAGTGGAAACGGAAACACTTCCCGCACACAGTACAGGAAAACCTCTCATCTGATGGAAGGACGGCACTGTCCCTCACAGTCTGAGGTTCCTCAGGATAAGAGGAATACGATGGTCCGGCACCGTCCCGCACAGTCTGAGGTTCCTCAGGATAAGAGGAATACGATGGTCCGGCACCGTCCCGCACAGTCTGAGGTTCCTCAGGATAAGAGGAATACGATGGTCCAGCACCGTCCCGCACAGTCTGAGGTTCCTCAGGATAAGAGGAATACGATGGTCCGGCACCGTCCCGCACAGTCTGAGGTTCCTCAGGATAAGAGGAATACGATGGTCCGGCACCGTCCCGCACAGTCTGAGGTTCCTCGGGATAAGAGGAATACGATGGTCCGGCACCGTCCCGCACAGTCTGAGGTTCCTCGGGATAAGAGGAATACGATGGTCCGGCACCGTCCCGCACAGTCTGAGGTTCCTCAGGATAAGAGGAATACGATGGTCCGGCACCGTCCCGCACAGTCTGAGGTTCCTCAGGATAAGAGGAATACGATGGTCCGGCACCATCCCACACAGTCTGAGGTTCCTCAGGATAAGAGGAATACGATGGTCCGGCACCGTCCCGCACAGTCTGAGGTTCCTCAGGATAAGAGGAATACGATGGTCCCGCACCGTCCCGCACAGTCTGAGGTTCCTCAGGATAAGAGGAATACGATGGTCCGGCACCGTCCCGCACAGTCTGAGGTTCCTCAGGATAAGAGGAATACGATGGTCCGGCACCGTCCCGCACAGTCTGAGGTTCCTCAGGATAAGAGGAATACGATGGTCCGGCACCGTCCCGCACAGTCTGAGGTTCCTCAGGATAAGAGGAATACGATGGTCCGGCACCGTCCCGCACAGTCTGAGGTTCCTCAGGATAAGAGGAATACGATGGTCCATCTACACTGTGTGGTGCCGGATGGACATTTGAGGTAGTCGGGTTTTCTCCTGGACTATACTGTGTGATGTCCTCATCTTCTACTTTACAGTCTGGAGACAAAGTGAGACAATCCTCTGAGGTTTTCCTCATCTCCCATCCATCTACTAAAATAGAAATACAAAGATTATTACTAGACATGAGCTGATTGGTTCCCCTAAACCAGGACTCCGCCCACATCAGGCAGCTTTGTCTCTGAGGATCTTACAATTCCCCCCTCAAGGTAACTAGTAAATGGGTCCTCTGATCTCCTACCAGATCATTTCTTTATTCATGGGCCTTATGCCCCGTACACACGACCAGTTTTCCATTCGGAAAAAAAAAACGGATGATTTTCCCGACGGGATTCCATTCAAGCCCGCTTTGCATACACACGGTCACACAAAAGTCCGGTGCACTTTTGTCTGCCAAGAACGCGTTGACGTAAAAGACTACGATGAGCCGAAAAAATTAAGTTCTATGCTTCCGAGCATGCGTCAAATTGTTTCCGAGCATGCGCATTTTTTTTCTCGTCGGAAAAGCATACAGACGAACGGTTTTCCCACCAGGATTTTTTCCTGACGGGAAAAAAGAGATCCTGCTCTTTTTTTTCCGGCAGTTTTCCCCGTCTGAAAAACTACGATGGAGCATACACACAGCCAGGATTCCCGGCCAAAAGCTCTCATCACAGTTTTCCCGTCTGAAAAAACGGTTGTGTGTACAAGGCATTACTCAGAGAGTGAGGAAACAACGAGAACTGTCTCTTATAGGAGTGACAGTGATGAGGGGATTATAGGACGAGTGTCCCCACCCCCTCTATCACTTATTGCCATCTTCCCAACACAAGAAGTCCTGCACTTCCTTATTTAGTCCATGATTTAGTCATGAAAAACAACGGGGCTGAGCCCCACCAGAGGTCAGAGAGTGAGGATGGGGTGAACAATCAAGATAAAGACTGGACTGATCCTGAAGACTCAAGTCACATACCCCAAATGCCTAGGTCAAGCGATGCCTATAGGGAAAATCAACATTTTGCTTCCAGCTGAACCCCAAAATCTATATAAATCCAGTTGTGATACATAAATTGTTCTGCAGCACAAAGAAGGAAGATTATCTGAGAGAAATACAGGAATACAGGATGGGGACATCTCTCTGGTGGGTTCCCATTACTGGATCCATCTGTAGGAAACACACACACTGACTGAATACATTGTTTCTATGTGTTTATCAGATGATGGAGGATCTAGGTGGAGCCTCCGTACTGCTCTCTCCTTTACAATAAAGTCTCCTCTTACCCGGTGATGTGAGGGGCGGCTGATTGTCCATCATGACGTCCTTGTAGAGATCCTTGTGTCCTTCTAAATACTCCCACTCCTCCATGGAGAAATAGACAGTGACATCCTGACACCTTATAGGAACCTGACACACACAATGATACAGTCACCATCCAGACACATCCCTTGTCTGTTACTGGATAATGTCCCAGAATTCCCGGCACCGCTCACCTCTCCTGTCAGCAGCTCCATCATCTTCTTGGTGACTTCTAGAATCTTCTCCATGTTGTGTCTCTCAGGTTTTAGGGAGTCACATGGAGGCACTGTGATGGTCATATGATCACCGGACTTCACAAGAGGAAATCTCTGTATTGGAGAACCAATAGGAATATCATGTTAGAATCCCAGAATCCTCCTCACCTCTCCGGTCAGGTCTGTGTTTTATTAATAGAGATAAGAGTGATGTCATGTGACCTCCCAGAATTCTCCTCACCTCTCCGGTCAGGTCTGTGTTTTATTAATAGAGATAAGAGTGATGTCATGTGACCTCCCAGAATCCTCCTCACCTCTCCGGTCAGCAGGCAGATGATCTCCAGGGTGAGGTTTAGTATCTTCTCAGTCATGTGACTCCGGTCCTCATCCATCATCATTGATGTGGTCATGTGATCTATACAGGTTTCTGCCAAGACAGGTAAGGAAGAGGACTGATATATATTAGGATTGCCACCTGTCTGGTTTTCTCCTGGGCAGTCCGGTTTTTGAATGTTCAGGTTTTCATCTTCCTTAGACCCGGACATAATAATCACACCGGACTGCACTGAGAGTGACAAGTCTGCTTGGCCATCTGATGTGTCTCCCTTCCCTGACGGCAGTCTGTATCAGCATGGTGGATCAAAGCTGTCTCCTCCTTCTCTGCTCTGTATACACACACAGGATGAGGGGGAGGGGGAGCAGGGACATGCTGATCGAGGTCTGTAGAAAGGAAAACAACATAAAAAATATGTGGAGTGATTAGGGGGTTAAGAGCATATGTGCTGGGGGGGCTTTGGCAGGGGACAGAACTTATGCTAGAAGTGTGGGTTAAATTTGAAATCTGACAACCCCCTCTAGCACTAGCCCTCTAACCCTCAAAGCACCCCCCAGCACATATCTGACCCCACCTTGCACTAGCCCTCTCCCCCCTCAAAGCACCCCCCTAGCACATAGCCAACCCCCCTACCCCCCCCCCTGCACTAGCTCTCTCCCTTTTCAAAGCACCCCCCAGGACATATTCAACCCCCCTTGCACTAGCCCTCTCCCCTCTCAAAGCACCCCCCCCAGCACATATCTAACCACCCCTTGCACTAGGCTTCTCTCCTCAGAAAGCACCCTCCAGCACATATCCGACCCCCAAGCGCCAAACAACACATATCCGACCCCCTCTTGCACTAGCCTTCTCCTTCCTTAATGTTCCCCCCCCTCCAGCACATATCCAACCCCCCACCCCCATCTTGCAGTAGCCCTCTCCCCTCTCAAAGCGCCCCCATCACATATCTGACCCCCCTTGCTAGCTTTAGCTCTTTCGCCTCCCAAAGCATGCCCCTAGCACATATCAACCCCCCCTGCTAGCTCCAGCTCTCTCCCCTCCCAAAGCACCACATAGTACATATCTGACCTCGACCCGGAAGGGGTTAATCTAGGTTTCCACACTATATATGTGTGTATCATCATCTGCTGGAGATAAAAGACGTCACAGTGACTATGGAGGAAGAGGACGGACATGACGGGGTTACTGGGTGTAAATAGAAAATAAGATCTTATTACCTCCTCTACTGCCAGTTCCAGCAATGTCTCCTCTCTACGTCTTCCGACTCACCTCTCACCCACAACTTCCTATTTGTACCTGACATCACTTCCTGTCTTCCATAGAGACTTCCTGTCTGGGTATAAGTAAGATCACCTCCTTGTGGAGCTCAGAGGAACTGCAGCCCAGAGAAACATCTCGTAGTGTGAACACGGCCTTGTGCTGTGTGTGTATGTACTGTATATCCTTATAGATGGGGTCATCTCCACCCCCACCAAGGGCGAGAGAAATCTTTACTTAAACAAAAATATCCTGTAGGCGCTGCAAACTTCCAATCTTAGCGTGAAAATGTCCGACCTGTAAGGGTTCAAGAGGGCCAGTACCAATGCAGCTGCAAACCACTGGAAAGGTGGATAGAAATACACAAAAAAACACAAAAGCAGCGCTCAATGGAAACGGCATAAAACTTTATAGTGTTGGATAAAATAAAATTAATGTAGCCCATATCGATTAAAACACTTAAAATGCACACAATTGGCAATGGTTGTGGTGTAGTAAGAGGAGCGACAATGATACCACTGTGGAGTCAAGGATAGGAAGGGTTAACATCGATCCATAGTTGAGTGTGGGTCCCCAGGGAGAACCTGTCAAAATTCAACCAGGTAACCACCAAATGCAGGTGGAGTGAAGAAAGTGCGATGTGATGGACGTCGCAGCTGATCAACGGGATGTGAAGCGTAGTGATGGGGGCCCGAGGATGAGAACTGCGGGTATCACTTCAAGAGGCGGGCAGGCAGACTGCTCAAAGGTACCGACCTGTGCGGGAACCGATGGATGTGGCCGCTCCTGTGCAGGGAGCTCCGTGACAGCAGATGGATGGACGGCTCAGCGGGAACGCGAACACCGTGGGACACCAACATGAAAAATCAAAAGTGCTAGTTTTAAAGGTTTATATGCAAGTTATTGTCATAAAAAGTGTTTGGGGACCCAGGTCCTCCTGCCCCAGGGGACATGTATCAATGCAAAAAAAAGTATAAAAAAAATCAGTTTTTTTGGGAGCAGTGATTTTAATAATGCTTAAATCAAAACAATAAAAATGTTATATTTTCTTTAAAATTTCGTACCTGGGGGGTGTCTATAGTATGCCTGTAAAGTGGCACATTTTTCCCGTGTTTAGAACAGTCCCGCAGCAAATGCCCGAGGGCAAACGAATCGGCTAGAAAAAAAACGCAGCGACCTCTGTGAGTACCCTGTCCGTGCCGGGGCCTACCACGAGCCTGGCACATAACATGGAGACACAGACTGACTCCACGCCTGACGGCACCATCCAGGCCATCTCTGCAGCCTTTTACCTACCTGGATGTGAGGGTGGGTGATGTGGGAGCTGGCTACCTAGAATGGAATATATACCCGGTCTTGCCACAGCTCACTCAGAGGTGCACGTCATGGCGGACCCTTCCTCTGACTCCGGTCGGTCGAGGAAAATGATTTACCTTCCCAAAATTTTTGTATTTTTTTTAGGCACACCCCGACCCCTATCCCTAAGTCCTTTTTCTATCACCTTGAAAGTATAGTGATCTCCTTTGTTTGGACGGGCAAACCCCTGAGGGTGGCAAAACATATACTTTACCTTCCACTGTCGGGTGGGGGGCTGGCACTTCCCAACTTCTTAATATATTACTGGGCAGCAGTACTGGTCAGTGTGAGATGGTGGTTCTCCCAGCCCCGGCAGAACCCAGCGGTTACACTGGAGGCAGCTCTCCTAGGCTCATAGGCAGTGCTGTCGAATATGGTTTTCCCGGGGCGGTGGGGCTCACCCCTCCGTGACGGGCCCAATGAAAACCACGATCCAGGTGTGGCGGTGCTCCAGAGCAGCAGTCCTGAAACTTTCTTGTGTCTCCCTGCATCACCCCGCTATGGGGTAATCCTATGCTCCCCCACCTGTACAAAGTACCCAACCCTGCAGTGCGGGCTAAGAACGGAATTATTACCCTCAGGCAGGTGATGCCGAGGGGTGAAATTGCCTCATCTCGGAGGCTGAAGCAGACCCACCGCCTTCCTGGATCCTTCCACTTCAGATACTGGCAGTTGAGACATGCCCTCAGGGCCCAGTTCCCTATTCGGGTGACGCTGAAACCTGAGTCGATTGAGCGTCTCCTGATTTCTGGGGTGCTGGAAAAACCCTTTTCCTCCCTCTACCTATACTTGACAGTAGCACATGACGTAAAAACCACTAGATCAATGCACAAGGGGAGATAGGACATCCCCTCTCTCGGAGATGAGGAGTGGGAAGAATGCATAACGTTGTTTATTCCCTCCATGATTGCAGCCAAGGACAGGTTCATCCAGTTGAAGTTTCTCCACAGAGCATATTACACTCCGCAGAGGCTGGTGGGTATTTACCCCAATCTTAGCCCACTTTGCACTAGATGCGCCCTTGAACCGGGTACCTTCTTTCATATGGTCTGGTCCTGTCCAAAAAACTATGCCGATTTTGGTGTGCAGTGGCGGATACCCTGGGGAATGTATGGGGGATAGATGTACCTCTGGACCCCCTGACCTTGTTACCGAGCCACTTAGAAGACATTGAGGGTGATCGATATGTTAAAACTGTGTCTTACGTACTCTCTATTTTATGCCAGAAGGGAGATCTTGCTAAGGTAGAAACAGAAAGAGGCCCCTTCCAAAGACTCGTGGCAAAAGACAATTAATACAGTGCTTCCACTCTACCAAATCACCACATACGAGAGTAGGAATTGCCCAGGGAAATGTAATAAGGTTTGGTCGAACTGGATCAACGCGTGTGGCTCATCCTCAGTTACATAATTGTTATCACATCTTCGTGACCCGGGGCTCAGGCGGTTGTCTCCCGGCCCCTTCCGTCCCCCCTCCTCCCCGGGGAGATCTCTCCTTATACTATTTTCTCTCCTCAATCCCTGGGTCCTATCCCCCCCCCGCCCTTCTATTACCTGTAGTACAGGGATATGCAATTAGCAGACCTCCAGCTGTTGCCAAACTACAAGTCCCATCATGCCTCTGCCTCTGGGTGTCATGCTTGCTGCTGTCAGAGTCTCGCTATGCCTCATGGGACTTGTAGTTTGGCAACAGCTGGAGGTCCGCTAATTGCATATCCCTGCTGTAGTAGCATGCATCAGATATCGATAGGTTTAAAAGAGAATACTTGCTCCTATCAGCCCTCTACCCCCAACTAATGGCTTCCGAATACAGGTATCAAGTGTACTATATGTTTATATTACCTTGTACAAGAATTTTTTGATCTTACTGGCGAACTCATGCCTACATGGTTATCAGGATCTGTAACACCATAGCAGATGTCAGATTTTATCTGCTAATTCTGATCTGTATGTACTGTCTTGTTTTTCTAATAAAAACTCTTATGTTCTTTAAGGGAGTGCTCCTAATCTCAGCTTGTTACCTGTATAAAAGACACCTGTCCACAGAAGCAATCAATAAACCAATCAGTATTCCAATCTCTCCACCATGGCCAAGAGCTGTCCAAGGATGTCGGGGACAAGATTGTAGACCTACACAAGGCTGGAATGGGCTACAAGACCATCGCCAACCAGCTTGGTGAGAAGGTGACAAAGGTGCGATTTTTCGAAAACACAAAATAACTGTCAATAACAAATTCAGGCAATGGTGTAACGTTCCATTGTCCACCTATCTGCTTATGTGGACGGCAGGCAGCTCCACCTCTCCTCTCCTCCTCTCTTTCCAGTACCATCCAGAAAGCCCTAGAAAGAAGATGGAGTTCTTAGTGATGCTGCCTGTGAGTCACCAGCTGCTATCCTGAGCCACTCCCAGCCCAGATCAAAACAAACAGGCCTGGCTGCCTAAATTTGCCTACCCTAATGCCGCGTACACACGACCGTTTTTAATGTCATTTTAAAAAACAACGTTTTTCTCGACGTGATTTTTCTTGTTTCCTCTCAAGCCTGTCTTGCGTACACACGTTCATTAAAAAAAAACGCTCGAGCAAAGCGCAGTGACGTACAACACGTACGACGGCACTATAAAGGGGAAGTTCCCTTCGGATGGCGCCACCCTTAATGTTAGTAAGGTTTGTTGAGTGACGATTCGCGCTTTTCAGCCTCGTGCTTTTCAGTCCGTTACAGCGTGACGAATGTGCTATCTCCATTACAAACGTTAGTTTTACCAGAACGAGCGCTCCCGTCTCATACTTGATTCTGAGCATGCGCGTTTGTTTTTTTCCCTCGTAAAAGCATACACACTATCGTTTTTCACGACGTTAAAAAAAACGACGTGAAAAGCGACATGAAAAAATAGAGCAGGTTCTCATTTTTTCTAGGCCGTTTTTCACGTCGTTAAAAATGCTCTGGAGCCCACACACGATCGTTTTTAATGACCAATTTAAAAAATGAAATTTTTAACGACGTGAAAAACGGTCGTGTGTACGCGGCATAAAACAAAATAAATGCTACTCTAGCACCTACCTACCTAGAGTGTGCTACATATGGATACTGAAGTTTGTTTTGATTGAACCGGCACACACAATTTTTTTTTTTTCCATTCAATAAATGTTTTATTATGATTTTATTTATAACAAGATTGCAGTCATAAAATCAGGGAACAGTAAAAAGGGAGAAATCCGAATGGTCAGGAAAATGACTTGTCTGGAATGTGGAGTCGTTATTAATTTGTGTACAATACAATACACAACGTGTTACATTATTAGAACAAAGTATTGTAGAAAAGGTCACAACACCTCCAGGGCCTCTGCTTTCAGAAAATACACATTTGGGGGTTTTACTTTATCTTCAGGCCTAAAAAAACGTGCATTTTAAACATGGGTGTAAAAACAGCTCTGGTAGTGAAGGGGTGGGGAAAGGGGGGTGGAGCATATTATTTTATTTTTCTCCTGCTATCAATGGCCAACACGGTACAACACTTCATCCATGTCTTTGGTGATCTCTGATCTCCTTATCAACTGTTTCTTGTTGTTGCCTTTATATTTGGAAAGTTTTATTATCCCCACAAGTGTGTGACCCCCTTTCTCAATACTATGTTTCAATGGGAGAAACATTTACCAATCTAACCTCTAGATGGCACTGTTGTATCATTCATTCCATAGGACATCTTTGTCAAGAGGTCAAGCTACGGTTGAGGTCTATCAACTGTTTCTTACATGATGAAGATCAGCCATGGAGTATATCTGAGGTGTATATCAGGGTGTGCTTCTTCCCCACATGTCCAGCAACATTCATATACAAGACATTTCCCGCACTCACTAATACACCTCAAGGGTTGTGTGGGACCCCCTGATGTACAGGAAGACAGGACTTCAGTGAGGAACATTTCCCTCACTCAGGACAGGAATACGGCTTCTCCCCCGTGTGAGATCTCTGATGTACGTAAAGACTGGACTTCACTGAAAAACATTTTCCGCACTCAGGACAGGAATACGGCTTCTCCCCTGTATGCGATCTCTGATGTATGTAAAGATTGGACTTCCTTGAAAAACATTTCCCGCAGTCAGGACAGGAATACGGCTTCTCACCTGTGTGCAATGTCTGATGTCTGGCAAGTTCTGATTTTCGGGTAAAACACGTCCCGCACTCACGACAGGAATACGGCTTCTCGCCCGTGTGAGACTTCTGATGTCTGTAAAGACTGGATCGATTTGAAAACCGTGTCCCGCACTCACGACAGGAATATGGCTTCTCACCCGTGTGCGAACTCTGATGCTCATAAAGGCAGGACTTTTCTGAAAAACATTTTCCGCACTCAAGACAAGAAAGTGGCTTCTCTCCCGTGTGCAATCTCTGATGTCTGTCAAGACTGGACTTCTCTGAAAAAAAATTTCCGCACTCAGGGCAGGAATACTGCTTCTCCCCCGTGTGTGATTTCTGATGTCTGTAAAGATGTGAATTCCTTGCAAAACACTTTCCGCACTCAGGACAGGAATATGGCTTCTCACCTGTGTGCAATCTCTGATGTCTGTTATGAGAGGACTTGTCTGAAAAACATTTCCCGCACTCAGAACAAAAATATGGTTTTTCTCCTGTGTGAGACCTTTGATGTATGACAAGTTGTGCATTTGTTATAAAACATTTACCGCACTCAGAACAGGAATACGGCTTCTCACCCGTGTGAGACATCTGATGTATGACAAGTTCTGACTTTTGAGCACAACACATCCCGCACTCAGAACAGGAAAATAGCTTCTGACTCGTGTGCAATCTCTGATGTCTGTAAAGACTGGACCTGTTTGAAAAACTTGTTCCGCACTCATGACAGGAATATGGCTTCTCCCCCGTGTGTGATCTCTGATGATTATAAAGACTGGACTTCTCTGAAAAACATTTTCCGCACTCGAGACAGGAAAGTGACTTTTCACCCGTGTGCAATCTTTGATGCCTGTAAAGACTGGCCTTCAATGAAAAACATTTTCCGCACTCAGGACAGGAATGCGGCTTCTCCCCCGTGTGCAATATCTGATGTCTAAAAAGATGCGACTTCATTGAAAAACATTTTCCGCACTCAGGACAAGAATGCGGCTTCTCCCCTGTGTGAGATATCTGATGTCTGACGAGCTGGGATTTTCTTACAAAACCTTTCCCGCACTCAGGGCAGGGATGTGGCTTCTCACCTGTGTGAGATCTTATATGCATGAGAAGACCAGATTTAAAACGGAAACACTTCCCGCACTCAGCACAGGAAAATTTCTTATCTTTTGAAAGTTTGGCACCGTCCCGCACAGTCTGAGGTTCCTCAGGATAAGAGGAATACGATGGTCCGGCACCGTCCCGCACAGTCTGAGGTTCCTCAGGATAAGAGGAATACGATGGTCCGGCACTGTCCCGCACAGTCTGAGGTTCCTCAGGATAAGAGGAATACGATGGTCCGGCACCGTCCCGCACAGTCTGAGGTTCCTCAGGATAAGAGGAATACGATGGTCCGGCACCGTCCCGCACAGTCTGAGGTTCCTCAGGATAAGAGGAATACGATGGTCCGGCACCGTCCCGCACAGTCTGAGGTTCCTCAGGATAAGAGGAATACGATGGTCCGGCACCGTCCCGCACAGTCTGAGGTTCCTCGGGATAAGAGGAATACGATGGTCCGGCACCGTCCCGCACAGTCTGACGTTCCTCAGGATAAGAGGAATACGATGGTCCGGCACCGTCCCGCACAGTCTGAGGTTCCTCAGGATAAGAGGAATACGATGGTCCGGCACCGTCCCGCACAGTCTGAGGTTCCTCAGGATAAGAGGAATACGATGGTCCGGCACCGTCCCGCACAGTCTGACGTTCCTCAGGATAAGAGGAATACGATGGTCCGGCACCGTCCCGCACAGTCTGAGGTTCCTCAGGATAAGAGGAATACGATGGTCCGGCACCGTCCCGCACAGTCTGAGGTTCCTCAGGATAAGAGGAATACGATGGTCCGGCACCGTCCCGCACAGTCTGAGGTTCCTCAGGATAAGAGGAATACGATGGTCCGGCACCGTCCCGCACAGTCTGAGGTTCCTCAGGATAAGAGGAATACGATGGTCCGGCACCGTCCCGCACAGTCTGAGGTTCCTCAGGATAAGAGGAATACGATGGTTCGGCACCGTCCCGCACAGTCGGAGGTTCCTCAGGATAAGAGGAATACGATGGTCCGGCACCGTCCCGCACAGTCTGAGGTTCCTCAGGATAAGAGGAATACGATGGTCCGGCACCGTCCCGCACAGTCTGAGGTTCCTCAGGATAAGAGGAATACGATGGTCCATCTACACTGCGGGGTGCCGGATGGACATTTGAGGTAGTCGGGTTTTCTCCTGGACTATACTGTGTGATGTCCTCATCTTCTACTTTACAGTCTGGAGACAAAGTGAGACAATCCTCTGAGGTTTTCCTCATCTCCCGTCCATCTACTAAAATAGAAATACAAAGATTATTACTAGACATGCGCTGATTGGTTCTCCTAAACCAGGACTTACAATTCCCCCCTCAAGGTAACTAGTAAATGGCTCCTCTGATCTCCTACCAGATCATTTCTTTATTCATGGACCTTAGTCAGAGAGTGAGGAAACAACGAGAACTGTCTCTTATAGGAGTGACAGTGATGAGGGGATTATAGGACGAGTGTCCCCACCCCCTCTATCACTCATTGCCATCTTCCCAACACAAGAAGTCCTGCACTTCCTTATTTAGTCCATGATTTAGTCATAAATAACAGCGGGGCTGAGCCCCACCAGAGGTCAGAGAGTGAGGATGGGGGGGGGAACAACCAAGATGAAGACTGGACTGATCCTGAAGACCACCATCATTGGGTTATTGACTCGAACATCGGGTGTTCACCTGTTCGCCGAATAGCGAACAATTTGGGGTGTTCGCGGAAAATTCGAAAGCTGCGGAACACCCTTTAAAAGTCTATGGGAGAAATCTAAAGTGCTAATTATAAAGGCTTATATGCAAGGTATTGTCATAAAAAGTGTTTGAGGACCCGGGTCCTGCCCCAGGGAACATGTATCAATGCAAAAAAAAGTTTTAAAAACTGCAGTTTTTTTCGGGAGCAGTGATTTTAATAATGCTTAAAGTGAAACAATAAAAGTGAAATATTCCCTTAAAATTTCGTACCGGGGGGGTGTCTATAGTATGCCTGTAAAGTGGCACATTTTTCCCGTGTTCAGAACAGTCCCGCAGCAAAATGACATTTTTAAAGGAAAACAAGTAATTTAAAACTGATCGTGGCTGTAATGAATTGTCGGGTGCCGGCAATACAGATACCAGTCATTGAAAAAAAACGGCATGGGCCCCCCCCCCAGTCCATTACCAGGCCCTTTGGGTCTGGTAAGAATATTAAGGGGAACCCCGAACCAAAATTGAAAAATTGCGTGGGGGTCCCCCCAAATTCCATACCAGGCCCTTCAGGTCTGGATATTAAGGGGAACCCTGCACTATTTAAAAAAAATGGCGTAGGGGTCCCCCTCAAAATCCATACCAGACCCTTCAGGTCTGGTATGGATTTTAAGGGGAACCCCGTGCCAAATTTTAAAAAAAATAGTGTGGGGGGTTCCCCCAAAAATCCATACCAGACCCTTATCCGAGCATGTGACCTGGCAGGCCACAGGAAAAGAGGGGGAGGGACGAGAGAGCGCCCCCCCTTCTGAACCGTACCAGGCCACATGCCCTCAACATGGGGAGGATGCTTTGGGGTTCAAAGCACCATGTCTCCATGTTGATGGAGACAAGGGCCTCATCCCCACAACCCTTGCCCGGTGGTTGTGGGGGTCTGCGGGCAGGGGCTTATCGGAATCTTGAAGCCCCCTTTAACAAGGGGATCCCCAGATCCTGCCCCCCCCTATTTGAGTTGGTAACGGGTACATTGTACCCCTACCATTTCACCCAAAATTTTTAAAAACACAACAGCCAGCTTGGGACAAGCTCTGCCTCCATGGGCAGCTCCCGCCGAGCGTCTACCGCTGTAACAGCTTTTATATAGCTGAGGGCGGGGCCACCCGGTTACATGTGCGGGTGACCCCACCCCCTCTGACTGCACAGGGAAAGGCCGCGGAATTATCCAGTGACGTGTACGGGTGACCCCGTCCCCTCTGACGCCACGGGGGGTTTCCCCTGGCGTCAGAGGGGGCGGGGTCACCAGCACACGTAACCGGGTGGCCCTGCCCTCAGCTAACAGCTGTCACAACGGTAGACGCTAGGGGTTCTGTCATGGATACTGGTATACCCAGTGTGACAGCAGGAAGGTAAAGTCACCTGGTTGCATCCAGGGGGGTAGATATATTTCGCCCAGATTCAGGCTTTACGCCGACTTATACAACTAGGTGGAGAGTTGTATAAGGCTAGTGGGCTCATGGATGACTCGTACCTCTAGGGAGAGGGCTGGGCATCGTACAGACAGGGAGTTGATGAGGCCAGCTGAAGCTTGTCAGCTCATTTAGGCCTCTATAAGAACTCCCAGATTCATTAGGTGTTTGCTCATGCCTGGACCCAGACCTGTGTGGACTGTCTAGGGAGAGTGAACCCCTGTGCGGTGAGGCAAAGCCTGTGTGGCTATTTGTTTGGACTTTTACAAAACCAGGGACTTAGGGACTAGGACAGCACTAGGCTGATCCCAGTTGTTAGTTAGGAAACCTGTATGTTTAGTCAGAGGTCAACTTGACCAGGATTTATTTTGGTTATGTTTCTTTTGCTTTGCTGTGTTTTGTCACTGTAAATAGAAAATAAACCGCACCTTTTTTTGATTTTGAAAACCACCACCTCCGTTTGCTGGGCCTGTTTTGTGTGGGGAGCCCATCCCGGGGGTCACACACCCGCTGCCGAGCTAACCCCCTCACAGTTGGTGGAGAATGCGGGCAGTTTTTTTTTAAGCCAGCATGGAGGAGATACTGAAGCAGCTGGCTCTAGCAAATGCCAATCAACAGCAGACAAATGCAGGTTTGCAAAGGAGCCTTGCAGCCCAGCAGCAGACAAACGCAACTTTGCAACAGAGTCTGGAGGCTCAGCAACGAGCCCAGCAGCAATCTGAGGCCCGCTTCATAGACCTGTTGCAGAAGCAAGAGCAGAGACTACAACAACAGATGGAAGCAGTAATGCAGCAACGTCCGCAGACCAGTGAGGAAAGCCGTCCCACTAATACCGCGTCCTTTGGGGTGAGTCGTTTATTGACAAAAATGACTGGAGAGGATGATCCAGAGGTATTTTTGACCACATTTGAAAGGACCGCTGAAAGAGAAAAGTGGCCTGAGGAGCAGTGGGCTGGACTGGTGGCTCCTCTGTTAACTGGTGAATCGCAGAAAGCTTACTATGACCTAGAGCCTAACCAAGCAAAAGACTATGTGATGCTAAAAGCTGAAATATTGGCAAGGCTGGGTGTCACCCAGGCTGTCCGGGCTCAGCGTGTGCATAACTGGACTTTCCAGCTTGGAAAACCCCCCAGGTCTCAAATGTATGATCTCATTCACCTGAGCAGAAAGTGGCTACAGCCAGAGACTTTGTCCGCACCAAAGATTGTGGAACGTGTTGTAATGGATCGGTTTTTGAGAGCTCTTCCTACTGCCATCCAAAAGTGGGTAAGCCATGGAGACCCAGAGACGGCCGATGGTCTTGTGGATCGTGTGGAGAAATACTTGGCTACAGAGAACCTGACGGCCTCTTCCAGAGACACTCGGACTTTCCACCCTAAGACCAGACCATCCCCAGGGGCGGATAAGAGGATTCCAAGGGGTGAGGGTGGAGAGAGTGAGAGGGTGGGAGCTCTACCCCAAGTTTGGCGAGAACAGCCTGGGAAATCAGCGGCTCAAGAGGCGGCAAGAAGGATCGTTTGCTACCGCTGCCGGCAAGAGGGACATATTGCAGCCAATTGCCCGGTTGTGGAGGAACCCATGCAGTGTGACTTTCTGACGGGCAGACGTCAGTCGCTGTGTGCGACAGTCGCATGCACTGCCATTCGAGGAACTGAGAAACATTTATGCAAAATGTGTGTTAATGGTAGAAATGTTGTGGTATTGCTGGATTCAGGTAGCCTTGTGACCCTGATAAAGGCTGAGTTAGTTAAAACAGAGGTCTCTGGGAATAGCAAGGTAGCTGTTATTTGTGTGCATGGGGACACCCGAGAGTATCCAGTGACTACAGTGTGTTTCGAGACCCCCAAAGGTACCCTCTCTCATCCAGTGGGCTTAGTATCTCAGTTACCGCATGACGCCATTGTGGGAAGGGATTTTCCGAAGTTCTGGGAACTGTGGGATGATCCTGAGCCCCTCACTGGTGCCCCTATGTACCAGGAATGTGATAGCCAGAACTCCCCTGAGAGTGGTGAGGACTCTCCGGAATTTCCCTTATCAGTATTGGCAGGGGAGACTCAAGAAACTGGAGAGGAGCCCACCTCCTCAGACGAAAACCTACCGTCTGTGGAGTTTTCTGATCTTGAGGTTCACAGGGAAAACTTTGCCACAGAACAGTTGAAAGACCCCGCCCTAATAAAGGCACGGGAAAACGTAGTGAAAATAGATGGCGAGTTAGTGAACCCAGATAATACCTGCACTTACCCATACTTCAGCGTAGAGAAGGACCTACTGTATCGGGTGGCAAAAAGGGCAGAAGAAACCGTTGAGCAGCTTGTGGTGCCCAAACCTTACAGGAAGTTGGTGTTGGAGTTGGCCCATGGGCACATTCTTGGAGGTCATCTGGGGACAGAGAAAACCCGAGAGAGGGTATTACAGAGATTCTATTGGCCGGGGGTGATGAAGGACGTAGAAAATTATTGTTCCTCCTGCCCTGTGTGTCAGAGGTTGGCCCCGATGCCACATTTCCGTAGCCCGCTGGTCCCTCTACCCATCATTGAGGTCCCGTTTGAGAGGATCGCCATGGATTTGGTAGGTCCTATAATCAAGTCCACTAGGGGGCACCAGTACATATTAGTTATAATGGACTATGCCACCCGTTATCCAGAAGCGATCCCTCTCCGAAATACCTCGGCCAAAACCATAGCCAAAGAGCTATCTCTTGTTTTTAGCCGGGTGGGTATTTGTAAAGAACTGCTTACGGACCAAGGTACACCCTTTATGTCCCGGGTTATGAAAGAGCTGTGTAAATTGTTCAAAGTGACGCAATTGCGTACGTCTGTGTATCACCCCCAAACCGATGGGCTGGTTGAAAGATTCAACAAAACCCTAAAACAAATGTTGAAGAAAGTGGTGGATAGAGATGGAAAGGATTGGGACTGTTTACTTCCTTATTTGATGTTTGCTATTAGGGAGGTGCCCCAATCCTCTACGGGATTCTCCCCCTTTGAGTTACTGTATGGGAGACACCCAAGAGGGCTGTTGGATATTGCCAAGGAAACTTGGGAAAGTGAGAGTTCTCCCCACAGGAGTGTGATTGAGCATGTCGCCCTGATGCAAGATCGAATTGCACGGGTAATGCCCATCGTGAAGGAACATTTGGCCCAAGCGCAGTTGGCACAGCAGAGAGTGTACAACCGTGGAGCCAAGACCCGTACCTTTTCCCCGGGGGATAGGATATTGGTACTTGTCCCTACGGTTGAAAGTAAATTCCTTGCCAAATGGCAAGGCCCCTACGAGATAATGGAAAAAGTGAGCGAAGTGAATTACAAGGTCAGACAACCAGGAAGGCGAAAGCCCGAACAGATCTATCACGTTAATCTGTTGAAAGCCTGGAGGGATAGAGAGTCCCTAGTCGCAGACACTTGGTCACCAGCTCAAACTGGTTGCGTGATTCCTGAGGTTGGAATAGCAGCCACCTTGTCACAACCCCAACAACAGGAGGTTAAGGAGTTTGTGCTTCGCAACAAGGAGGTATTCTCTGAGCTGCCGGGACAAACATCTGGGGTAGAGCATGACATCATTACCCCGCCCGGTGAAAGGGTGAAGTTAAAACCCTATCGGATCCCAGAGGCTCGACGGGAGGCAATACGGGAGGAAGTACAGAAAATGCTGAACTTAGGGGTGATAGAGGAGTCCCAAAGTGATTGGTCTAGTCCCATCGTGTTGGTGCCTAAACCGGATGGGAGCTGGCGATTTTGTAACGATTTTCGTCAGTTGAACAAAGTTACAAAATTTGACACCTACCCCATGCCACGTATAGATGAGTTGATCGACCGGCTGGGAACAGCCCGATACATGACGACTCTTGACCTCACAAAAGGGTATTGGCAAATCCCCCTGGCCAAGTCGGCCAAAGAGAAAACCGCATTTGTAACCCCAGACGGGGCGTTCCAATATAAAAGAATGCCGTTCGGGTTACAGAATGCGCCGGCCACATTCCAGCGGAAAATGGACCAGATGCTGAGGCCCCATCGGAAGTATGCTGCGGCTTACCTGGATGACGTAATTGTCCATAGCACAGATTGGGCCTCACATCTGCCAAAAGTGCAAGCAGTCCTGGACTCTGTTCGGGAAGCGGGGTTTACGGCTAACCCCAAGAAGTGTACCATTGGGCAGGAGGAGGCCAAATATCTTGGGTACACCATTGGGAGGGGAGTAATAAAACCCCAACTCAACAAAGTCGAGGCCATCCAGAGTTGGCCACGTCCCAACAGCAAGAAGCAGGTACGAGCCTTTCTGGGAATCGCTGGGTATTATCGGCGATTCATTCCCCACTTTGCTTCTAAGGCTGTGCCCCTAACCAACCTGACGAAAGGGAAAGGGTCGGTCATGATTAAATGGACCCCCGAGGCTGAGGCAGCATTCCAATTCTTGAAACAAGCCTTATGTAGCCAGCCAGTGTTGTACTCACCCGACTTCTCTAAAGACTTTGTCGTACAAAGTGATGCGTCAGATGTGGGGTTAGGAGCAGTATTGTCCCAGGTCTGGAACGGGGAAGAGCACCCAGTCATTTACCTCAGCAGGAAGTTGAAGTCCCATGAGGTAAATTACGCCACCGTTGAAAAGGAGTGTTTAGCGGTGAAGTGGGCTCTAGATTCCCTTCGGTACTATCTGCTAGGTAGGCACTTTGACATGGTTACGGATCACGCTCCGTTAAAGTGGATGGCTCAAAACAAGGAAACAAATAGAAGAGTGAATAGGTGGTTCCTGGCCCTCCAGGAATTCAACTTCACAGTAAAGCATCGCCCTGGCGTTCAAATGGGGAATGTGGATGCTTTGTCTCGAGTACATGAATGCCTGATTGCTGGTGTTCCAACCCCAAGGTTAAAACAAGAGGGGGGGGTATGTGACAGCAGGAAGGTAAAGTCACCTGGTTGCATCCAGGGGGGTAGATATATTTCGCCCAGATTCAGGCTTTACGCCGACTTATACAACTAGGTGGAGAGTTGTATAAGCCCAGATAAGGCTAGTGGGCTCATGGATGACTCATACCTCTAGGGAGAGGGCTGGGCATCGTACAGACAGGGAGTTGATGAGGCCAGCTGAAGCTTGTCAGCTCATTTAGGCCTCTATAAGAACTCCCAGATTCATTAGGTGTTTGCTCATGCCTGGACCCAGACCTGTGTGGACTGTCTAGGGAGAGTGAACCCCTGTGCGGTGAGGCAAAGCCTGTGTGGCTATTTGTTTGGACTTTTACAAAACCAGGGACTTAGGGACTAGGACAGCACTAGGCTGATCCCAGTTGTTAGTTAGGAAACCTGTATGTTTAGTCAGAGGTCAAGTTGACCAGGATTTATTTTGGTTATGTTTCTTTTGCTTTGCTGTGTTTTGTCACTGTAAATAGAAAATAAACCGCACCTTTTTTTGATTTTGAAAACCACCACCTCCGTTTGCTGGGCCTGTTTTGTGTGGGGAGCCCATCTCGGGGGTCACACACACCCGCTGCCGAGCTAACCCCCTCACACCAGGTATTGGGCAGAAGACCCAAGACACATGCACCAGGTGCCTAGATTGAGTAACATCAACATTTAGCTGCCAGCTGAACCCCAGAATCTCCATAAATCCAGTCTAGAGACATAAATTGTGTCTGCAGCACAGAGAAGGAAGATTATCCGAGAGAAATACAGGAATACAGGACGGGGAACACAGCTCAGGAAAGTGACCAGGGGATTACAGGCTGATATCACCCAGTCCCCACCCTACTCTGGACCAATCAGTGAGCAGTATGGGTGGAGAAATAGATTTATGCCGCGTACACACGATCGGAATTTCCGTCAACAAATGTTCGATGTGAGCTTTCGGTCGGATATTCCGACCGTGTGTAGGCTCCATCGGACATTTGCTGTCGGAATTTCCGACAACAAACGTTTGAGAGCTGGTTCTCAATTTTTCCGACAACAAAAGTTCTTCTCGGAAATTCCGATCGCGTGTATCCAAAAAAAGAAAATCCTACGCATGCTCGGAAACCAATTCCACGCATGCTCGGAATCATTGAACTTAATTTTTCTCGGTTCATTATAGTGTTGTACGTCACTGCGTTCTTGGCGATAGGAATTTCTGACCAACATTTGTGCGACCGTGTGTATGCAAGACAAGTTTGAGCCAACATCCGTCGAAAAAAAAAATCCACGGTTTTCTTGTCGGAAATTCCGATCGTCTGTACGCAGCATAAGTGTTAATGACCCACCTGTGCTGATCTCTGTAGGAGTGTCCTCCTCTATAAATGTCCCCGTTATTCCACCCTCCTCCATAGACTGCTGATCACCCCTCACATACGTCTCTTCTTCTTCTGATTTCACCTCAAATTCTATATCGATTGGATCTCCACTCTAAACCAAGAAAATGAGAGAAAATATCTTCAAAATATAAGTTTTAATATTGTGATATCACATAATAACATCTACACATCATCTCCATGAATCCATGTTCTAGATGCTCTGTCCCACCAACCTTGCAACAGTGAGGGATGGTGTGACCTTCCTGTGTGGAATCCCGGGAATACAGAGGACGGGGACATCTCTCTGGGGGGTTCCTGGTATTAGGTGGCTCCATTATATCCTTGTGTCCTTCTGAAATCTCCTCCATCACTCCATACTCCTCATTTTCTTTTTTAAACTCTTCTTTAACATCAATATTATCATCCCTGAGGTTTCCACTCTGCAATATAGTATAAAACATTCATTATAACAAACATGCTTGTATATAAATCAGAACTACCAATAATTGTTCCTCATCTACCTGATGATGGTGAGGGATGGTGTGACCTTCCTGTGTGGAATCCCGGGAATACAGAGGACGGGGACATCTCTCTGGTGGGTTTCTGTAGTTGGATGACTCCACCATGGTGTCCTGGTACAGATCCTTGTGTTCTTTTGGAACCTCAGACTCCTCCGTCACCCCATCCTCATCCTTCTTAATCTCTTCTCTAACCTTAACTTTAGAATCTCTTAGGTTTCCACTCTGAACATATAAAAAAAAATTACATCAATGGTAACAATGCAGATAATGTACAGATCCTAATGATACTATCAGTGATTGTTCCTCATCTACCTGATGATGGTGGGGGATGGTGTGACCTTCCTGTGTGGAATCCCGGGAATACAGAGGACAGGGACATCTCTCTGGTGGGTTCCTGTTATTAGATGGATCCATTATGACATCCATTAGTCCTCCTGAAAACTCCTTCATCACACCATACTCCTTATCCTCCTCTTTATTCTCTTCTTTAGGAACAATATTACCATGCCTGAGGTTTCCACTCTGGAATGTATTGCAAAACATTTATTGTAACAAACATGCTTATGAATAAAGTATAACTACCAGTAATTGTTCCTCACCTACCTGATGATGGTGAGGGATGGTGTGACCTTCCTGTGTGGAATCCCGGGAATACAGAGGACGTGGACATTTCTCTGGTGGGTTCCTGGTATTAGGTGGCCCCATCATATCCTTGTGTCCTCCTGAAAGCTCCTTCATCACCCCATACTCTTCATTCTCCTCTTTATACTCTTCTTTAACGGCAATATTCTTTTCCCCAAGGTTTCCACTCTGCAATATAATATAAAACATTTATTGTAATAAACATGTTTGTGTATAAATAACTATCAGTGATTGTCACTCATCTACCTGATGATGGTGGGGGATGGTGTGACCTTCCTGTGTGGAATCCCGGGAATACAGAGGACGGGGACATCTCTCTGGTGGGTTCCCATTACTGGATCCATCTGTAGGAAACACACACACTGACTGAATACATTGTTTCTATGTGTTTATCAGATGATGGGGGATCTAGGTGGAGCCTCCGTACTGATCTTTCCTTTACAATAAAGTCTCCTCTTACCCGGTGATGTGAGGGGCGGCTGATTCTCCATCACAATGTCCTTCCCGACACCGCTCACCTCTCCTCGATGATCTCTCTGGTGACTTCTAGAATCTTCTTTTTATTTCTCTATTCTATCAGGACGGGAGGTGGAGGCAATGTGATGGTTATATGATCTCCAGACTTCACAGGAGGAAAACTCTAGATTTGAACACAAATCGTAATATCAAATTACATTCCCAGAATCCTCCTCACCTCACTCTACATTTGAGCACTGGAAAAAAAGGAAAATAGCCAGATGGAGGGACATTGGAAGGAGGAGCTGCAAGGTCAGTGTGACTCTGAACTCTCCATTATTTACTACAGACCTCTAAAATCTCTGTTACTTACTACTGACCTCTGAACTCTCCATAACTTTCTGCTGACCTCTGAACTCCCCGATACTTACTACTGACCTCTGAACTCTCCGTAATGTACTACTGATCTTGGAACTCTCCATTACTTACTACTGATCTCTGTACTCTCTGATACTACTAACCTCTGAACTCTCCGAAATGTACTACCAACCTCTAAACCCTACATAACTTACTACTGACCTCTGAACTCTCCGTTACTTACTACTGACCTCTAAACTCTCTGAAACTTGCTACTGACCTCTGGACCCTATATAACTTATTACTGACCTCTGAACGCTCCATTATTTACTACTGACCTCGGAACTCTCCATTACTTACTACTGACCTCTGAATGCTGCATTACTTACTACTGACCTCTGAACTCTCGGTTACTTACTACTGACCTCTGAACTAATGCCCTCAGAACTCTCCGTTACTTACCACTGACGTCTGAACTCTCCGTTACTTACTAATGCCCTCAGAACTCTCCGTTACTTACTACTGACCTCTGAACTCGCCGTTACTTACTACTGACCTCTGAACTCTCCATTACTTACTACTGACCTCCCCATTACTTACTAATGCCCTCAGAACTCTCCGTTATGTACTACTGACCTCTGAACTCTCCATTACTTACTACTGACCTCTGAACTCTCAGTTACTTATTACTAACCCCTAACCTCTCCGTTACTTACTACTGACCTCTCCATTACTTACTACTGACCTCTGAACTCTTCAATACTTACTACTGACCTCTGAACTCTTCAGTAATTACTGCTGACCTCTGAACTCTCCCATACTTATTACTGACTTCTGAGTCACTTACCACAGCATTCAGACGTGAGTAGTGACACCGAGTTCAGAAGGTCAAGTGAAGCAGAATCCAGAGGTCATTAGTGACAGAGTATAAAGGTAAGTGACCGTCTGTCTCACCTCTGCACTGCTGATCTCTGTTTTCCTTCTCCCTCGACTCTGCTCAATACTCCGGATACTGCAGCTCCAGCTCTTCTCCCCTCTTGTATATTCCCTGGTTCAGTAGGCCTGCAGAGAGAGTAGGGAGGAGGGCTATGATTGGCTTATAGTCCGGCCCCCTACTGCTGTGCCAGCCTTTAGTACCTGACCCCTCCCCAATACAAAGCCAATCATAGCCCCACCTCCCTACGACCTGTGGAGGACTTTAGTATCCGCCCCCGCCCCAGTATAAAGCCAATCATAGCCCCGCCTCCCTGTGAAGGTCTTTAGAACACACCCCCTCCATGATATAAAGCCAATTACAGTCAATCATGGCACCGCTGGCCTTTGTACCAACCCCCTCCCAAGTATAAAGCCAATCACAATCAATCATAGCCCCGCCTCCCTTCTCCCTGTGCGGGTCTTTAGAACCCGCCCCCTCCCCAGTATGAAGCCAATCACAGTCAATCATAGCTCCGCCTCCCTACTACCTGTGCAGGCCTTTCGTACCCGCCACCTCCTTGGTATAAAGCAAATCACAGTCTATCATAGCCCTGCCTTCCTACGCCCTGTGCCGGCCTTTAGTACCCACCCTTTTCCTAGCATAAACAGTGTTTCCTCTGTAGCTGCCTGTGACAAGTACAGCTGCAGGGGAGACACAGAGAGGGGGAATGGAACAGTCTTTAACCCCTTTGGGCTAATTAGTGAAGTCCAGAGAGGGAACGTTTTCTGGTGCTGGGCTCCTCCGGGACTCAGCCCTGATTGGTGGGACACCGGGACTTAATTCAAATCTCGGGATGGTTGGGAGGTGTGATAACAGTCATATAATCTGTTAGTATAGACTGATGAGGTGAGAAGGTGATTGGTGGGAGAGGTGACACATCGCTAAACGGAAGGAAATGTTCTAGCCCCGTAAGCGGGGGAATGGTCTGACCCTGAAGGGGTTAATCTAGGTTTCCACACTATATATATGTCTGTATCATCATCTGCTGGAGATAAAAGACATCACAGTGACTATGGAGGAAGAGGACGGACATGACAGGGGGGTTACTGGGTGTAAATCGAATATAAGATCTTATTACCTCCTCTGCTGCCAAGCTCCAGCAATGTCTTCTCTCTACTTCCTCACGACTCACCTCTCACTCAGAACTTCCTGTCTGTACCTGACATCACTTCCTGCCTTCCAAAGAGACTTCCTGTCTGGGGAGTAGATCTGATATCTCCATCTTGTGGAGTGCAGAGGAACTGCAGCAATTGCAGTTTACCTGCATGCAAACAAGAAATAGATTGCAATAGGCTGCAGAAGATCTGCTATGGAAAAAATAAATAAAAAAGAGATGCCAATAGGAAGAGATCGGCTTAGAAAAACTGAAAAAGTAAAAGATGCTAATAGGCTGCAGGAGATCTGCAGAAGAATAGAATAATAAAACAAACAAACCTGCACTCCTATAGACATCTGATAGAAGATACAATCTCAGGGCTCAGTGGTGATTGGAGCCCAGAGGGACTCTGGAGTAAAACCTGAACATCCACCACACCTCCCTCTGGGGTCACCTCTGCTCACATCTCCTCCGCCTCCCCCACCCATCCACAGGATGTACACTTCTTCTTTTTTTCCCAGCAGATTTCCTGCCTCCTTTTAACTATGTAACATCTATTTCCTTTTTTTTTCAGCAGATTTTCTGCATCCTGTTTACATCTGTTTCCCTTTTCAGTGGCTCTCATGCATCCTGTTAGCAGCTATTTCCATTTCCCCACAGATCTCCTGCATCCTATTAGCAGCTATTTCCATTCCGCCACAGATCTCCTGCATCCTGTTAGCAGCTATTTCCATTTCTCCACAGATCTCCTGCAGTCTATTAGCATCTATTTCCTTTTTTTTCACCGGATCTCCTGCATTCTGTTTACAGCTATTTCTTTCTTTCAGTGGCTCTGCTGCACCCTGTTAGCAGCTATCACAGACATAAAGCAGAAATATAACACAGACACCCTGCACGTCATGAAAGTGTCTATAATGGGCTGCATTTGAAAATAAGAGATAAAGCGTTTTTTATCCAAAGATAAACAGGACATTTGATGATGTCAGAGACACAAAGTACAAATATTACAGACACCCTGCACATCATGTAAGCCTTTTTATTAGGTCACATTCAAAGAAGGGAGACAAAACATTTTTTGTATTTCCAAATAAAAATTATAATAGAGGCACAAAGCAGAAGTATAACAGAGACACCCTGCACATCATGTAAGCCTTTTTATTAGGTCACATTTAAAGAAGGGAGACAAAACCTTTTATGTATTTCCAAATAAAAATTATAATAGAGGCACAAAGCAGAAATATAACAGAGACACCCTGCACATCATGCGAGTCTTTATAATGGGCTGCATGTGTAAATAAGAGATAAAGCGTTTTTTATCCAAAAATAAAAATGACATTTGATGATGTCAGAGACACAATGCACACATATTACAGAGACACTCTGCACATCATGTAAGTCTTTTTTTTAGGCCGCATTTAAAGAAGGGAGAAAAACCATTTTTTATTTCCAAATAACAATGATAATATCAGAGGCACAAAGCAGAAATATAACAGAGACACCCTGCACATCATGTAAGTCTTTCTATTAGGTCGCATTTAAACGGAGACAAAACATTTTGTATCTTCAAATAAAACTTATAATAGAGGCACAAAGCAGAAATATAATAGATACACCCTGCACATCATGAGAGTCTTTATAATGGGCTGCATTTGAAAATGAGACAAAGCATTTTTTTATAAAAATGCAAGTGGATAATATCAGAGGCACAAAGCAGAAATATAACAGAGACACCCTGCACGTCATGTGAGCCTTTTTATTAGGCTGCATTTAAAGAATGGAGATAAAGGATTTTTTTTAAATCTCTAAATAACAATTTTTATATCAGAGACACAAAGCACAAATATTACAGAGACACCCTGCACATCATGTAAGCCTTTTTATTAGGTCACATTTAAAGAAGGGAGACAAAACATTTTTTGTATTTCCAAATAAAAATGATAATAGAGGCACAAAGCAGAAATATAACACAGACAGACATATAACATCATGTAAGTCTTTATAATGTGCTGCATTTGTAAATAAGAGATAAAGCATTTTTTTATCCAAAAATAAAAATGACATTTGATGATGTCAGAGACACAAAGCACAAATTTTACAGAGAGCATTTAAAGAAGGGAGATAAAAAATGTTTTATCTCTGTAGCGGGGTCCTCAATTTAAGGGAAGTGTTTGGGAGGTAGTATGCCCAAACACCTTGATTTGTCAGGGTTTACAACCATTCTTATCCACAGGGAGAGTATTGGTGTACAGTTCCCTGTGGCCTACAGGTGGCGCTGCCATGGTAGGCTAGGGTTGAACCACTAGTACAAGGCTGTGCTTTTTGTGTCCCCTCTCGGCAGACGTACGGTAGGGCGGGGTTAGCCTGCTGTGCACGCTGGGAGAGGAGATAAAAGGGGCAGACGCTGCCTGTTCGGGGTTAGTCGGTGGGGTCCTACCCCTGGTTCTGGTTCCAGTCCGTCCTGGGCGCCCTAGGCCCAAGGGCGGGTGTTCTCTGTTCCGGTTCCATCCTAGGCACCTTAATCCCAGGGTGAGGTACTCTTCTGCTGTTCCTGTCCGTCCTGGATGTGAGGACTTGGGAGTTACAGCAAAGGCCTGGGCCCAGCACCTTTGGCTGAGGCCCGTCGGGGATCGAGGAGTCTCAGAGTGCCGCCTTGCGAGGGGACCCGTATCTGAGTAGAGGAGGCCGGGTGAGGAACCGTTCCGAAGGACTGATGCGGTAGTCACGGTGTCATGTACCTGGGTGTATTTGAACCGGGATCTTCCTGGTCCCACAGCTGCAGCCTTACCTGTTGTGCTATGGAGGAGATCTGGACTTTTGGAAATGTCCTCTCAGTATTAAGCATTACCTTGGACTCACTAGCCCCACCTGCTGCCAGCTGTGGACAATTTTCGTGAAGGAAAGGGTCCCGGTAACTCTCCAGAAGGATGTCTTCTCCCTAAGCCTAAGTCAAGTTCACCAGGTCTGTGGCAGAGACCAATTTCACCAGGTCTGTGGCAGAGACCAATTTCACCAGGTCTGTGGCAGAGACCAATTTCACCAGGTCTGTGGCAGAGACCAAGTTCACCAGGTCTGTGGCAGAGACCAAGTTCACCAGTTTGTGGCAGAGACTTTGAGTAAAACGTGAGTGTCATTTGGCTGCTAGTCTTGTTCTAAGTAGACTATGCATTTGAGGCTGAGTCTGTTCGAGAAGCTGAACAGGGAAGGGATTGAGATTGTGCCTGGACCTCTCCCCACATCTTGTGCTGTCCTTTTCTTGCTTCAACCTTTGTTTCTATCAAGAGAGTGTTATTTGCTGAAGAAATAAACTCTCTGTTGGAGTTCTAACAAGTGTGGACATTCTATTCACTGGGGGAAACAAGTACTCAAATCTGTTATCCACAGAGGTGAGGAAACCATTTTCTGTCTCAACTGTGAAATGACCCACCAACAACATCACTCAACCTCTTAATACAGGAGGGTACGGGCTTGTGGCATGGTGTGCCCCTTCTTCCTGTGAAGAGCCGAAGAACAAGGCAGGTAAAAGGGGGTCTGTGTGCTACATCTCCAAATTACAATGATAATATTAGAGGCACAAAGCAGAAATATAACAGATACATGATGTGAGTCTTTATAATGGGCTGAATTTGAAAATGAGAGACAAGGCATTTTTAATAAAAATTACAGTGGATAATATTAGAGGCACAAAGCAGAAATATAACATAGACACCCTGCACTCTGTGTGTTATGTACTCCTGAGTCCTGACCCATGCACACTGTTTTATGTACTCCTGTTCGCTATGTGTTATGTATTCTGGACCCCTGTGCTATGTACTCCTGACCCCTGTGCTCTGTGTGTTCTGTACCCCTGTGCTCTGTGTGTTCTGTACCCCTGTGCTCTGTGCTGTGTTATGTACTCCTGTGCTCTGTGTGTTCTGTACTCCTGACCCCTGTGCTCTGTGTTATGTACTCCTGTGCTCTGTGTGTTCTGTACTCCTGACCCTTGTGCTCTGTGTTCTGTACTCCTGTGCTCTGTGTGTTCTGTACTCCTGACCCCTGTGCTCTGTACTCCTGTGCTCTGTGTGTTCTGTACTCCTGACCCCTGTGCTCTGTGAGTTCTGTACTCCTGACCCCTGTGCTCTGTACTCCTGTGCTCTGTGTGTTCTGTACTCCTGACCCCTGTGCTCTGTGTTATGTACTCCTGTGCTCTGTGAGTTCTGCAACGTAGGATCAGAATGTGCCAACACAGGAGCAGAAACAAAGGCAGCCTTGAGACTGTCAAAGGCCTTAACCACTTCAACCCCAGGCTTTTTTTACCACCTCAATACCGGGCCTATTCTGGCACTTCTCTCCTACATGTACAAATCATCATTCTTTTGCTAGAAAATTACTCAGAACCCTCAAACATTATATATGTTTTTTTAGCAAACACCCTAGGGAATAAAATGACGGTCATTGCAATTTTTTTCTTGCACGGTATTTGCGCAATAATTTTTCAAACGCCTTTTTTTTGGAAAAAAATGGTTTCATGAATTAAAAATTAACAAAACAGTAAAGTTAGCCCAGTTTTTTGGGAAAATATGAAAGATGATGTTACGCAGAGTAAATAGATACCTAACATGTCACGCTTTAAAATTGCGCACACTCATGGAATGGCGCCAAACTTCGGTACTTAAAAATCTACATAGGCGACGCTTTAAATTTTTTTACAGGTTAGAGTGTTACAGAGGAGGTCTAGTGCTAGAATTGTTGCACGCGCTCTACTGCACGCGGCGATACCTCACATATGTGGTTTGAACGGCGTTTGCATAATCAGTGCTTGCATGCAGACAAGAAATAGACGTCAATAGGCTGTAGAAGATCTGCTGAAAATACCCAGGAATAAAGATGCTGATAGGTTGCAGGAAACCTGCAGAAAAAAAGGAAATAGGTGCAAATAGGTTGTAGAAGATCCACTGGAAAAAAAATGCTAATAGGCTGCAGAAGATTTGCTGAATAATAAAAAAACAAAAAACCCAAACCACACATCCAAAGATATCCAATATAATATAAAAGCTAACATTCTAGTGGTGAGTTGAGGACCAGAGGGACTCTGGAGTAAAACCAGAACATTTAGCACACATCCCTCTGGAGTCACCTCCGCTCAATTCTCCACCCTCATCCATAGGATGTACACTTTATATACCAGATTTCCTGCAACCTATTAGCATTTATTTCCTTATTTTTTTTTTGTCGAATTTTCTTAGCAGCTCATTTACACCTATTTCCAACTATTGGTAGGTATCAGTCTTGGTGGTATTTAATCACCTCTGGGGTTTTTAATTTTTGCTAAATAAACGAAAAAATACCAAAAATTTTGAAGAAAACGTAGACACTGATGAGGAGGCACTGATGAGGCTGCACTGATATGTGCCATTAATGGACACCGATTGGCATCACTGGTGTACAATGGTGGGCATCACTGATGGGGCTGCGCTGATAATCAGGGCACCGATTATCAGTGCAGATGTCCCCACTGAAAAAAGCCGCTTATCGGCTCTCCTCCTCTTGTGGGCAGATGAGGCTGCATTGAGGGGCACTGATGAATTGGCACCGATGATGAGCACTAATAGGCAGCACTGAAGGGCACTGATAGGCTGCACTGATGGGCACTAATGAGGCTACACTGATAGGTACTGATAGGCGGCACTGTTGGGGCTGCACTGATAATCAGTGCAGATGTTCCCTTTCACACTAGCCAGTTACCGGCTCTCTCCTCTCGTGAGGAAAGGAATGCCGATAAACAGCAAGTGTGTTTACATCGTGATCAGCTGTGTCTGAAGGACACTTAGATCACAGAGCGCGCCGAGTGCGCGATCCCAGGAGGACATCATATGACACCCTCCCTGTCTGACCGTGCTGCAGCCGTCATTTTGCTATAGCCTGGTTGGCAAGTGCTTAAGGAAAAGGCTGGTTGGTGCATTTGGAGTCTGGAGATCTATTTATTAAGAAGAGAGCTGTTACTACACCTGGAGAGTCCCGTGAAGGTCTGAAGCCCTAGTCGAAGGGCAAGGTGCAGATTGACCTATTTTGATTATAGGTCAATATTTAACCCCTTCCCGTCCGTGCTGTAGCCAAATGATGTCTACAGTAAGGATCTACTTTGCTCAAGCGGCCTGCGCGGACCCTGCAGGGCACGCGTGGTGTGCTCTGTGCTCAGTGAGTCTAAGAGACTCGACTGATCACAGATCGGAGAAAGGGGTCCATACCAGCCCCTTAAAACCTGGAAACTGATTGGTTTCTATGCACAGCTGAGCCAGATTTTGCACTCTCCAGTTTTAGTAAATCAACCCCACTGAGGTGATATTTGATTACGGATTCTCACAGATACAAGATTGTTTTCTTTAAGCACTTTATTTGGAGTATTGACGCAGGTAGGCTCGATGTAAGCTCTGTGCAGAATATCAGTTCACACTAAAGCAAATGTAATGTAATTTTAAATTTTTTTTAATCATTGTGCTGAGGTTTACACATGTCTGAGATTCTCACTGTGTCACCTATGATTCATATAAAAGACATTTCCTACATTTGAAACACTAATCGAGGGTTGTTGTGTAGGTTCTCCGATGTTTGCCAAGATAAGACTTCTTTGCATAACATTTTACTCAGGGCAGGAGTACGGCTTCTTCCCTGGTGGTTTTGACAAAGCACTTCCATAGTGTGAAACGCGTCAAACCTACCTGCATTTCCCCTGCCTGTACTCATCCAGTGCTTTTAATATTTATGCTTCAATAAAGACTTTCTACTTTACTGTCTGTGTGGGTGTGCCGCCGATCCGAAGATTCTCTGTTCCACGGCTTCTTCCCTGTGTGAGATTTTTGATGTCTGACAAGTTCTGATTTCTGTGAATAACATTTTCCGCACTCAAGGCAGGAAAATGGTTTTTCCCCTGTGTGGTAGAACTGATGTACATTAAAACTGGACTTCTGTGCATAACATTTTCCACACTCAGGGCAGGAATACGGCTTCTCCCCAGTGTGGGATCTCAGATGTTTGTTAAGATGGGATTTCTGTGAAAAACATTTTCCGCACTCAGGACAGGAAAACGGCTTCTTCCCTGTGTGCAATTTTTTATGCATGTAAAGACCGGAGTGGTGTGAAAAACGTTTCCCGCACTCAGGGCAGGAATACTGCTTCTCCTGTGTGTGAGATCTTTGGTGTTTATCGAATTCTGATTTCTGTGTATAACATTTTCCGCACTTTGGGCAGCGAAACTTCTCAGCAGTGTGCAATTTCTGATGTATGGAAAGATAGGACTTATGTAAAAAACGTTTCCCGCACTCGAGGCAGGCATACGGCTTTAAATGTGTGTGAGATCTTTGATGCATTTCAAATTCTGATTCCTGTGCGCAACGTTTTCCACACTCAGGGCAGACATATGACTTTTCACCCGTGTGTAATCTCTGATGTTTGGAAAGATGAGCCTTCTGTGAAAAAAAATTCCCGCACTCAGAGCAGGAAAACGGTTTTACCAACGTGTGAGATCTTTGATGTTTGGAAAGATGAGCCTTCTGTGAAAAACATTTCCCGCACTTGGAGCAGGAAAACGGCTTCTCCCCCGTGTGAGATCTGTAATGTATGATGAATGTTGATTTATGAAGAAAACATTTCGCACACTCAGAACAGGAATACAGCTTCTCACTTGTTTGAGAACCCTTACGTTTCGTAATATGCATTTTAAAGCTAAAATTCTCCCCACATTCCACCTGAATCCCGGCCCCATCCCACACAGTACGAGGTTCCTCAGAGTCGGAGGGATTCCATGGTCTATCCACACTGTGAAGTCCTCCATCCATAGTGGAGCTCATTGTCTTTTCTCCTCCACAATCTCCTGTGATGTCCTCATCTTCCATTTTACAACCTGGAGATAAAGTGAGACGATCCTTTGAGGGTTTCTCCATGGCGTGTCCTGGAAAAATATAAAAACATCATCAATATATCTGAGAGGGTTAGTTCACTTCCATCAAGATTCCATCTGGATCAGGTAGATATGAGTGAGGAGATGTTCTCTGTGGAGGTCCCATGTTGGCTGATATCACTCAGCTCCCGCCCTACTCTGGACCAATCAGTGAGCAGTAACAGAGCAGAGATAAGAGAAGAATATATTATGGGTCACCTGTGCTGATCTCTGTAGGAGTGTCCTCCTCTATGAATGTCCTCGTCATTCCAGCCTCCTCCGTATATTGCTGATCATCCCTCACATACGTCTCTTCTACTTCACCCTCAACTTTCATGGTCATCAGATCTTCACCCTAAACCAACAGAATGGCAGAAAATAACATCTGTAACATAGAAGTATTTATGATGTGAGATCACATAGAAAATATCATCTTGTAGAGTCCACACATCGTCTCCACATGTCAGAGTGTTCAATCACTTTATGTTCCCGACCCTCAACTCCACCTACCTGATGATGGTGGGGGATGGTGTGACCTTCCTGTGTGGAATCCCCAGAATACAGAGGACGGGGACATCTCTCTGGTGGGTTTCTGTTACTAGGTGGCTCCATCATATCCTTGGGTTGTTCTAAAAATGTGTCCATCACACAATACTCCTCATCCTCATACTCTTCTTTGATACCAATATTATAACACTCAATGTTTACACTCTAAAATGTATAACAAAACATTTGTTGTAGCAAAAAAGCCTGTGTATAACTTATAACTACCAATTATTATTAATCTTCAACCTGATGGTGGGGGATGGTGTGACCTTCCTGTGTGGAATCCCGGGAATACAGAGGACGGGGACATCTCTCTGGTGGGTTCCCATTACTGGATCCATCTGTAGGAAACACACACACTGACTGAATACATTGTTTCTATGTGTTTATCAGATGATGGGGGATCTAGGTGGAGCCTCCGTACTGCTCTCTCCTTTACAATAAAGTCTCCTCTTACCCGGTGATGTGAGGGGCGGCTGATTCTCCATCATGACGTCCTTGTAGAGATCCTTGTGTCCTTCTAAATACTCCCACTCCTCCATGGAGAAATAGACAGTGACATCCTGACACCTTATAGGAACCTGACACACACAATGATACAGTCACCATCCAGACACATCCCTTGTCTGTTACTGGATAATGTCCCAGAATTCCCGGCACCGCTCACCTCTCCTGTCAGCAGCTCCATCATCTTCTTGGTGACTTCTAGAATCTTCTCCATGTTGTGTCTCTCAGGTTTTAGGGAGTCACATGGAGGCACTGTGATGGTCATATGATCACCTGACTTCACAAGGGGAAATCTCTGTATTGGAGAACCAATAGAAATATCATGTTAGAATCCCAGAATCCTCCTCACCTCTCCGGTCAGGTCTGTGTTTTATTAATAAAGATAAGAGTGATGTCATGTGACCTCCCAGAATCCTCCTCACCTCTCCGGTCAGGTCTGTGTTTTATTAATAAAGATAAGAGTGATGTCATGTGACCTCCCAGAATCCTCCTCACCTCTCCGGTCAGGTCTGTATTTTATTAATAGAGATAAGAGTGATGTCATGTGACCTCCCAGAATCCTCCTCACCTCTCCGGTCAGGTCTGTTTTATTAATAGAGATAGGAGTGATGTCATGTGACCTCCCAGAATCCTCCTCACCTCTCCGGTCAGGTCTGTGTTTTATTAATAAAGATAAGAGTGATGTTATGTGACCTCCCAGAATCCTCCTCACCTCTCCGGTCAGGTCTGTGTTTTATTAATAGAGATAAGAGTGATGTCATGTGACCTCCCAGAATCCTCCTCACCTCTCTGGACAGGCCTGTTTTAATAATAGAGATAAGCGTGATGTCATCAGACAACACGTCAAGCAAACAGAATATTGGCATTAAAAAAGGGATTAACTCCAGAGATAAATCGATAATTCTCCCGCTCTCTCAAGACTCTGGTCCGGCCGCACCTGGAGTATGCTGTCCAGTTGTGGGCACCAGTCCTCAGGAAGGATGTACTGCAAATGGAGCGAGTACAAAGGAGGGCAACAAAGCTAAAAAAGGGTCTGGAGGATATTAGTTATGAGGAAAGGTTGCGAGCACTGAACTTATTCTCTCTGGAGAAGAGACGCTTGAGAGAGGATATGATTTTAATTTACAAATACCGTACTGGTGACCCCGCAATAGGGATAAAACTTTTTTGCGGAAGGGAGTTTAACAAGACACGTGGCCACTCATTAAAATTAGAAGAAAAGAGGTTTAACCTCAAACTACGTAGAGGGTTCTTCACTGTAAGAGTGCCAAGGATGTGGAAATCCCTTCCACAGGCAGTGGTTTCAGCGGGAAGCATTGATAGTTTCAAAAAACTATTAGATAAGCACCTGAATTACCACAACATACAGGGATATACAATGTAATACTGACATATAATCACACACATAGGTTGGACTTGATGGACCTGTGTCTTTTTTCAACCTCACCTACTACGTAACTATGTCATGTGACCTCCCAGAATCCTCCTCATCTCTCCGGTCAGGTCTGTGTTTTATTAATAGAGATAAGAGTGATGTCATGTGACCTCCCAGAATCCTCCTCACCTCTCCGGTCAGGTCTGTGTTTTATTAATAGAGATAAGAGTGATGTCATGTGACCTCCCAGAATCCTCCTCATCTCTCCGGTCAGGTCTGTGTTTTATTAATAGAGATAAGAGTGATGTCTTGTGACCTCCCAGAATCCTCCTCATCTCTCCGGTCAGGTCTGTGTTTTATTAATAGAGATAAGAGTGATGTCATGTGACCTCCCAGAATCCTTCTCACCTCTCTAGTCAGCAGGTAGATGATCTCCAGGGTGAGGTTTAGTATCCCCTCAGTCATTTGACTCCAGTCCTCCTCCATCCTCATCGATGTGGTCATGTGACCTATACAGGTTTCTCTATAGAGGGGTGGAAGCAAATTAGCTGGACTGTATTGGTTGCACAAAATTAGGATAAGGATATAATGGGTTAATAGGTGGGCTTACCCTAGTGGGAACTGGCAGATGTAGATTGGGCTACTTAGTGTTTGTTGTGCTTCTTGCTCCCTGCAAATCTGTTGTATTTTGTTCTACCTCCTCCCAGATTATTGACTGATCCCATCTCTTATAGTCAGAGGTGGGATTATCCACACTTCATCCCCATTATTGGCTGCTGACCCGAGTCACAAGCTGTGCACAAGGCATTATGGATGGGCGTCAAAACGAATCAACTCGAAATTCCACCAAAATTAAAATCTTCGAAACTGGGGTCAGACTTTGGTACAACCCGAATTTGAATCTCATCCCTCATTAGAAGAGACTGCTAAGGTGAGAAGGTGATGCATCTCCGAAATGAATATTCCAGACCCGTAAGTGGGGAAATGTTCTGACCCTGAAGGGGTTAATCTAGGTTTCCACACTATATATGTGTGTATCATCATCTGCTGGAGATAAAAGACCTCACAGTGACTATGGAGGAAGAGGACGGACATGACGGGGTTACTGGGTGTACATAGAAAAAAAGATCTTATTACCTCCTCTACTGCCAGTTCCAGCAATGTCTCCTCGCTACTTCCTCCTGACTCTGCTCTCAACTGCAACTTCCTATTTATACCTGACATCACTTCCTGTCTTTTTTTTAGAGACTTCCTGTCTGGGTAGAAGTGAAATCACCTTGTGGAGCTCAGAGGAACTGCAGCCCCGAGAAACGTACAGTGTGAATTCGCAGCCACTCCTTGCTTTACTCATCACTCCTCATCATATAAAACCAGGCACATCTCTATACATTATTACATCCTGAGCTCCAGAAGAAGGATTACATAGTTACCAGGCCAGCAGATGTCCTTCACTCTATTAGCACATATTTCTTTTTCTTACCAGCCGATCTTCTACATTCTATTGCCATCTAATTCCTTAACCACTTTAGCACCGGCAGAATTGGCTGCCCAATAGGGATGAGCCAAACACCCCCCGGTTCAGTTCGCACCAGAACCTGCGAACGGATCGAAAGTTCGCGCAAACTATCGAACCCCGGTAAAGATTATGGGACTCGAACGTTCGGAATCAAAAGTGCTAATTTTAAAGGCTAATATGCAAGTTATTGTCCTAAAAAGAGTTTGGGGACCCGGGTCCTGCCCCAGGGGACATGTATCAATGCAAAAATACGTTTTAAAAACTGCTGTTTTTTCAAGAGCAGTGACTTTCATGATGCTTAAAGTGAAAAAAAAAAGTTAAATATTCCTTTAAATATTGTACCTGGGGTGTGTCTATAGTATGCCTGTGAAGTGGCACGTGTTTCCCGTGTTTAGAACTGTCCCTGCACAAAATGACACTTCTAAAGGAAAAAAAAGCCATTTAAAACTGCTTGCGGCTTTAATGTAATGTCTGGTCCCGGTAATATGGATGAAAATCATTGAGAAAATCGGCATGGGTACCCCCCCAGCTCATTTGGGTCTTGTATGGATATTAAGGGGAACCCGCACCCAAATAAAAAAAAAGAAAGGTGTGGGGCCCTCAGGCCCTATATACTCTGTACAGCAGTATATAGGCGGTGCAAACAAGACAGGGACTGTAGGTTTGTTCTTAAGTAGAATCTGTTTGTAATTTAGAACTGGTACATTTTTAAAGTGTAGCTCCAGCCAAAAAATACATTTTTAAGCTTTTTGGAAAACATAGGGAAGGGTTATCACCCTGTAACATTTGTTTTGCTGTCTGTGTACCTCTTCAGAAGATTTCACCTCACTTTCTGTCCCAATGACAATTGTTTTTTTTTAAATTTGGGGTTTTTAGTGAAACAAGGATTGGTGATAAAGCATAAGTGGAGAGGAGACACGTTTTTCCAATATTAACTCTTACAGGAGAATTTCCCTTCCTAGGGGTAGATTTTCTCTCACGTCCTGTTGTCTCCCTCTGTTTGCAAGTAGGAGTCGTTTGTAAGTTGGATGTTTGAAAGTAGGGGCCTGCCCTATATACTCTGCTGAAATTTGGGCCTTAGGTGTTTGTGTTGCCACAACACTGTAAGGCCTCACAGTTATTCTTGGTGGGCGCAGGAACGGGCCCTGCTGTGAAATATTAGATCAAGAATTGTAATTACATGCCCCTGTTGAACAGGGGCAGAAAAATTGGGCCTTAGGCACAGGTGCTGGTGCCACAAACCTGCAACCCCTCACAGAAACTCAAGTTGGAGCGCATGAATGAGCCCTGCTGCAAATTATTGCATCAAAAATTGTAATTACACGCCCCTGTTAAACAGGGGCAGAAAATTGGGCCTTAGGCACTGGTGCCACAACACTGCAACCCCTCACAGATACTATAGTTGGAGCACAGGAATGAGCCCTGCTGCAAAGTATTGCATCAAAAGTTTAAATTTTACGCCCCTGTTAAACAGGGGCAGAAAAATTGGGACTTAGGCACTGGTGCTGGTGCCACAACACTGCAACCCCTCACAGAAACTCTAGTTGGAGCGCAAGAATGAGCCCTGTTGCAAATTATTGCCTCAAAAATTGTAATTACATGCCCCTGTTAAACGGGCAGAAAATGGGCCTTAGGCACTGGTACCACAACACTGCAATCCCTCACAGATACTATAGTTGGAGCACAGGAATGAGCCCTGCTGCAAATTATTGTATCAAAAATTGTAATTACATGCCCCTGTTAAACAGGGGCTGAAAAATTGGGCCTTAGCCACTGGTGGCAGTGCCCAGAACCAAAAATGTTCTTACAAGCTATCAGCATGAACATTGAGGAGGAAGAGGATAGTCACTCAGCATAACAGTATAGTCAGTCAGCATCAGCAAAGGCAGTCTTGAAGGAATCTCCCATTCAAAAAAAAATATTCGGTTACATCAGCTGCTTGGTAGCTGGTGATCCAAGACTGATTCATTTTTATGAAGGTCAGCCGATTGACCGATTCGGTGGACAGGCGCACCCTGTGATCGGTTACAAAGCCTCCAGCAGCACTGAATGTGTGTTCCGAAAGAACGCTGGATGCAGGACAGGCCAGTAGCTCAATTGCATACTGTGCAAGCTCTGGCCAGTGATTCATCCCCAAAACTCAGTAACCCAGAGGATTTTCGGTGGGAAAGGTGTCCAAGTCTGATCTTGCCCCTAGGTATTCCTGCACCATGTAAAACAGACGCTGGCGATGGTTGCTGGAATCAATCATACCTTGGGGCTGTGGACTAAAAAATTGTCTGAAAGCATCAGTCAGACGGCCACATTCTCCACCACTCCTTCTTTGTCTGACCGAAGCCTCAGCAACAAGTTGTCCTGGACCAGGCTTTTGTAACCTCCCAGTCTCTGGGAACGCGTTGCACAGACCTTTCTTCATCTGCCTCCAGTGCCCTGTCCATTATTCCATGCAGAGTGGACAGTGTCACTGATGCATGCACTGCCATTGCTCACCATCCTCGTGGCCTCCTCAAATGGTGCCAGGACAGTGCATGCATCCCTGATCATGAGCCACTGGCGTGGCAAAAAAAACAAGCTCCCCTGACATTGTCCTGGTGCCATATTGGCACAGATACTCATTGATGGCCCTCTGCTGCGTGTGCAACCACTGCAGCATGGCCAACGTTGAGTTCCACCTGGTGAGCATGTCACAGATTAGGCGGTTCTTGGGCAGGTTGTATTCTTTTTGGAGGTCAGCCAGCCGAGCACTGGCATTATATGACCGGCGGAAATGCACACAGAGTTTCCTGGTCTGCCTCAGGACATCCTGTAAGCCCGGATACCTGCCCAAGAACCGCTGCACCACCAAGTTAAGGATGTGAGCCAAACAGGGCACATGGGTCAGTTGTCCCTGTCGGAGGGCGGAGAGGAGGTTGGTGCCATTCCTGGCTTAAGCTGGTGTGGCGTCAACCACCTCTGAGCCTGCCCAGGCAGAGCTGACAGAATCACAAACAGTCTCCTGCGCTCGGGAGTACAGTCTCTTAGTGACACAACCAGAGTGTTCCGTAGGAAAATGACCAGGAATCTTGCTGCCCTCCTCAGAATAATTGGTATTCTTTAAGACTAAAATGTAAAAGGAAAAAAGAAGGCGCACCGACCTAGTGCATTATCAATGGCTAGGTTTTATTAAAAGTAAGTTGAAAGATTAAAAATACTCACAAAGCAAGTATAATAGTAGGCACATAATCATTCCATGAAAGGGGATTGCCTCCAACTGGAACCAGATGACCAGAGAGTCCAGACAACAGAGTTCACAGCTACGGCTGACGTGTTGCGAGGGCACACCCTCTTCCTCAGAGCCAAAAAATGATAGTGACTGGACCCCTCTCTGGGCTCCTTTTAATCCATGTGTAAGTGGGCCTTAGTGATGAGCCGAACACCCCCGGGTTCGGTTCGCACCAGAACCCGCGAACGGACCGAAAGTTCGAACGAACATTAGAACCCTATTAAATACAATGGATGCGAACGTTCGAATTCTAAAGTGCTAATTATAACAACTATTATGCATGTTATTGTCCTAAAAAGGGTTTGGGAACCCGGGTTCTGCACCAGGGGACATGTATCAATGCAAAAAGAAGTTTTAAAAACGGTCGTTTTTCGGGAGCAGTCATTTTAATGATGCATAAAGTGAAAAAAAAAAGTCAAATATTCCTTTAAATATCGTACCTGGGGGGTGTCTAAAGTATGCCTGTGAAGTGCCACGTGTTTCCCGTGTTTAGAACTGTCCCTGCACAAAATGACACTTCTAAAGGAAAAAAAAGCCATTTAAAACTGCTTGCGGCTTTAATGTAATGTCTGGTCCCGGTAATATGGATGAAATTCTTTAAGAAAAATGGCATAGCTACCCCATGACCCCCCCCCCTACCCCAGCCCATTACCAGCCCCTTTGGGTCTTGTATGGATATTAAGGGGAACCCCGCACATAAAATAAAAAAGGCCCTATATACTCTGAACAGCCCTATACAGGCGGTGCATACAAGACAGGGACTGTAGGTTTGTTCTTATGTAGAGTCTGTTTGTAATTTTGAACAGGTACATTGTTGAAGTGTAGCTCCAGACCAAAAATCTATTTTTAAACTTTTTGGAAAACATAGGTAAGGGTTATCACCCCTGTAACATTTGTTTTGCTGTCTGTGCCCCTGTTCAGAACATTTCACCTCACTTTCCGTCCCAATGACAACTGTTTTTGAAATGTGGTGTTTTTCTTGAAACAAGGATTGCTGATAAAGCATCAGTACAGAGGAGACACCTTTCTCCCATATTTATTCTTACAGGAGAGAATTTTCCTTCCTAGTGGTAGATTTCCTCTCACTTCCTGTTGTCTTCTTGCGTTTGCAAGTAGGAGTCGTTTGTAAGTTGGATGTTTGAAAGTAGGGACCTGCCGTATATACTCTGCAGAAATAGGCCCCTTAGTTGTTGGTGTTGGCACAACACTGTAAGCACTCACAGTTACTCTTGGTTGGTGCTGGAACGCCCTGCTGTCAACTATTATATCAGGAATTTTAATTACATATAATTGTTGAACAGTGGTAGTAAAAATTGGGCCTTTGATGGTGGTGCTGGTGCCACAACACTGTAAGCCCTGACAGTTACTCTTGGTGGGTGCAGCAATGGGCCCTGCTGTGAATTATTAGATCAAGAATTGTAATTACATGCCCCTGTTGAACAGGGGCTGAAAAATTGGGCCTTAGGCACTGGTGGCACAACACTGCAACCCCTCACAGATACTGTACTTGGAGCACAGCAATGAGCCCTGTTGCAAAGTATTGCTTCAAAAATTGTAATGACACGCCCCTGTTAAACAGGGGCTGAAAAATTGGGCCTTAGGCACTGGTGGCACAACACTGCAACTCCTCACAGATACTGTACTTGGAGCACAGCAATGAGCCCTGTTGCAAAGTATTGCTTCAAAAATTGTAATTACACGCCCCTGTTAAACAGGGGCTGAAAAATTGGGCCTTAGGCACTGGTGGCGGCACCCATAAACAAAAATGATCTTACAAGCTATCATCATCAATCGTATCATTGAGGACTCGGAGGAGGAGGATAGCCAGTCAACATAACAGCACAGGCACTCAGCATCAGCATCAGTCTTGAAGGGATGTGACATGTTAAAATCAATTAGTCTGTTATATCAGCATCAGGTGTGTGGTAGCTGGTGGTGATCCAAGACTGGTTCATCTTGATGAAAGTCAGTCGATCAACCGAGTCGGTGGACAGGCGCACCCTGTGATCCGTGACAAATCCTCCAGCAGCACTGAATGTGCGTTCCGAAAGAACGCTGGATGCAGGACAGGCCAGTAGCTCAATTGCATACTGTGCAAGCTCTGGCCAGTGATCCATCCTCAAGACCCAGTAAGCCAGAGGATTTTCGGTGGGGAAGGTGTCCAAGTCTGACCTTGCCCCTAGATATTCCTGCACCATGTTTATCAGACGCTGGCGATGGTTGCTGGAACCGATCATACTTTGGGGCTGCGGACTAAAGAATTGTCTGAACGCATCGGTCAGACGGCCACCTTCCCCACCGCTCCTTCTTTGACTGGCCGAAGCCTCAGCAACTCGTTGTCCAGGACCAGGAGTTTGCAACCTCCCAGTCTCTGGGAACGCGTTGCACAGACCTTTCTGCAAGGCCTCCCGGAGTTGTCTCATCCTCTGCTCCCTCTGCGACGGTAACATAAGGTCCGCAACCTTACCCTTGTACCGTGGATCAAGGAGAGTGGCCAGCCAGTAATGGTCCCTCTCCTTGATCCGAAGAATACGAGGATCCTTCCGCAGACTTTGCAGGATCAGGGAGGCCATGCAGCGTAGGTTTGCTGAGGCATTCGCTCCGGAGTCCTCTGGGTCACTAAGGACGACATGATCCGCAGCCACCTCCTCCCAGCCACGTACAAGTCCACTGGTTTCTTGGGACTGTAAATCATCCCTAAAAGACTGCTGCTGATGATGCTGAGTGCCAGCCTCCACCTCCATGCTGACACAATCCTCCTCCTCCTCCTCCTCCTCCTCCTCCTCCTCCTCTTCCTGTGCGATGGGTGGGACAGAAGGAACACTGTCTGGGTAAAGGGGGCCTTGAGAGGCAAGGAAGTCCTCCTCTTCCTGCCTCTGTTCTGCCTCAAGTGCCCTGTCCATTATTCCACGCAGCGTGTGCTCCAACAGGTGGACAAGAGGTACAGTGTCACTGATGCATGCACTGTCACTGCTCACCATCCTCGTGGCCTCCTCAAATGGTGCCAGGACAGTGCATGCATCCCTGATCATGCCCCACTGGCGTGGAGAAAAAAAACCAAGCTCCCCTGACCCTGTCCTGGTGCCGTAGTCGCACAGGTACTCATTGATGGCCCTCTGCTGCGTGTGCAGCCGCTGCAGCATGGCCAACGTTGAGTTCCACCTGGTGGGCATGTCACATATAAGGCGGTTCTTGGGCAGGTTCAACTCCTTTTGCAGCTCAGCCAGGCGAGCACTGGCATTATAAGATCTGCGGAAATGCACACAGACTTTCCTGGCCTGCCTCAGGACATCCTGTAAGCCCGGGTACCTGCCCAAGAAGCGCTGCACCACCAGGTTAAGGACGTGAGCCACACAGGGCACATGGGTCAGTTGTCCCTGTCGGAGGGCGGAGAGGAGGTTGGTGCCATTGTCGCAAACCACCATTCCTGGCTTAAGCTGGCGTGGCGTCAACCACCTCTCGGCCTGGCCCTGCAGAGCAGACAGGACCTCTGCCCCAGTGTGGCTTCTGTCCCCCAAACACACCAGCGCAAGCACGGCATGGCATCTTTTTGCCTGCGTACTTGCGTAGCCCCGTGAACGGCTACGGAGCACCGCTGGTTCATAGGACAAACCACAGGAAGAGGCCATGGAGGAAGAAGAAGAGGAGGGGGTGGAGGAGAGAGGTGTGTCACAACCAGTAGTAGCATTTTGGAGGCGTGGCGGTGGGACAACCTCCAACACTACTGCACCTTGTCCTGAATCCTTCCCAGCTGCCAAAAGAGTGACCCAATGGGCCGTGAAAGAAAGGTAACGTCCCTGTCCATGCCTGCTGGACCATGAGTCAGCGGTAATATGCACCTTACCGCTGACCGCCCTGTCCAGCGAGGCCAAGACATTGCCTTCCACATGCCGGTAGAGAGCCGGAATAGCCTTCCGTGAGAAAAAGTGGCGTTTGGGAACCTGCCACTGAGGAACCGCACATTGCACAAACTCACGGAAGGGGGCCGAGTCTACCAACTGAAAAGGCAGCAGTTGAAGCGCTAGCAATTTAGCCAAGCTAGCATTCAACCGCTGGGCATGTGGATGGCTGGGAGTGAACTTCTTTCGACGGTCCAGCAGCTGGGGCAGGGAAATTTGCCTGCTAGAATCGGACGTCGGTGTACTGCTAGCAGAGTGGGCGCAAGTACTTGGCTGTGACACACCTAATTCTACACCTTCATTCCTCTCAGTGCATGTTTCAGAGAGGACTGAAGTTATAGTGGGGTTGGAGATCCCAGCTGATGCGGTGCAAGGAGAGGTCCGCTTTGTTCTTTGGTGTGGGTCTTTGAGGTAGGCTTGCCAACGAGCTGCATGGCAGGTCAACATATGTCTGGTCAGGCATGTGGTACCCAAGCGGCTGATGTTTTGGCCACGCGATATACGCTTGAGACATATGTTGCAAACAGCAGCTGTGCGATCTGATGCACTAGCCTCAAAAAAGACCCACACCAAAGAACTTTTTGAATGACGGGCAGAGGCAGCGCCCTGCACAGGCGGAGCTCTGCGGTGTGATTCCGTCGGTGTACTGCCCTTACGCTGGCCACCAAAGGGCATCCTGCCTCGTTGGAGATGTGCCTCCTCCTCATCCTCCTCCTCCTCCTCTCTCCTATTAGGCACCCACGTGGAGTCAGTGACCTCATCATCCCCTCCCTCCTCATCACTGGAGCCAATCTGGCAGTATGCTGCAGCTGCTGGAACATGACTGCCAGATTGGTGTCCTTCTTGAGCATCCCCTCTGTCTGCTCTCACGCTACTGCCTTCCTCTAGCTGGGTTTCATCATCAGACCCTTCGAAACGCTGGGCATCCTCCTGGAGCATGTACCCAACACTGTGCTGAAACAGTTCGGGGGACTCCTCAGGAGGAGGACATGGTGGGTCTAGGGAAGGAGTGACTGATGATTTGTCTGACATTGATACCAGGGAAGACGACGCTTTGGCAGCTGCTTTTCCAGTACCCTGAGCCTGGGTGAGAGAGGATGAGGAGGAGGAGGAGGGCTTGGTCATCCACTCTACCAAGTCTTCGGCATGATGTGGCTCAACATGTCCAGCTGCCGAAAAGAAGGACAAGCGTGTCCCATGGCCATGTGCTGATGACAATGCACCGCGTCCACGACCAGCACTGTTGCCCCCAGACACAGAGCCTGCTTGCCCTCTTTTATTGCCTCCTGACTGTCTGCCTCTCCTTGTTTGCCTTCCAGACATTCTAATAGATGGCCTGCAGGGAGATGGGAAAAAAGCAATAAGGGCTACCTTCAGGTGTCCTTCTCTGTCCCTTGAAACAAGGACTTTCACAGTGAAAGAAACTGACACTCTCCCTACCTACAGTTTTCTGTCCCTAGAAAAAATGTTTTTTTTAAGCACAATATAGCACAAGGACAATTCACTCACTGTCCTTACAGGTCCCTGGAAACAAGGACTTGCAGAGTGAAAGAAAAAAAACACTCTCCCTACCTACAGTTTTCTGTCCCTAGAAAAAATGTTTTTTTTAATCACAATATAACACAAGGACAATTCACTCACTGTCCTTCCAGGTCCCTGGAAACAAGGACTTGCAGAGTGAAATAAACTGACACTCTCCCTACCTACAGTTTTCTGTCCCTAGAATAAATGTTTTTTTTAAGCACAATATAGCACAAGGACAATTCACTCACTGTCCTTACAGGTCCCTGGAAACAAGGACTTGCAGAGTGAAAGAAAAAAAACACTCTCCCTACCTACAGTTTTCTGTCCCTAGAATAAATGTTTTTTTTAAGCACAATATAGCACAAGGACAATTCACTCACTGTCCTTACAGGTCCCTGGAAACAAGGACTTGCAGAGTGAAAGAAAAAAAACACTCTCCCTACCTACAGTTTTCTGTCCCTAGAAAAAATGTTTTTTTTAATCACAATATAGCACAAGGACAATTCACTCACTGTCCTTCCAGGTCCCTGGAAACAAGGACTTGCAGAGTGAAATAAACTGACACTCTCCCTACCTACAGTTTTCTGTCCCTAGAATAAATGTTTTTTTTAAGCACAATATAGCACAAGGACAATTCACTCACTGTCCTTACAGGTCCCTGGAAACAAGGACTTGCAGAGTGAAAGAAAAAAAACACTCTCCCTACCTACAGTTTTCTGTCCCTAGAAAAAATGTTTTTTTTAAGCACAATATAGCACAAGGACAATTCACTCACTGTCCTTACAGGTCCCTGGAAACAAGGACTTGCAGAGTGAAAGAAAAAAAACACTCTCCCTACCTACAGTTTTCTGTCCCTAGAAAAAATGTTTTTTTTAATCACAATATAACACAAGGACAATTCACTCACTGTCCTTCCAGGTCCCTGGAAACAAGGACTTGCAGAGTGAAATAAACTGACACTCTCCCTACCTACAGTTTTCTGTCCCTAGAATAAATGTTTTTTTTAAGCACAATATAGCACAAGGACAATTCACTCACTGTCCTTACAGGTCCCTGGAAACAAGGACTTGCAGAGTGAAAGAAAAAAAACACTCTCCCTACCTACAGTTTTCTGTCCCTAGAAAAAATGGTTTTTTTAAGCACAATATAGCACAAGGACAATTCACTCACTGTCCTTACAGGTCCCTGGAAACAAGGACTTGCAGAGTGAAAGAAAAAAAACACTCTCCCTACCTACAGTTTTCTGTCCCTAGAAAAAAAGTTTTTTTTAAGCACAATATAGCACAAGGACAATTCACTCACTGTCCTTACAGGTCCCTGGAAACAAGGACTTGCAGAGTGAAAGAAAAAAAACACTCTCCCTACCTACAGTTTTCTGTCCCTAGAAAAAATGTTTTTTTTAATCACAATATAACACAAGGACAATTCACTCACTGTCCTTCCAGGTCCCTGGAAACAAGGACTTGCAGAGTGAAATAAACTGACACTCTCCCTACCTACAGTTTTCTGTCCCTAGAATAAATGTTTTTTTTAAGCACAATATAGCACAAGGACAATTCACTCACTGTCCTTACAGGTCCCTGGAAACAAGGACTTGCAGAGTGAAAGAAAAAAAACACTCTCCCTACCTACAGTTTTCTGTCCCTAGAAAAAATGTTTTTTTTAATCACAATATAGCACAAGGACAATTCACTCACTGTCCTTCCAGGTCCCTGGAAACAAGGACTTGCAGAGTGAAATAAACTGACACTCTCCCTACCTACAGTTTTCTGTCCCTAGAATAAATGTTTTTTTTAAGCACAATATAGCACAAGGACAATTCACTCACTGTCCTTACAGGTCCCTGGAAACAAGGACTTGCAGAGTGAAAGAAAAAAAACACTCTCCCTACCTACAGTTTTCTGTCCCTAGAAAAAATGGTTTTTTTAAGCACAATATAGCACAAGGACAATTCACTCACTGTCCTTACAGGTCCCTGGAAACAAGGACTTGCAGAGTGAAAGAAAAAAAACACTCTCCCTACCTACAGTTTTCTGTCCCTAGAAAAAATGTTTTTTTTAATCACAATATAACACAAGGACAATTCACTCACTGTCCTTCCAGGTCCCTGGAAACAAGGACTTGCAGAGTGAAATAAACTGACACTCTCCCTACCTACAGTTTTCTGTCCCTAGAATAAATGTTTTTTTTAAGCACAATATAGCACAAGGACAATTCACTCACTGTCCTTACAGGTCCCTGGAAACAAGGACTTGCAGAGTGAAAGAAAAAAAACACTCTCCCTACCTACAGTTTTCTGTCCCTAGAAAAAATGGTTTTTTTAAGCACAATATAGCACAAGGACAATTCACTCACTGTCCTTACAGGTCCCTGGAAACAAGGACTTGCAGAGTGAAAGAAAAAAAACACTCTCCCTACCTACAGTTTTCTGTCCCTAGAAAAAATGTTTTTTTTTAAGCACAATATAGCACAAGGACAATTCACTCACTGTCCTTACAGGTCCCTGGAAACAAGGACTTGCAGAGTGAAAGAAAAAAAACACTCTCCCTACCTACAGTTTTCTGTCCCTAGAAAAAATGTTTTTTTTAATCACAATATAACACAAGGACAATTCACTCACTGTCCTTCCAGGTCCCTGGAAACAAGGACTTGCAGAGTGAAATAAACTGACACTCTCCCTACCTACAGTTTTCTGTCCCTAGAATAAATGTTTTTTTTAAGCACAATATAGCACAAGGACAATTCACTCACTGTCCTTACAGGTCCCTGGAAACAAGGACTTGCAGAGTGAAAGAAAAAAAACACTCTCCCTACCTACAGTTTTCTGTCCCTAGAAAAAATGTTTTTTTTAATCACAATATAGCACAAGGACAATTCACTCACTGTCCTTCCAGGTCCCTGGAAACAAGGACTTGCAGAGTGAAATAAACTGACACTCTCCCTACCTACAGTTTTCTGTCCCTAGAATAAATGTTTTTTTTAAGCACAATATAGCACAAGGACAATTCACTCACTGTCCTTACAGGTCCCTGGAAACAAGGACTTGCAGAGTGAAAGAAAAAAAACACTCTCCCTACCTACAGTTTTCTGTCCCTAGAAAAAATGGTTTTTTTAAGCACAATATAGCACAAGGACAATTCACTCACTGTCCTTACAGGTCCCTGGAAACAAGGACTTGCAGAGTGAAAGAAAAAAAACACTCTCCCTACCTACAGTTTTCTGTCCCTAGAAAAAATGTTTTTTTTAAGCACAATATAGCACAAGGACAATTCACTCACTGTCCTTACAGGTCCCTGGAAACAAGGACTTGCAGAGTGAAAGAAAAAAAACACTCTCCCTACCTACAGTTTTCTGTCCCTAGAAAAAATGTTTTTTTTAATCACAATATAACACAAGGACAATTCACTCACTGTCCTTCCAGGTCCCTGGAAACAAGGACTTGCAGAGTGAAATAAACTGACACTCTCCCTACCTACAGTTTTCTGTCCCTAGAATAAATGTTTTTTTTAAGCACAATATAGCACAAGGACAATTCACTCACTGTCCTTACAGGTCCCTGGAAACAAGGACTTGCAGAGTGAAAGAAAAAAAACACTCTCCCTACCTACAGTTTTCTGTCCCTAGAAAAAATGTTTTTTTTAATCACAATATAGCACAAGGACAATTCACTCACTGTCCTTCCAGGTCCCTGGAAACAAGGACTTGCAGAGTGAAATAAACTGACACTCTCCCTACCTACAGTTTTCTGTCCCTAGAATAAATGTTTTTTTTAAGCACAATATAGCACAAGGACAATTCACTCACTGTCCTTACAGGTCCCTGGAAACAAGGACTTGCAGAGTGAAAGAAAAAAAACACTCTCCCTACCTACAGTTTTCTGTCCCTAGAAAAAATGGTTTTTTTAAGCACAATATAGCACAAGGACAATTCACTCACTGTCCTTACAGGTCCCTGGAAACAAGGACTTGCAGAGTGAAAGAAAAAAAACACTCTCCCTACCTACAGTTTTCTGTCCCTAGAAAAAATGTTTTTTTTAATCACAATATAACACAAGGACAATTCACTCACTGTCCTTCCAGGTCCCTGGAAACAAGGACTTGCAGAGTGAAATAAACTGACACTCTCCCTACCTACAGTTTTCTGTCCCTAGAATAAATGTTTTTTTTAAGCACAATATAGCACAAGGACAATTCACTCACTGTCCTTACAGGTCCCTGGAAACAAGGACTTGCAGAGTGAAAGAAAAAAAACACTCTCCCTACCTACAGTTTTCTGTCCCTAGAAAAAATGTTTTTTTTAATCACAATATAGCACAAGGACAATTCACTCACTGTCCTTCCAGGTCCCTGGAAACAAGGACTTGCAGAGTGAAATAAACTGACACTCTCCCTACCTACAGTTTTCTGTCCCTAGAATAAATGTTTTTTTTAATCACAATATAGCACAAGGACAATTCACTCACTGTCCTTCCAGGTCCCTGGAAACAAGGACTTGCAGAGTGAAATAAACTGACACTCTCCCTACCTACAGTTTTCTGTCCCTAGAATAAATGTTTTTTTTAAGCACAATATAGCACAAGGACAATTCACTCACTGTCCTTACAGGTCCCTGGAAACAAGGACTTGCAGAGTGAAAGAAAAAAAACACTCTCCCTACCTACAGTTTTCTGTCCCTAGAAAAAATGTTTTTTTTAAGCACAATATAGCACAAGGACAATTCACTCACTGTCCTTACAGGTCCCTGGAAACAAGGACTTGCAGAGTGAAAGAAAAAAAACACTCTCCCTACCTACAGTTTTCTGTCCCTAGAAAAATTTTTTTTTTTAATCACAATATAGCACAAGGACAATTCACTCACTGTCCTTACAGGTCCCTGGAAACAAGGACTTGCAGAGTGAAAGAAACTGACACTGTCCCTACCTACAGTTTTCTGTCCCTAGAATAAATGTTTTTTTTAAGCACAATATAGCACAAGGAGAATTCACTCACTGTCCTTCCAGGTCCCTGGAAACAAGGACTTGCAGAGTGAAATAAACTGACACTCTCCCTACCTACAGTTTTCTGTCCCTAGAATAAATGTTTTTTTTAAGCACAATATAGCACAAGGACAATTCACTCACTGTCCTTACAGGTCCCTGGAAACAAGGACTTGCAGAGTGAAAGAAACTGACACTCTCCCTACCTACAGTTTTCTGTCCCTAGAATAAATGTTTTTTTAAGCACAATATAGCACAAGGACAATTCACTCACTGTCCTTCCAGGTCCCTGGAAACAAGGACTTGCAGAGTGAAAGAAACTGACACTGTCCCTACCTACAGTTTTCTGTCCCTAGAATAAATGTTTTTTTTAAGCACACTATAGCACAAGCACAAAACACACTGACACTCTCCCTACCTATCCTTCTCTTTCCCTAAACTAAAGGAATCCAGGTTAAGCAAGAAAGAAATAACAGTCACTGTCCCTGCCTATGCTGCTCTATCCCTGCTCCGGAACACACTACACTAGGCCGCCGTGCTGGCGGCCTTTTATAGTGTGGGGCGTGTACTAAACACCCTCAGCAATAATTGGCCACAGACATCCTGCCTGTGGCCAATCATTGCTCTCCTCGCTGCCGGCGCTGTGATTGGCCAAGCATGCGGGGTCACAGTGCATGCTTGGCCAATCACAGCGCCTGGATGACACTGCGATGGCGTAGTGCATTGTGGGCCGTTCGCGTCACTCGAATTTGGCGCGAACGGCCCAAATCGTTCGATCTTCGTCGAACGATCGAACAGCCGATGTTCGAGTCGAACGTATGTTCGACTCGAACACGAAGCTCATCCCTAGTGGGCCTGAGTGGTCACCTGTCTACAACTCCACCCACCACAGGCCTCTCCTCCTCTCACCCAAAGGGCATGCCCATATAAGCTTAACTCCTCGCTATACACACTGATATGTCCATCTATATTATTACATAGTAAATGTGTATACACCATATAACTAAATGCCTATATGTCAGCTGGCAAATGACGAACTACACCAATGCCTGGCGGGACTTACCCATACCACTCAGGCTACCAAGGGCAGCAAATCGCTGCTGCCACCCGTCTGCACATAGCCCAGCGTCATGGAAAGCGAATGCAGCTATCGTCACACTACTATATGGGACGCACGCTGACCGAAGAACCCGGAAGTAGCGGTGGATGTGCGTTCCACCCGCCACTTCCGGTAATTGAAACCGTCACTTCCGCCCTCAGATGGGCTGGACAGGCATCAAAGGTTGTCCCGGATACGAAGGCGGCTCTCGCACTCTGCATCCGGTGTTAGTAATCCTCACTATACAGGCGCTAGTGCCGGCCAATTGCAGTGTCCCCGAATTACCGATCCACGCGCGGCAGAAAGCAAACGTGACCCACGCAGACCAGAAACCCGGAGGACACATTGGTGCCGACACAGCCTCTAATCTACATCGGGTCCCAAACCGCTATAGTAGTGGTGGACCCCGCACCCTCAATGGATAATAAGATCAGGGTGTGCATGGGGGGACTGGTACATATAATAAAGATAAATAAATAAAGGGGAGGGGGGATTTTCTTTGGGAGCTAATTGATATGATGATGATATGATGATGATATACCATATCTATTGACAAATGGCAACTCAAACCATAAGAGGGGAACCTAAACTATTTGTAGAAGGGCAGTGCCATGCTAGGTGGCCTGTGCTGTTACCCCAGCATATGACCCCACAACTATACAAAATACCACCAAAAAAATATAAAATTAAAATTAATGAATTTAAAAAATGGTATAAGCACCCGTAGTTGCATAATTAACTCTTGCCCAAATACACATGGAATCAATATATCAAATACACTAGGTATAGGGAACAAATATTCCTCAATTGCTCCAGGGGAAGTCCAATACCACACTTCGGTCCATCATAATATGGGACCAAATGACACAAACCTAAGCAATAGAAATATACATGTGTGCTCGCACACCACCCACTCGGGGCACACACCCGCCCCACCGCATACCCATAATAATTGAGCCAGCCAACAACTTGGGCTCGTGCACATGCGCCTACACACATGCACAGACTCTCGAACGATGTACCCAATCAATGTAGGAGCATTGTGCAGCATTGTAAAAACATCTTGAAGGGCCCACCCACAGTCCATCATATGGAACCCTGTCAAAACCTATTCTTTGGTGGCAACATCCTCCAAAAGAAGATGACCTAACAACTACCTCAGGACTACATGTCTAACCTACCGCAGCCCCACTAGCTCAATATTAGATACTTCTTAAGTAAAAACTAATAAATAAATAATTACCTAATTGAAAATGATAGTTAAAAAGTATGAGATTACTAAAAGTATATTAAATGTAGTGTAATGCATTCCCTAATACTTAAAATTTTCTCTAAGATACTATAAAAAGTAGACTGATGGTCCTACTACACTAGAGGACCAATGGGCCTAACCACAATATGTAGATTCGCTATATGGCGGAGCAGATGGTCCCACTAGCTTAGAGAGGTGAAATCTACCTATCTATCTAGACGGTACAAAGAACATAGCGCTATCCAATCCAAATGAGACAGAGGGGGATCTACACTACATTGTGTAACTCGATCCCTTCATTTAGGCCATGAGGAACTAGAGAGCCCAAGGTGAATATCCAATATGCCTCTCTAGTACACAGAATCTGGTGTTTTTTACCACTGTCAAAATCATTCGATATGGCCTCAATCCCAAACACTTTCAAACCACTAACCGAACTATCATGAGCCTCTTTAAAATGTCTGGGTACCGAATAGTTCTCTTTTTCCGTCAGGATACTACTCCTATGCTCCCCCATTCTCGTTCTTATTGGTCGTGAAGTGCTGATGAGGATGCACCGTGTCCACGACCAGCACTGTTGCCTATAGACACAGAGCCTGCTTGCCCTCTTTTATTGGCTCGTGACTGTCTGCCTCTCCTTGTTAGCCTTCCAGACATACTAATGGCCTGCAGGGAGATGTAGCTGCACAAAGCTGGGATGTGTATATATACTGATTATACTGCAGCTAGCAGAATCAACTGCCTGCCTGAAGTATTATTAGTATGAGAACACCAGCAATTGTCTTCAGTTAGCTTTAGTTGCACACTGTGCAGAGGACACAGTACACTAACTGAAAATACTGCAGCTCCCTGCCTGTGGTATTTGTATGAGAACACCAGCAATTGTATTGAGGTAAGCTTTAGGTGCACACTGTGCAAAGGACACTAAAGCAAAATACCGCAGCTCCCTGCCTGTATTTGTATCAGAACACCAGCAATTGTATTGAGGTAAGCTTTAGGTGCACACTGTGCAAAGGACACTAAAGCAAAACACTGCAGCTCCCTGCCTGTATTTGTATCAGAACACCAGCAACTGTATTCAGGTAAGCTTCAGGTGCACACTGTGCAAAGGACACAGTACACTAAGTGAAAATACTGCAGCTAGCACAATCACCTGCCTGCCTGTCAGTATACAGAATAACAGGAATGGATCTAGCTAAACTGAATACAGTGTGTAAATATATATACAACACCTAGGATGCATATATATCCTCTACACACTGTAACTGACTCGCCTGCCTGCTCTATCTAACTCAAATTAAATGACATTATCTCTCTCTGTCTTTAACCACCGCCGAAACACACTACACAAGGCCACGCAGGCGGCCTTATATAGTGTGTGGTGTGTATTAAACACCCTGAGACATAATTGGCCAAAGCCACCCTGGCTTTGGCCAATTATGGCTCTCTGTTTTTTCCACGCTGTGATTGGCCAAAGCATGCGGGTCATAGTGCATGCTTGGCCAATCATCAGCCAGCAATGCACTGCGATGCCGCAGTGAATTATGGGCCGTGATGCGCCTGTCAGGGTCACCTGTGGCCAGGTGACAGATGCACACCGTAGGGGGACAGGAGTGCACCGCAAGGTAGTGAACCCTATGGCTGACTGCTGCAGATAGGAACTGGGTGGTTGTGGAAAGCGGGACCAGAGGAGCACAACCGGGATCCTAACGGAAGCTAGAGCCAAGATTCCCCAGGGCGCGGAGTCTAAGACCCAGCAGGTCTTCTCCAGAGCCTCTAGTGGTGAGGATGTTATGCTGCAGGCTGGGTCCAGGTCGCGGCCCCTGAAGTTTCACGCCCCGTAGGATAAGGGGAAAAGAGGGGAAGCAGCAGCACAAGATATGAGATAAACGAATAACAAGCTGAAGGTCAAGGGCCACAAGCAGACAAGGATAACGAAAGAACGAGCCGAAGGTCAAGGGTCACGAGCAGACAGGGATAGTCGGGGACAAGCCAAATATGTAACAGAGAGACAGACGTAGCACACGGCAGGCAGGAACCCAAACACACAATACCTAACAAACACGTTGATCAGCAAAGCAGGCTTGCAGTGCACAGGTTAATATAGTGTTCTGTGATAGGGCCTGGGGTGGAGTCAGGCTGGGAGGAGATTATAAAGGAAGCCAGGTGAAAGGGTTCTGGCCTCTAAGATGAACACATGAGGAGGAAAGGTAAGATGGCAGACAGACATTAATGCATATCCATGACAGTACCCTCCCTCTTACGAGGCCTCCCCCTGCCCCGCCTGGGCCCAGGTTTAGAGGGAAACTTCAGATGAAACTCCTTTAACAGACGAGGTGCAAAGACCTCAGATGCAGTGATCCAAGACCTCTCCTCAGGACCAAACCCTTTCCAATGAACGAGGTACTGAAGAACGCCTTTACCGAGTCGGGAGTCCAGAATTTGATTGATCTCGTACTCCTGATTATCCTCAGAGACAGGCGCCACGGTAGGGAGAGGACGAGAGAATTTATTGAGGATTAAAGGCTTTAGAAGAGCAACATGGAAGGAGTTAGTGATTTTAAGGCTCTTAGGAATCTGGAGTTTGAAACAAACCGGATTCAGTTTAGCAGTTACCGTGTATGGACCGATGAATCGTGGAGCAAACTTCAGAGAAGGAACTCGGAGCTTGATGTTCCTGGTAGAGAGCCAGACTTTGTCCCCTGGCTGAAGAGACGGCGGTTTACGCCTGCGGCGGTCGGCAAAGCCTTTGAATTTTTCAGCAGCTGCCCGGAGGGAATCATGAACGTCACCCCAAACGGAATTGAGAGACTCCTGAACCGAAGCCAAAGCTGGAATGTCTGGAGAACAGATCATGGGAAGAGGAAGTTGAGGGTGTTTTCCATAAACTGTGAAAAAGGGTGTCTTCTGCGAACTGGTATTCACATGATTGTTATGGGAGAATTCTGCCCACGGGAGTAGAGAGGACCAATCGTCATGGTGAGAAGACACAAAGGTGCAAAGAAAGACCTCTAACTCCTGATTAAGCCTCTCAGTCTGTCCATTGGATTGGGGATGGTAGGAAGAAGAAAAATCCAAGACAATATTGAGGGATTTGCAAAAGGCTCTCCAAAAACGAGACGTGAATTGGACTCCCCTGTCGGAAACAATATGAGAAGGGACCCCATGTAGGCGGAGAATTTCTCGAATGAAAATGGGAACCAAGGCAGGGGCAGAAGGAAGACCAGGAAGAGGAACAAAATGAGCCATCTTGGAGAACCGATCGATTACCACCCAAATGACTGTATTATTCTCAGACAGTGGGAGGTCGGTGATAAAATCCATGGCAATATGGGCCCAGGGTTCCTTAGGAATGGGCAAGGGCATGAGGAGACCAGCAGGAGCTTGTGTGGAGGATTTGGACTGAGCACAGACATGACAAGCTTTAACGTAGTCTTTGACGTCTGATAGGAGATTAGGCCACCAGTAGTGACGACTGATGAGTAGGAAGGATCAGAGGAATCCAGAATGACCTGCCACCTTGGAATCATGTCCCCAACGAAGGATCTTAGCTCTTAGCTCAGTGGGGACAAAGGTCTTACCAGGCGGAATTTTTGACTTCAGGGTGGTAGAGTGGGCAACAATGCATGAGGTTGGAATGATCGGCTCAGGTTCAGGGGCGGACTCCTCGTCCAAAGTGTCAAATGACCTAGAGAGCGCATCAGCCCGACCGTTGCAGGAACCAGGTTTGTAGGTAATCGTGAAATTAAAACGGGAAAAGAAGAGACTCCACCTGGCCTGTCTAGGATTCAGAGGTTTAGCATTCTGTAGATACTGTAAATTTTTGTGATCGGTAAAGATCGTTATGGAGTGAGGGGAACCCTCCAAGAGATGATGCCACTCCTCTAACGCCAATTTAATTGCGAGAAGTTCCCGATCACCGATGGCATAATTCCTCTCTGCCTGAGAATTTTTTTTGGAGAAGAACGCACATGGTTGGCGTCTCTTCTCAAAGATTTGAAGAAGCACAGCTCCCACCCCCATTGAGGAAGCGTCCACTTCAATAAAAAATGCATTCCCAGGATTTGGTCTCCTCAAGAGGGGGCCAGAAACAAAGGCCTGTTTCAGGTTGTGAAATGCAGAGCCAGCTTCGGGAGGCCAGTCTCTGGCATTCACACCCTTCTTGGTCAAAGCGATAATAGGCGCGGCAATGGAAGAGTAATTCCTTATGAACTGCCTATAATAATTAGTGAAGCCAAGAAAGCGCTGTGTGGCCTTGAGGCTAGCAGGAAGAGGCCAGTTGGTGATAGCCAAGACCTTCCCAGGGTCCATACGAAGACCCGAACATGAGACGAAGCACCCCAAAAACAGGACCTCAGAACATTCAAAGGAACATTTCTCCAGCTTGGCATAGAGATTGTTCTCTCTAAGACGTTGAAGTACAGTGCGGACATGGTTTCTGTGGATGAGCAGATTTTCAGAAAAGATCAGAATGTCATCCAGATAGATGACAACAAACTGGTACAGCAGATCTCTGAAGATTTCATTGACAAAGTTTTGAAACACGGCTGGAGCATTACACAGACCAAAAGGCATCACCAGATATTCGTAATGCCCGTCTCTAGTGTTGAATGCAGTCTTCCATTCGTCACCCTCCTGTATTCGAATGAGATTGTACGCGCCTCTGAGATCCAACCTGGTGAAAATGGAGGCACCCTTCAACCTATCGAATAGCTCAGATATTAAGGGTAAGGGGTATCGATTTTTAATAGTAACCACATTTAAACCCCGATAATCGATGCAGGGTCTTAAGGTACCATCCTTTTTGGCAACAAAAAAGAACCCTGCCCCTGCAGGCGATGAGGATTTCCGGATGAAACCTCTCTCCAGATTCTCTGCGACATACTCAGACATGGCCTGGGTCTCTGGGATGGACAGAGGGTAGGTACGACCCCTGGGTAGAGTTCCTCCGGGGACAAGATCAATAGCACAGTCAAAAGACCTGTGGGGAGGAAGCACCTCAGCTGATTTCTTACAGAACACATCCCGGTAATCGCTGTATGCAGCGGGAAGATCAGAAGAAACAGAAGTGGCAGCAACCGGAAGACTCTCCTTGGGGGTCACCTTGAGAAGACACGACGAGAAACATGAGGAACCCCAGGCCAGGATCTGCCCAGAGACCCAGTCGACATGTGGAGAGTGGAGCTGTAGCCAAGGGAGGCCCAATACAACTGGGGTAGAGGCCTTGGGTAGAATAAGAAAGGATATCCACTCCTGGTGGAGAATCCCTACCGACATCCTAATGGGTAGCGTTTGGAAGCGAATAGGGCCCCCTGGGAGAACAGTGCCATCAATTGCCGAGACTACCAATGGGGTAGTGAGAGGTGAAAGGGTAAGCTTCATAGAAGAAGCAGTTCTCCAATCCATAAAATTGCCGGCAGCCCCGGAATCCAGATATGCAAGGGTTGACTGAGGAGAAGTGCCTACATGAAGGAACACCGGCAAGAGCAGGCGAGAAGGTGATGTTTCTGGGTCCAATACTCCACCTTCCAAATGTATTAGACCCGAGCGTTTCCCGGACGAAGCGAGCAGGAGTCACGAAAATGACCCATGCCCCCACAATAGAGGCACAAGCCCAGAGTTCTGCGCCTAGCACGTTCTTCGGGGGTTAGTCTGGTCCAGCCCAGCTGCATAGGTTCCTCAGCAGATAGAGGATGCTCCACGGGATGAAGGGAGGGGAGCTCAGACTGGCTAGAACCCAGAGAGTGCTGGCGTCTTTTTTCGAAGGACCTCTCTTGAAAACGAATGTCGATCTGGTTGCATAACGAAATTACATCGTCCAGACCGACGGGAATGGCTCTTCCCGCTAATTCGTCTTTCACTCGGTCAGAGAGGCCATGTAAAAAGGTAGCGACCAGGGCCTCATTATTCCAGCTCAATTCAGCTGTGTGGATACGGAACTGAAGAGCATATTGTCCCACTGAACTAGATTCTTGGCGAAGACGTAAGACAGCACTAGCCGCTGAAGAAGCCCGAGCCGGCTCTTCGAAGATGTTACGAAAGAGCTTCAAGAAATCGGACAGGCTGGAAACCACCGGATCTTCCTCTCCCACAGGGGGGCAGCCCAGGCTAAAGCTTCCACGGAGAGGAGGGAAATGATATAGGCTACCTTAGCCCGGTCAGACAGGAACTTTTGAGGCTGAAGCTCAAAATGAATTATGCATTGGCTGAGAAACCCCCTGCAGGCCTTGGAGTCCCCAGAGAAACGGAACGGAGCTGGCAATTTTAGTGAGTGTGTGGCTGCGACTGGTGCGATAGGTACAGCCGCTGGTTGTACTTGAGGTTGCAGATTCGGGGTTCCCAAGGAGGCCTGAAGCTGCTCGAATCGAGAAGCCAGATCCTGGAGGAATCGCATCACCTGAGTCTGATTTGATTCCTGGGTTTCAAGTCTGCGAACTATGCCCTGCAATGGATCATCCGCGGGGAGCGGGATGTCAGCCGGGTTCATGGCTGATCAAACTGTCAGGGTCACCTGTGGCCAGGTGACAGATGCACACCGTAGGGGGACAGGAGTGCACCGCAAGGTAGTGAACCCTATGGCTGACTGCTGCGGATAGGAACTGGGTGGTTGTGGAAAGCGGGACCAGAGGAGCACAACCGGGATCCTAACGGAAGCTAGAGCCAAGATTCCCCAGGGCGCGGAGTCTAGGACCCAGCAGGTCTTCTCCAGAGCCTCTAGTGGTGAGGATGTTATGCTGCAGGCTGGGTCCAGGTCGCGGCCCCTGAAGTCTCCTAGCTCACGCCCCGTAGGATAAGGGGAAAAGAGGGGAAGCAGCAGCACAAGATATGAGAGAAACGAATAACAAGCTGAAGGTCAAGGGCCACAAGCAGACAAGGATAACGAAAGAACGAGCCGAAGGTCAAGGGTCACGAGCAGACAGGGATAGTCGGGGACAAGCCAATAACGTAACAGAGAGACAGACGTAGCACACGGCAGGCAGGAACCCAAACACACAATGCCTAACAAACACGTTGATCAGCAAAGCAGGCTTGCAGTGCACAGGTTAATATAGTGTTCTGTGATAGGGCCTGGGGTGGAGTCAGGCTGGGAGGAGATTATAAAGGAAGCCAGGTGAAAGGGCTCAGGCCTCTAAGATGAACACATGAGGAGGAAAGGTAAGATGGCAGACAGACATTAATGCATATCCATGACAGCGCCACTCGAATTTGGCGCAAACGGCCCATAATGTTTGAAATTGGCGAACGGCCGGACAGACGATGTTCGAGTCGAACATGGGTTCGACTCGAACTCGAAGCTCATCCCTACTCCTGACCCCTGCGCTCTGTGTGTTATGTACTCCTGACTTCTGTGCCCTGTATATTATGCACCCCCCCCACTACTTCCTTACAAACTCCTGTACTCTGAGCGTTATGCACTCCCGCACTATGTGTTCTACGTACTCTGGACCCCTGCATTACAGACTCCCACACCATATTGTACATTACATGTGTAGTGGCCTCCTCACTCCCCTCTCGGCATCAGCTCGTCTTTCTCTTGTCTAGGGGTACCTCAGAGGGGAGAGAGCGGGGTCACCACGCCAAGCCTTCACCACAGATGTCTGTGCGGTGTAAGCAAAGTTCTTTCTCTACCTTCGGGTCAGTGTTGTGCACCTGGAGTTACCTTGAACAATGTCCACCAGAAAAGAGCCCCACACCATTAAAGTCCAACACTCCTTTATTCTTCTCAAGTGAACAGCATAATCAGTTAGACTCCCTGAAAGTGGGCTGAGGTCTCTGAGCGAGGGGGGATTTCCTTCCAGGCGGTCTCCGATGGGAGGCTCACCTGTCACTGGCAATCTGCTGCACCCGGTCTTCAAGTGAGAAGCCCCCCCCCCGGTCCATTACGCCTTCCGGATTCGGGTACCCAATCCCTGGGTTCCCTAGGACCTCCTTCCCTCGCGGAACTCAGTGTTGGGCACTGAGCTCCAGACCTCCATCCGAGTACCTCACCCCAGGCTAAAGGTGCCTGGGATGGAACATGACCTCCGGACGTCCTCTAGGCCAAGGCCGCCTAGAGGACTGACACGAACCACCGCCCTCAGGCTGAAGGTGCCTGGGACTCGACCCCCTGACAAAGATGGCCGGCCCCCTTTATACCCTCTCCCAGCAAGCACGGCGGGTTCCCCACCCCACCATACTGCTGCCGAGAGAGGGAAAAAAGGAGGCACGGCACACAGCAATGGTTCAACCTCAGCCCAGGGCGACAGCGCCACCTGCTGGACCGCAAGGAACTGCACACTGCTGGTGTCTCTGCCAGTTTTAAATAGAGGGAAAAGTGTATACCCGCTACACATGCTTCTAACCAAAATGTTGTCTCAACAGTTGCTGGTTGCCAAGCAGTCTTCTCTAAGATAGGCTCATTGTAAGCTCTTTGCAATATATCAGTACACACAAAAGCATATGTAATGGAAATGTTTATTTTTATTTTTTAAATCATTATGCTGAGGTTTACACATGTCTGAGATTCTCGCTGTGGCACCTATGATTCATACAGAAGACCTTTCCTACATTCGGGACACTAATTGAGGGTTGTGTAGGTTCTAAGACTTCTTTGCATAGCATTTCACTCAGGGCAGTAATACGGCTTCTTCCCTGTGTGAGATTTTTGATGTCTGACAAGTTCTGATTTCTGTGAATAACTTTTCCCGCACTGAAGGCAGGAAAATGGCTTTTCCCCTGTGTGGTATAACTGATGTACATTGAAATGGGACTTCTGTGAAAAACATTTTCCACATTCAGGGCAGGAATACGGCTTCTCCCCTGTGTGCGATCTCTGATGTCTGATAAGATGGGTCTTCTGTGAAAAACATTTCCCGCAGTCAGAACAGGAATGCGGCTTCTTTCCGGTGTGCAATCTTTGATGTATGTAAAGACTGGACCTGCGTGAAAAACATTTCTCGCACACGGGGCAGGAATACGGCTTTTCCTCTGAGTGGGATCTTTGATGTTTCTCAAGTTCTGATTTCTGTGTATAACCTTTCCCACACTTTGGGCAGAAAAACTTTTCAGCAGTGTGCAATTTCTGATGTATGGAAAAATAGGACTTATGGGAAAAACTTTTCCCGCACTCAGGGCAGGTATACGGCTTTAAACGTGTGTGAGATCTTTGATGTGTTTCAAGTTCTGATTTCTGTGCACAACGTTTTCCACACTCAGGGCAGACATACGGCTTTTCCCCCGTGTGTAATCTCTGATGTCTGGAAAGATGAGCCTTCTGCGAAAAACCCTTCCCGCACTCTGAGCAGAAAAATGGCTTCTCCCCGGTGTGAGATCTGTAATGTTTTAAGAATGTTGATTTATGAAGGAACCATTTCCCGCACTCAGAACAGGAATACGAGTTCTCGCCTGTTCGAGATTTCTGACGTTTAGAAAGATTTAATTCAGAGCTAAAGTCTTCCCAACAGTCCATCTGAATCCCGGCACCACCCCTCACAGTACGAGGTTGCTCAGAGTCGGAGGGATTCCATGGTCTATCCACACTGTGAAGTCCTCCATTCATAGTGGAGCTCATTGTCTTTTCTCCTCCACAATCTCCTGTGATGTCCTCATCTTCCATTTTACATCCTGGAGATAAAGTGAGACGATCCTTTGAGGGTTTCTCCATGGCGTGTCCTGGAAGAAAATAAAAACGTGATTGATATGAGAAGGACCACCCTAATAGTGACAGATCAGCAGCAAATCTGATCTGTTACTCTTAGATCAACAGTTTAGCTGCAAAGATTTGAGAGAGTTAGGTCACCTAAATCAAGATTCCATCTGGATCAGGTAGATATGAGTGAGGAGATGTCCTCTGTGGAGGTCCCAACCAGCTGGGACTCTTCCCCTCTTCAGTCAAAGGGCATTTGGTCCTCCTCCCAGAGCACTTCTACCTTTGCCAGCCTGGTCATGGGAGCAGGAACCAATGGGGACTGGAAGGTGTATGCTCTTTACATAACCACAGTAAGGATGTGGAAGGGAGGTCCACATCCTTACCGCACTAACACTAAAGAACCCCTTACGTACTCCCAGAACCCCGTCTCCCACCCACCCCCCTGGGGTGCGCATCCCGCACGCTCTGTGACCGATGTGTCTTTCGAACTCAGTGATCACAGATCGCAGTAAAGGGCCAATTACAGTGGCCATTTACAATGTGATCAGTTGTGTCTAATCATCAATCAATCATGTAAACAAACTTGACCGTTATCGACAGTCCTTTCATCCCATGCTGTCTGTGTCTGTGTGAGGAAAGGACAGCCAATACTTGGCAAGGCTGTCAGTACTTTGTTTACACTGATCATCAGTGCCCTGATTAGCAGTGCTGCCCCATCAGTGTAGCCTATCAGTGCCCAGCAGTGCAGCATATCAGTGCCCATCAGTGTAGCCTATCAGTGCCCATCAATGTAGCCTATCAGTGCCTCCTCATCAGTGCTCATCAGTGCCCATCATGAACTATCAGTGCAGCTTACCAGTGCCCATCAGTGCCGCCTCATCAATGCCCATCAGTGCAGCCTCATCAGTGCCCCTCCGTACAGCCTCATCAGTGCCTCCTCATCAGTGACCATCATGGACTATCAGTGCAGCTTATCAGTGCCCATCAGTGCAGCCTCATTAGAGCCCATCAGTGCCACCTCATCAATGCTCATCGGTGACCATAATGGACTATCAGTGCAGCCTCATCAATGCACATCAGTGCCCCTCAGTCTATGATGGTCACTGATGAGGCTGCACTGAGGGGCACTGATAGGCGGCACTGATGGGCATTGATGAGGCTGCACTGATAGTCCATTATGGTCACCGATGAGCACTGATGAGGTTGCACTGATGGGCTCTAATGAGGCTGCACTGATGGGCACTGATAGTCTATGATGGTCACTGATGAGGCTGCACGATCAGTGCAGATTATCAGTGCCCATCAGTGCAGCCTCATCAGTGCCCATCAGTGCAGCCTCATCAGTGAAGAAGAAAAATTACTTATATGCAAAATTTTATAGCAGAAACTAAGAAAAATAAAATTTCCACAAAAATGTTTTGGTCTTTTTTTGTTTGTTTAGCAAAAAATAAAAATCCCAGTAGTGATTAAATACCACCAAAAGTAAGCTCTATCTGTCTCAAAAAAAATTATAAAAATGTTAAATGGGTACAGTGTTGCATGACCGCGCAATTGTCATTCAAAGTGTAACAGCGCTGAAAGCAGAAAGTTGGCCTGGGCAGGAAAGGGGGAAGGGCCTGGTATTGAAGTGGTTAAGAATTGAACCGTTTCTTATCCAACTTCATAGTGTGGTCGCGTGTCTTCTTTAGAGACCTTAGGTTAAATTGTTTCCTCCCAATCCTAAAGTTCCAATTCAAAGATTTCAATATTGCGATCATATCCCCTCTCAATCATCTCGTCTCCAGGGAGAATACATTTGTAGTCATTCTTCATAACTGAGGTCCTCCAGCCCCTTTATTAGCTTTGTTGCCCTTCTCTGGATTCTCTCCATTTCAAGGACGTTCCTCTTGAGGACTGGTAACCAGAGCTGGTCAGAATACTCCAGATGCGGCTGAACCAGAGTTTTGTATTGTGGTAGAATTATAGTTTTATCTCTGGAGTAAATTCCTTTTTAATGTATGCCAATAGTCTGCTGGCATTGCTTGCTGGAGCTGCTGAGTCTGATCTGCTAGGCTCACCAGATAATTTGTCATCCTCGATTCCCCCAAAGGTTCTCCCCCTAGCGAGTAACTTGCATTCATATTTTAACTCCAGAGTGCAATACTTTACGTTTTTCCATATTAAACCTCATCTGCCATATAGCTGCCCACCCTTCTATTTTATTGAGGTCTTCTGGTAGAGTTGCTTAATCCTGTTGTGAAGTTATTGCCCTGCTTAGCTTTGTATCATCAGCAAACACCAAAATTGAAGTATTTATTCCAACCTCTATATCATTTATAAACAAATTAAAACAGAATTGGTCCCAGGACAGAGCCCTGCTCACTCTAGACCAGTGGTTTCCAAACTGTGGCTCGGGGACCAGATGCGGCCCTTGGCTTGCTTTTTTCCGGCCCTTGGAGCACTATTTTATCCACTGAAACCAATGAAGGGGCACAATTTCTCCCAATGACATCAACAATAGGGCACATTTTCCTCCAATGACACCAACGGTGTGGCCCAATGAAACCAATAATGGGACAAAATTTATTCCAATGACCCGTATATGGGGCACAATTCCTCCTAATGACACCATGAATGGGGCACAATTCCTCCTAATGACACCATGGTTGGGGCACAATTCCTCCTAATGACACCATGGATGGGGGACAATTCCTCCTAATGACACCATGGATGGGGCACAATTCCTCCTAATGACACCATGGATGGGGCACAATGCCTCCTAATGACACCACGGATGGGGCACAATGCCTCCTAATGACACCACGGATGGGGCACAATTCCTCCTAATGACACCATGGATGGGGCATTGTTTACTCCTGCTTATGACGGGACATTTTCTACTCCCGATGGCCATGGTCTGGCCCCCCTAAAGCCTGAAGGACAGTAAACTGGCCCTTTGTTTATAAAGTTTGGAGATCCCTGCTCTAGACCATAGAGAAAATATGCCATTTATCACTACTCTCTGGACGAGCTCCAGTAACCAGTTTTCTATCTAGGTACGTGCAGTATCATCAATGCCAAAAGACCTTATTTGGTAAATATAAGGAGAAGTATGGGATGGGTTAAATAACTAGTACATATCACATTAGTCACATATCAGCTAATCTTTTTTTCCTACCTCTTTTAGTTTTTACAGCATGTGCATATGAACTTTCCTTCTGCTGGCAAAAACGGTCCATTTTCAGTTTGAAAAGTTCTCAGGGGGTGTGAACATCTCCACCAACACACAACACACCCCCTGCCTCTGTCCCCCCTCCCCTAAGAGACGTGACTGTGCTGATAGATAGGGAGGGGGAGGACAGAGGAGTGAGAAGGGAGGGAGGAGCAGCTACGCTCTGCGAAGTCTCAGAAACAAGCAGAGGGAGGAGACCCGACATCAATCAAGCAAAATGACAGGAAAGAGGGTGGATCCAGACTTCATATCCAGACCATTGTCTGGATGATGCTGTATGAAAGACTGTAGAACCTCCCACAGGTATTTATCTTGATTTTAACAGAATGGGGGCACTTCTGAGAGGGCTGGGAGCGTTTATAGATATCAGTAGCTCTCATAGAATAGATGTAAGCAAAAAAAAGGAAACCCATACTTCTCTTTTAAGCATTTATGGGGTACTGTATTAAATGCCTTAGCGAAGTCCAGATACAATATGTCCACGGGCCTTACTGTATCCAGTATCCAATTACATTCCCCTCATAGAATGTTAAAAAGTTGGTGTGGCAAGAACGGTCTTTAATTTTTTTACACCATGTTGGTTACTACTAGAGGTCGACCGATATGGGTTTTTCGCTGGCCGATGCCGATATTTAGAAATTTGGGCGGCCGATGGCCGATTTTTGTGGCCGATTTTTGTGTGGCCGATTAAAAAAAAAAAAAAAAAAAAAAAAACCCTCACCCACTCCACTCCTTCCTGCTTACTCCCGTCACTCTAGCACACACTTGATGTCCTCAGTACAGATGGCACTGGCAGGTGGCACTGGTTTGGAACTGGCAGGTGGCACTGGTGTGGAACTGGCAGGTGGCACTGATTGGCACTAGCAGATGGCGCTGGTTTGGAACTGACAGTTGGCACTGGCAGGTGGCACTGGTTTGGAACTGGCAGGTGGCACTGGTGTAGAACTGGCAGGAGGCACTGATTAGCACTGGCAGGTGGCACTGATTGGCACTAGCAGATGGCATTGGTTTGGAACTGGCAGGTGGCACTGGTGTGGAACTGGCAGGTGGCACTGATTGGCACTAGCAGATGGCGCTGGTTTGGAACTGACAGTTGGCACTGGCAGGTGGCACTGGTTTGGAACTGGCAGGTGGCACTGGCAGGTGGCACTGGTGTGGAACTGGCAGGAGGCACTGATTAGCACTGGCAGGTGGCACTGATTGGCACTAGCAGATGGCGCTGGTTTGGAACTGACAGATGGCACTATTGGCACTGGCAGGTGGCACTGATTGGCACTAGCAGGTGGCACTGGTTTGGAACTGACAGATGGCACTGGCAGGTGGCACTGGTTTGGAACTGACAGATGGCACTATTGGCACTGACTGGCACTGATTGGCACTAGCAGGTGGCACTTGTTTGGAACTGACAGATGGCACTAGTTTGGGACAGATGGCACTGATTGGCAGTGGCGCTGGCTGGCGGTGGCGGGTGGCGCTGGCTGGCGGTGGCTGGCGCTGGCTGGCGGTGGCAGGTGGCGCTGGCTGGCGGTGGCGGGCGGCGCTGGCTGGCGGTGGGTGGTGCTGGCTGGCGGTGGCGGTGGCGTTGACTGGCGCTGGCTGCCGGTGGCGGGTGGCACTGGCTGGAGGTGGCGGGTGGCACTGGCTGGCGGGTGGCACTGGCTGGCGGTGGCGGGTGGCACTGGCTGGCGGTGGCACTGGCTGGCGGCACTGACAGATTGCACTGATTTTGCAGACCCAGCAGCTAAATTACATCAGCCAATGATTGGGCTGCTTTAGAAAGGGGGCGGGGCCACATACACATAGCGACCCGCCCAGATACCATCCCATTAGCTGGTGTAATATAGCTGCTGGGTCCCGCCCACCCCGGCCGGGTCCCGCCCACCCCGACATCGAGCTGACAGCTCCTCTCTCTCTCCTTTCTGCTCACACACTCAGCGGCTCTGGCTGCATCAAGCGCCGCGCTGAGTGTGTGAGCAGAGAGGAGAGAGAGACAGAGAGGAGCTGTCAGCTCGATGTCGGGGTGGGCGGGACCCGGGCCGGGGTGGGCGGGACCCAGCAGCTATATTACACCAGCTAATGGGATGGTATCTGGGCGGGTCGCTACGTGTATGTGGCCCCGCCCCCTTTCTAAAGCAGCCCAATCATTGGCTGGTGTAATTTAGCTGCCGGGTCCCGCCCACCCCGGCCGGGTCCCGCCCACCTCCGACATCAAGCTGACAGCTCCTCTCTGTCTCTCTCTCCTCTCTGCTCACACACTCAGCGCGGCGCTTGATGCAGCCAGAGCCGCTGAGTGTGGAGAAGGAAGAATGAGCGGAGGTCAGTCTGAAATATCGGCCTAATCTTGATAATAAATCGGCCGATGCCGATTTATCAAAAATGGCCAAATATCGGCCGATATATCGGCCAGCCGATATATCGGCCAGCCGATATATCGGTCGACCTCTAGTTACTACTAATGATATTATTCAGATCATCAGATTATTGGATATAGTCTTTTATCATTACTTCCAAAAGTTTACATACTATTGATGTTTGGCTGACTGGTCTGTAATTAACAGGTATTCATGGCCCTTTCTTGAATGTTGGTACCATGTTTGCTTTTCACCAATTAATTGGTACCAATTCAGCTATTAATCTGTCCTTAAATATCAGGAAGTCTGTCCGAAGAAGGACCAACCTAAGTAAGGCTCAGTCTGTGTTATCATTTCTGTGCTACTGTAACTGGGAGTGACACACAACCTAATACTGCCAGCTGAACCCCCGGACGGGTATCAGTACAGAGAGGGGACCATTATCAACCTATTATTGGCTGATATCACTCAGCTCCCGCCCTACTCTGGACCAGTGTACAGTAACAGAGCAGAGATAAGAGAAGAATATATTATGGGTCACCTGTGCTGATCTCTGTAGGAGTGTCCTCCTCTATAAATGTCCTCGTCATTCCAGCCTCCTCCATATATTGCTGATCATCCCTCACATACATCTCCTCTTCTACTTCACCCTCAACTTTTACGATAATCAGATCTTCACCCTAAACCAAAAGAATGGCAGAAAATAACATCTGTAACATAGAAGTATTTATGATGTGAGATCACATAGAAAATATCATCTTGTAGAGTCCACACATCGTCTCCACATGTCAGAGTGTTCAATCACTTTATGTTCCCGACCCTCAACTCCACCTACCTGATGATGGTGGGGGATGGTGTGACCTTCCTGTGTGGAATCCCAGGAATACAGAGGACGGGGACATCTCTCTGCTGCGTTTCTGTTACTAGGTGGCTCCATCTTTTCCTTGGGTTCTTTTGAAAACTCCTCCATCACACCATACTCCTCTTCCTCCTCTTTATACTCTTCTTTGATACCAATATTATGTTTCTCAAGGTTTCTGCTCTAAAATGTATAACACATTCACTGTAGCAAAAAAAGGCCTGTGTATAAATCATAACTACCAATAATTGTTCCTCATCTACCTGATGATGGTGGGGGATGGTGTGACCTTCCTGTGTGGAATCCCGGGAATACAGAGGACGGGGACATCTCTCTGGTGGGTTCCCATTACTGGATCCATCTGTAGGAAACACACACACTGACTGAATACATTGTTTCTATGTGTTTATCAGATGATGGAGGATCTAGGTGGAGCCTCCGTACTGCTCTCTCCTTTACAATAAAGTCTCCTCTTACCCGGTGATGTGAGGGGCGGCTGATTGTCCATCATGACGTCCTTGTAGAGATCCTTGTGTCCTTCTAAATACTCCCACTCCTCCATGGAGAAATAGACAGTGACATCCTGACACCTTATAGGAACCTGACACACACAATGATACAGTCACCATCCAGACACATCCCTTGTCTGTTACTGGATAATGTCCCAGAATTCCCGGCACCGCTCACCTCTCCTGTCAGCAGCTCCATCATCTTCTTGGTGACTTCTAAAATCTTCTCCATGTTGTGTCTCTCAGGTTTTAGGGAGTCACATGGAGGCACTGTGATGGTCATATGATCACCTGACTTCACAAGAGGAAATCTCTGTATTGGAGAACCAATAGGAATATCATGTTAGAATCTCAGAATCCTCCTCACCTCTCCGGTCAGGTCTGTGTTTTATTAATAGAGATAAGAGTGATGTCATGTGACCTCCCAGAATCCTCCTCACCTCTCCGGTCAGGTCTGTGTTTTATTAATAGAGATAAGAGTGATGTCATGTGACCTCCCAGAATCCTCCTCACCTCTCCGGTCAGGTCTGTGTTTTATTAATAGAGATAAGAGTGATGTCATGTGACCTCCCAGAATCCTCCTCCCCTCTCCGGTCAGGTCTGTGTTTTATTAATAGAGATAAGAGTGATGCCATGTGACCTCCCAGAATCCTCCTCACCTCTCCGGTCAGGTCTGTGTTTTATTAATAGAGATAAGAGTGATGTCATGTGACCTCCCAGAATCCTCCTCACCTCTCCGGTCAGGTCTGTGTTTTATTAATAGAGATAAGAGTGATGTCATGTGACCTCCCAGAATCCTCCTCACCTCTCCGGTCAGCAGGTAGATGATCTCCAGGATGAGGTTTAGTATCTTCTCAGTCATGTGACTCCAGTCCTCCTCCATCCTCACTGATGTGGTCATGTGATCTATGTGGGTTTCTCTGTAGATGAATAGCAGAGAATTATTGGGACTGTATTATTTTGTACAATATTAGGAATGGGGGTATTAGGGATTAATAGGCAGGCTGCCCCCAGTGGGAACTGGCACATGTAGATTGGGGGAAGTTAGTGTTTGTCCTGTTTCTTGTGCCCCTCGAACCTGTTATATTTTATCCTACCTTATTTTCCGGTCACATACCCCCTCTTATAGTCAGGGGTGGGATTATTCACACTCTATCTCTATTATTTGCTGCTGACCTGGGTCAAAAGCTGTGTGCAGGGCATTATGGGTAAGCACCAAGGCTAATCAACTAGAAATTCCACCAAAATTCAAATCCTGAAAGTCAGGCCTCGTACACACGGCCGAGATTCTCGTTGAAAAAAACATGTCGTTTTTTTCGACGAGATTCTTGGACAAGAAACTCGTCCCGGCCGAGTGTACACACGCTCGTTTCAAAGAACCCGCGGTTCTTTGAATGGAGCGTACGCGGTGACGTCAGACTACGACGAGCATGCGCTCGTCACATTCGATGCCGTCGCCGCCATCTTGGTATACCCTACGTATGCCTAGGAAGCTACCGCGCATGCGTCGAATTAATTTCGAACATGCGCGGGCTTCCCGGCGGACAGGTAAGTGTACACACACTCACTTTTCTCGTCGAGAAACAGGCTGACGAGAATCTCGACGAGAAAATAGAGAGCAGGATCTCTATTTTCTCGTCGAGGTTACTTGTCGGTTTTCTCGACGAGAAACCCGATAGCCGCGTACACACGACCGATTTACTCGGCAAGACCTCTCTGCCAGCAAGTTTCTTGCTGGTTCTTGCCGAGAAAATCGGTCGTGTGTACGAGGCCTAAGAGTCAGATTTCGGTACAAACTAAATTGGAATCTCATCCTTCGTTACAAGAGACTGCTAAGGTGACACATCTCAAAAATTAGGAGAATGTTCCGGCCCTGTGAGTGGGGAAATATTCTGACCCTGAAGGGGTTAATCTAGGTTTCCACACTATATATGTGTGTATCATCATCTGCTGGAGATAAAAAGACATCACAGTGACTATGGAGGAAGAGAACGGACATGATGGGAGGTTACTGGGTGTAAATAGAAAATAAGATCTTATTACCTCCTCTACTGCCAGTTCCAGCAATGTCTTCTCTCTACTTCCTCCCGGCTCACCTCTCACCCGGAACTTCCTGTCTGTACCTGACATCACTTCCTGTCTTCCATAGAGACTTTCTGTCTTGGTAGAAGTGAGATTACCGCCTTGTGGAGCTCAGAGGAACTGCAGCCCCATCTTGTACAGACAGGAAGTGATGTCAGGTACAGGCAGGAAGTGATATAAGGTACAAATCGGAATTTCCAGGTAAGAGGTGAGTCAGGAGGAAGTAGAGAGAAGACATTGCTGGAAGTGGCAGCAAAGGAGGTAATAAGATCTTATTTTCTATTTACATCCAGTAACCCCCATCATGTCCGTCCTCTTCCTCCATAGTCACTGTGACGTCTTTTATCTCCAGCAGATGATGATACACACATATATAGTGTGGAAACCTAGATTAACCCTTTCAGGGTCAGAATATTTCCCCACTCACAGGGCCGGAACATTCTCCTAATTTTTGAGACGTGTCACCTTAGCAGTCTCTTGTAACGAAGGATGAGATTCCAATTTAGTTTGTACCGAAATCTGACTCTGACTTTCAGGATTTGAATTTTGGTGGAATTTCTAGTAGGGAGTATGGGGGCCATGGAGATGGATATACTTTATATGGGATAAGTAGATCCCTTAGTATAAATTGTTGACATTTTTGGTTCAATTTAACAAAGGGGTATATATTGAGATCGTATATGTGTATTTTCTTTATGTGGTTTAAATACCTATGTATTGTTATGTATGTAATGTGCAAAAGATTAATAAAAAGATTTAAAATCGAAGGTCCTTAACTCATCAGCAGGATTGGTATCTGCTCCTTTGTGCAAGGAGAAACAGGATGAGCATTGCCAGAGCCCTACAAAATTACCTCCAGCAGGCCACTGGTGTGTATGTCTGACCAAACAATCAGAAACAGACTTCACAATGGTGGCCTGAGGGCCTGACGTCCTCTAGTGTGCTCTGTGCTCACTGCCCCGCACCGTGGAGCTCGATTGGCATTTGCCACTGAAAACCAGAATTGGCAGGATCGCCACTGGCGCCCTGTGGTTTTCACAGATGAGAGCAGATTTACAGTGAGAACATGTGACAGATGTGAAAGGGTCTGGAGAAAATGTGGAGAACGTTATGCTGCCTGTAACATTGATCAGCATGACCGGTTTGGTGGTGGGTCAGTGATGGTCTGGGGAGGCATATTAATGGAGGGACACACAGACTTCTACAGGCTAGACAATGGCACCTGGACTGCCATTAGGTATCAGAATGAAATCCTTGGACCCATTGTCAGACCCTACACTGGTGCAGTTGGTTCCAGGTTCCTCCTGGTACATGACAATGCCCGGCCTCATGTGGTGAAAGTGTGCAGCCAGTTCCTGGAGGTTGAAGGCATTGATACCATTGAAGGGCCACCACACTCGCTTGACCTAAGAAACAATAGAACACCTCAGGGACATTATGTTTTGATCCATCCAACGCCGACAGGTTGCACCTCAGTCTGTTCAGGAGCTCAGTGATGCCCTGGTCCAGATCTGGGGGGAAAATACCCCAGGACACCATCCGTCGTCTCATTAGGAGCATGCCCCGATGTTGTCAGGCATGCATACACGCATGTGGGGGCCGTACAAACTACTGAGGACCATTTTGAGTTGCTGCAATAAAATTTTAGCAAAATGGACTAGCCTGCTGCACCGTTTTTTTCACTTTGATTTTCGGGGTGTCTTTGAATTCAGCTTTCTGTAGGGTGATCATTTTAATTTCTATCAAATGATATGGCATCCTTTCATTCCTAACACATTACCCAGTCCATACCAGTATAGACCCTAACATATTACCCAGTCCATACCAGTATAGATCCTAACACATTAGTATGGATCCTAACCCAAGCATGCACTATGACCCACATGCTTTGGCCAATCACAGCATGGAAAAAACGGAGAGCCATAATTGGCCAAAGCCAGGGCCCAAATTTCCGCACCTACTCTCAAAAATTTAAGTATAAATAGTTGATAGAATTAAACATATAGTCATTAGTACTTTCAATAAAATTGATTTTAAACGACAAGAAAGCATGCCATAAATCAAAGACTAATCAACAGAAAGGGCACAGTACAGGGGAAAACAGAAGGGCATAGTATGGGGGGAGATTCAGGAGGGCACAGTACAGGTTCCAGGATGCTTCCCGGGACACAACCATCCCAGGACAGTTTAGTAAAATGCATGGCTGTCCCGGCACAGCTGGCAAGTATGATGCAATGCAGCAGTGGCGGCTGGTGCTTCAGCCGGGGGGGGTGGCAAAAAGACCACCCGACCCCCTCCCCCCCTCACAGTGGGTGGTACTCGCACGGTCGGGCGGTGATGCAAAGCAGAGAGATCGCTCAGAGCGGCGATGCAGAGCAGAGAGATGATGGCGGCCATCTTCCAGTCCAGGTCTCCCCGTACATCCTCCTCGGCCAATACGTTTCCCTTCAATCGCACTCCTCCTACTTCCTGATTGGCCCGGGAGGAGATGCAGGAAGACAATAGCGAATATTCATTTGCTATTGTCACACAACTGGGTGGACTTATAGCGCAGAGCAGGAGACGGACGGGACAGTGGCAATCAGGGAATTCCTTTTGGAGTCAGGGGGATAGAAGAGCCGGGCCGGGCCGGGCCATTGCTTCTCTTCTTGGGCAAACAGGAAGTGTCCTAAGACTCCCTGGCCAATCGGGTTACAGTAACTGCTTGCTGATTGCCGGTAGGAGAATCAGAAAGACAATAGAAAATATTAATTTGCTACTGTCACACAACCGGGTGGGCTCACTGCGCCCCTAGCCCACCCTTTTTCAAAGCCAATTAGTGCCTCAGGCTCTAATCACGTGCTTTAACCACTTCCCGCCCAGTCAATAGCAGATTGACGTCCGGGAAGTGGTTCTGTTATCCACACTGGACGTCATATGACGTCCTGCGGGATAACAGCCGCCGCGCGCCCGGGGGGGGCGCGCATCGCGGCGATCGGTGGAGCGGTGGGTCAGTCTGACCCACCGCTACACTGATCTCGGTAAAAAGCCTCCGTCGGAGGCTTTTTACCACATGATCAGCCGTGTCCAATCACGGCTGATCACAATGTAAACAGGAAGAGCCGTTGATCGGCTCTTCCTCACTCGCGTCTGACAGACGCGAGTAGAGGAGAGCCGATCGGCGGCTCTCCTGACAGGGGGGGTTCGCGCTGATCGTTTATCAGCGCAGCCACCCCTCGGATACCCACACTAGACCACCAGGGAAGCCCCCCAGGATGCCCCAGGAAGCCCCAAGCATGTGGATGGCCCCCATGGCCATCCACATGTAATAAAATAAAAAAATATGCCAATCAGTGCCCACAAATGGGCACTGACTGGCACTATGATGGCACCACCACAATGTGTGGTGGCTGGCATTGCTGGACATCAGTGTCCATCAGTGCCACCTACTAGTGTCCATCAGCGCCACCTATCAGTGCCCATCCGTGCCCATCTGTGCCCATAAGTGCCCACCTATCAGTGCCCGTCCGTGCCACCTATCAGTGCCGCCTATGAGTGCCAATCAGTGCCGCCTATGAGTGCCAATCAGTGCCGCCTATGAGTGCCAATCAGTGCCGCCTATGAGTGCCAATCAGTGCCGCATACCAGTGCCGCCTATCAGTGCCACCTCATTGGTGCCACCTCATCGGTGCCCATCAGTGTCGCCTTATCAGTGCCCGTCATTGAAGTAGAAAAGGTACTTATTTCCCAAAAAAATTTACAGAAACAAAGAAAAACGTCGTTTTTTTCAAAATCTTTCGCTCTTTTTCTATTTGTTGTGCAAAAAATAAAAATCGCAGAGGCGATCAAATACCACCGAAAGAAAGCTCTATTTGTGGGAACAAAATGATAAAAAATTTGTTTGGGTACAGTGTAGCATGACCGCGCAATTGCCATTCAAATTGCGACAGCGCTGAAAGCTCAAAATTGGCTTGGGCAGGAAGCTGTATAAGTGCATGGTATTGAAGTGGTTAAAAAAAACTAAAAAACATTGGACTCCATGCGTCCGGCGCCCTGCATGAAGATTAGAGGTCCAGACGCATAGTTTCGGGGTCGCGCCCCTTATGGAGTGGCCGCCACTGCAATGCAGGATTATCATGGGGACCCCATGCACCTTGGGCCCCTGAGCAGTGCCCAGGGTGGCCCATGCATTAAGACAGCTCTGTGTTGGTCTAAAGTCCAAATATGAGGATCCCTCTGGAGAGACATACTTGCTGTCTTTTTACTTCTATATCTCTCTTCTCTCTCGTTATTACAGGGTTGTGGTTCTGAAACATTTTTGTGCACTATGCTTTGACATTTTATGAAACTTTTAAGACAACGCAGTGTGATGCTGTGAAAAAAAAAAGACCCTAAATTATGTTATTAACCACTTCCCTACCCGCCCATAGTAATATGACGTCTACAGATGGGATCTCCCATCCAGGGTGGACGCCATATGACGTCCTGGGCTTTGTGGGGGGATATCTGAATGATGCCTGCAGCTAGAGGCATCATTTAGATATCCTTGTCTTCTGCCGGTGATTCTGCCCACCATAAGAACGATCATAGCGGCGGTTCCACCGCTTGATCGTTCTTATAGGCGGCGGGAGGGGACACCCCCCCTCCCGCCGCCATCCGGTGCTTCTCTCGCCTCTCCCGTGCCATCGGGGGCCCGGAGAATGAATCGTCTGGTGAACCATAGAGATGACTGGTGACCAGATAGATGACCGTCGGAGGCCTGGGCGCGATGTGATGATGTCATGCCCGGGTCCTCAGAAGTAAACAAAGCCGCCATTGCGGCTAGTAAGGATGAGATCGGTGAAATTTTTTTCACGATCTCATGCTTTCCAGCCTGGAGGAGAGATGTGGGGTCTTATTGACCCCGCATCTCTCCATAAAGAGAACCTGTCACACACCATTCCTATTACAAGGGATGTTTACATTCTTTGTAATCGGAATAAAAGTGATCAAAAATAAAAAAAAAGTGTAAAAATAAAAAAAATTAAGTAAAAAAAATAAAAATAATTAAAACGCCCCTGTCCCCGGTAGCTCGCGATCAGAAGCGAACACACACGTAAGTCCCGCCCACATATGTAAACGCTGTTCAAACCATATATGTGAGGTATCCCTGCGTGCGTTAGAGCGCGTGCAACAATTCTAGCACTAGACCCCCTCTGTAACTCTAACCTGGTAACCTGTAAAAATTTTCAAAGCGTCGCCTATGGAGATTTTTAAGTACCGAAGTTTGGCGCAATTTTAAAGCGTGACATGTTAGGTATCTATTTACTCGGCGCAACATCATCTTTCATATTTTACAAAAAAATTGGGCTAACTTTACTGTTTTGTTGTTTTTTAATTCATGAAACCATTTTTTTTTCCCCAAAAAAAACTTTTGAAAAATTATTGCGCAAATACCGTGCAAGAAAAAAAGTTGCAATGACTGTCATTTTATTCCCTAGGGTGTCTGCTAAAAAACATATATAATGTTTGGGGGTTCTGAGTAATTTTCTAGCAAAAGAATGATGATTTTTACATGTAGGAGAGAAGTGCCAGAATAGTCCCGGTATTGAGGTAGTAAAAAAAAGCCCGGGGTTGAAGTGGTTAAACAGGTGTGACACTGGCCAATTGGTACGAAGTTGATGGCTTTAGTGTTTTTTTTATTTTTTTATTCTTTATTTATACAATCCACAAAGAAGAAGAAAAATACATTCCAAGACAAAGTATGATATAACCAATCAGGGAAAACCTTATTATAAATTGTAACAGGTATGCTGGAAACTGGGAGGCACATCTTACATAGTCAAAAAGCAGAGTAGCTAGGTTGGAGGTCTTTGTAGAACACGTATGACTGGCGTGTGTGCTTTTAATATGACTTCCCATATTGACAGTGTGGACTGAGTTTTCAATAAATATAGAGGATGTTCGAGGAAAAAGAGAAAATAAAAGAGGGAAAAGTAAAAAGAAAATGGGGTATAAAGGGCAGGAAGGAAAGAGTGGCAAGAACCATGTTCAGACTCCTCTCCAATGGCTCCCACCAACCAAGAGGCCCACCATCTTCTCTCTGAGGTTTTCTTGGTAGGCTCAGGAGATGTTTCAAGGTAATTACAGTATTCCTGCGTAGAACTGAAATCATGCCGGCAAAACCAGATCAAACAAAATTCATCTTCCTTGCTCTTCAGGGATGCGGTGAGATCTTCCATTCCATTGACCTCAATAATCCCGGCAATCCACGGACCCTCTGTAGGGAGATCCGTGCATCTCCATTTCAGAGGGATATAAGATCTCGCAGCGACTATAAGATGAACGAGCAGTGATTTTTTTTTTTAAATTGGGTCTAATGCCGCAAACACACGACCATTTTTCTCGTCTGGGAAAAATTTAATTTTTTCTCTTTGACGAGAAAAACGGCCGTGTGTGGGCTTTCCAGCATTTTTCCCGACGAGAAAAACGGCAAGAATCACGACGAGAAAAATTAGAACATGCTCAAATTTTTCTCGTCGTGATTCACGGCATTTTTTTCCGCGGCAGTTTTCCCATAGGGAAACACTGCCAGGGAGCCTACACACGGTCCTTTTTCCCGACCAAGAGAAAAAATGTCAGGGAAACCGGCCGTGTGTAGGAGACCAAGCCGGTCCTCGTTTTTCATGTCGATTTTCTCGAAGGTGTTTTCACCGTCGAGAAAATCGATCGTGTGTACACGGCATGAGAAAGGAGATGGTTTTAGCTTTTTATTTTTAACCACTTTAGCCCCAGCGCCATTTTAACCTCTTCCAGACCGCCCCACGCATATGTACTGCGGCAGGGCGGCCCTTCCGGGGCGAAATCAGGTATCTTTAAATGATCTCTAGTTCGGGGCCTGCTCCCGCTGTGGTTTGACAAAGCGGGAGCCAATCAGCGGGCCTTCTCGTTCAACATCAGTACCTGACCTCACAAATGTGCTTCTGGAATAACATCAAACATTCTCATAGACACCCTCCTAAACCTTGTGGACAACCTTCCCAGAACAGTTGAAGCTGTTATAGCGGCAAAGGGTGGGCCAACTCAATATTGAACCCTACGGACTAAAACTGGGATGTCATTAAAGTTCATGTGTGTGTAAAGTCAGGCCCCCCAATACTTTTGGTAATATAGTGTACTTCTCGCTATGATTCCAACCCAAGCACATTTGTCCATCACTGGTCACGATGCTGAGCACTCATTGTGGTTTCTTATATATATATGGAAAAATATACGGATTAAACCTGAACAGAAAGCGGTTTATTGGGATAAGGGGAAGATTTCAGGGACATTTGGATGGGTTGATAAAATTGTTGGACTAGAAGGCAATTGGGTTGATAGATACGATGAGGTGAGCAGCATCTAGTTCCTCTTACACCATTAAACATCAGCAATGACACCCCCTCCTTCTCTCTCCTAGAGGGACCCAACCAGCAGTGACACCCCCTCCTTCTCTCTCTTTGAGGGACCCAACCAGCAGCGACACCCCCTCCTTCTCTCTCTTTGAGGGACCCAACCAGCAGCGACACCCCCTCCTTCTCTCTCCTAGAGAGACCCAACCAGCAGTGACACCCCCTCTTTCTCCCTCCTAGAGGGACCCAACCAGCAGTGACACCCCCTCTTTCTCTCTCCTAGAGGGACCCAACCAGCAGTGTCACCCCCTCCTTCTCTCTCCTAGAGGGACTCAACCAGCAGTGACACCCCCTCCTTCTCTCTCCTAGAGGAAACCAACCAGCAGTGACAACCCCTCCTCTTCTCTCCTAGAGAGGCCCAACCAGCAGTGACACCCCCTCCTTCTCTCTCCTAGAGGAACCCAATCAGCAGCGACACCCCCTCCTCCTCTCTCCTAGAGGAACCCAACCAGCAGTGACACTCCCTCCTTCTCTCTCCTAGAGGGACCAAACCAGCAGTGACACCCCCTCATTCTCTCTTTACTAGAGGGACCAACCAGCAGTGACACCCCCTCCTTCGCTCTCCTAGAGGAACCCAACCAGCAGTGTCAACCCCTCTTTCGCTCTCCTAGAGGGACCCAACCAGCAGTGACACCCTCTTCTCTCTCCTAGAGGGGCTCAACCATCAGTGACATCCCCTCCTTCTCTCTTCTAGAGGGACCCAACCACCAGTGACACCCCCTCCTTCTCTCTCCTAGAGGGACCCAACCAGCAGTGACACCCCCTCCTTCTCTCTCCTAGAGGGACCCAACCAGCAGTGACACCCCCTCCTTCTCTCTCCTAGAGGGACCCAACCAGCAGTGACACCCCCCTCCTTCTCTCTCCTAGAGGGACCCAACCAGCAGTGACACCCCCCCTCTCTCCTAGAGGGACCCAGCCAGCAGTGACACCTCCTCCTTCTCTCTCCTAGAGGGACCCAACCAGCAGTGACACCCCCTCCTTCCCTCTCCTAGAGGAACCCAACCAGCAGTGACACCCCCTCCTTCTCTCTCCTAGAGGGACTCAACCAGCACTGACACCCCCTCGTTCTCTCTCCTAGAGGAACCCAACCAGCAGTGACACTCTCTCCTAGTAGAGTAATCCAGACAGAACTTTGAAGTCTTTAGTGATCTCTGATTTCCTTATAAAGTGTTTCTTCAACGATAAAGATCAGAGGAACGCTCAGCCACGTGTTTTCTGAGGTGTAGATCAAGGTGTGCTTCTTCCCAGTGTGAGATCTCTGATGTATGCCAAAATATGATCCATATACAAGACACCTGCCCTCAGGACACTAATACACCTCGAGGGTTGTGTGGGTTCTCTGATGTTTGGTCAGACGAGACTTCTGTGAATAACATTTCCCGCACTCAGGGCAAGAATACGGCTTCTCACCCCTGTGGGACCTCAGATGTGCATGAAGATGGACCTTCTCTAAAAAACTTTTCCCGCATTTAGTACAAAAATACGGCTTCTCTCCTGTGTGAGATTTTTGATGTCTGAGAAGCGCAAATTTCCGTGGATAACATTTCCCACAATCAGGGCAGGAGAACAGCTTTTCCTGTGTGTGGCATATCTGATGTTCAATAAGATTGGATTTCCTCGAAAAACTTTTCCCGCACTCAGGACAGGAATACGGCTTCTCACCCGTGTGAGACCTCTGATGTTCAGTAAGATTGAACTTCCGTGAAAAACATTTCCCGCACTCAGAGCAGGAATAAAGCTTCTCCCCCGTGTGGAATCTTTGATGTAGTACAAGGTCTGATTTCCATGCATAGCATTTTGCGCACACAGGGCAGGAATATGGCTTTTCACCTATGTGTGCTCTCTGATGTCTGAAAAGACTGGTCTTATCTGAAAAATATTTCCCGCACTCAGAACAGGAATATGGCTTCTCACCCGTGTGAGATCTCTGATGTACAGAAAGACTTAATTCAGAGCTAAAACTTTCCCCACATTCAGAACAGAAACATTTCTTCTCCGCCTTAAATCTGGCACCACCCCTCACAGTACGAGGTTGCTCAGAGTCAGAGGGATTCCATGGTCTATCCACACTGTGACGTCCTCTATCCATAGTTGAGCTCATTGTCTTTTCTCCGGCACAATCTCCTGTGATGTCCTCATCTTCCATTTTATAATCTGGAGATAACGTGAGATGATACTTTGAGGGCTTCTTGTTGGCACACCCTGGAAGAAAATAAAAACATGATCGATAGATATGAGACGGACCAGCCTAATAGCAACAGATCAGCAGCGAATCGAATCTGTTGCTTGTAGATCAGCAGCAAATCTGATCTGTTACTTGTAGATCAACAGATCAGCAGCAAATCGAATCCCCCAGTAATTACCTTTTGTATCTGCACAGATGTGTCCAGGGACTACAACCTGGGAGCTGTCCTGCAGCAAGGTCCATCGTCCCTTGTGGGGGACACTGGTAAGCACCAGGTGGCTCTGTAGACTTTGTTCCTTGGCCCTTCTTGGGGGTCAAATCACCACCATCTTGTAGAATGCACAGAGCATCCACAATCCCAGGCATACATTACACCAAGAAAGGTTCAATCTGTTTTATCATATGTGTTACTGTAACTAGGAGTGACACACAACCTAATACTGCCAGCTGAACCCCAGGACGGGTATCAGTACAGGGAGGTGACCATTATCAACCTATTATTGGCTGATATCACTCAGCTCCGCCCTACTCTGGACCAATCAGTGAGCAGTAACAGAGCAGAGATAAGAGAAGAATATATTTTGGGTCACCTGTGCTGATCTCTGTAGGAGTGTCCTCCTCTATGAATGTCCTCGTCATTCCAGCCTCCTCCGTATATTGCTGATCATCCCTCACATACGTCTCTTCTACTTCACCCTCAACTTTTATGATAATCAGATCTTCAGCCTAAACCAATAGAATGGCAGAAAATAACATCTGTAACATAGAAGTATTTATGATGTGAGATCACATAGAAAATATCATCTTGTAGAGTCCACACATCATCTCCACATGTCAGAGTGTTCAATCACTTTATGTTCCCGACCCTCAACTCCACCTACCTGATGAGGGTGGGGGATGGTGTGACCTTCCTGTGTGGAATTCCAGGAATACAGAGGACTGGGACATCTCTCTGGTGGGTTTCTGTTATTAGGTGGTTCCATCATAATATCTTTGTAGGGATCCTTGTGTTCTTCAGAACGTTCCTCCATCACACCATACTCCTCATTATACTGTTCTTTAACAATGCAATCCTCTGAGTTTCCACTCTAAATATATAAAAAAAAAGTATTGTAACATACATGCATGTGTATAAAAATAACTATCAGTGATTGTTCCTCAGCTACCTGATGACGATGAGGGATGGTGTGACCTTCCTGTGTGGAATCCCGGGAATACAGAGGACGGGGACATCTCTCTGGTGGGTTCCCATTACTGGATCCATCTGTAGGAAACACACACACTGACTGAATACATTGTTTCTATGTGTTTATCAGATGATGGGGGATCTAGGTGGAGCCTCCGTACTGCTCTCTCCTTTACAATAAAGTCTCCTCTTACCCGGTGATGTGAGGGGCGGCTGATTGTCCATCATGACGTCCTTGTAGAGATCCTTGTGTCCTTCTAAATACTCCCACTCCTCCATGGAGAAATAGACAGTGACATCCTGACACCTTATAGGAACCTGACACACACAATGATACAGTCACCATCCAGACACATCCCTTGTCTGTTACTGGATAATGTCCCAGAATTCCCGGCACCGCTCACCTCTCCTGTCAGCAGCTCCATCATCTTCTTGGTGACTTTTAGAATCTTCTCCATGTTGTGTCTCTCAGGTTTTAGGGAGTCACATGGAGGCACTGTGATGGTCATATGATCACCTGACTTCACAGGAGGAAAGCTCTATATTCATGTAAAAAAATAAATATCATGTAACATTCCAAGAATCCTCCTCACCTCTCCGGTCAGGTCTGTGTTTTATTAATAGAGATAAGAGTGATGTCATGTGACCTCCCAGAATCCTCCTCACCTCTCCGGTCAGCAGGTAGATGATCTCCAGGGTGAGGTTTAGTATCCTCTCAGTCATGTGACTCCGGTCCTCCTCCATCCTCATTGATGTGGTCATGTGATCTATACAGATTTTTCTGTAGATGATAATAGATAATTATCTGGACTGTATTGGTTGTTATCCACCTTCTCCATATTGGCTGATCTCAGACCCCCTCTTTTATAGTTAGGGGTGGGGTTATCCACAGCCCACCCCCTTTACTGGCTGCTGTGAGGTTTCTGACCAGGGACAGAGGCTAACTAGGACATTATGGGTGAACACCAAAGTAAAAACATTTTAACCCCCCAAAAGAGCGCTTTATGCAGTTGTATCATCATCTGCTGGAGATAAAAGACATCACAGTGACTATGGAGGAAGAGGACGGACATGACGGGGGGGGGGGGGGGGTTACTGGGTGTAAATAGAAAATAAGATCTTATTACCTCCTCTGCTCTGCCAGTTCCAGCAATGTCCCCTCTCTACTTCCTCCCGACTCACCTCTCACCCAGAACTTCCTGTCTGTACCTGACATCACTTCCTGTCTTCAATAGAGACTTCCTGGCTGGGTAGAAGTGAGATCATCTTGTGGAGCCCAGTGCAACTGAAGCTCAGAGAAACGTCTTATAATGTGATAACGGCCTTGTGCTGTGTGTTAAATGTACCAGCTTATAATCCCCCCCTCTGTATTTTCAAACGTTGATTTACTTTGTGTTTTTAGGGGCTTAGATAGCAATAGGCATGGCCTGGAAGGGTATGGTGGTGGATCTATCTCCGAGGAATCGCAAATTAACTTGGATAATGTAGTGGCGCTCCTGTGGTTTCTCCTCTGTAGTGGCGCTCCTGTGGTGTCTCCTCTGTAGTGGGGCTCCTGTGGTGTCTCCTCTGTAGGGGGGCTCCTGTGGTGTCTCCTCTGTAGTGGGGCTCCTGTGGTGTCTCCTTTGTAGGGGGGCTCCCGTGGTGTCTCCTTTGTAGGGGGGCTCCCGTGGCGTCTCCTCTGTAGGGGGGCTCCCGTGGCGTCTCCTCTGTAGGGGGGCTCCCGTGGCGTCTCCTCTGTAGGGGGGCTCCCGTGGCGTCTCCTCTGTAGGGGGGCTCCCGTGGCGTCTCCTCTGTAGGGGGGCTCCCGTGGCGTCTCCTCTGTAGGGGGGCTCCCGTGGCGTCTCCTCTGTAGGGGGGCCCCCGTGGCGTCTCCTCTGTACTGGGGCCCCCGTGGCGTCTCCTCTGTACTGGGGCCCCCGTGGCGTCTCCTCTGTACTGGGGCCCCCGTGGCGTCTCCTCTGTACTGGGGCCCCCGTGGCGTCTCCTCTGTAGTGGAGTTCCTGGATGGAGAGGGAGTGGGGAGGAGCACGCGTTCGGAGCATGCGTGCTCCTTCATCAGGCAAGCTTGACAATGAGTCGCCACTAAATTTTAGCGCACTTACACTGGGGCTGAGGGGAGCGGAGGGTGAGAGCCGAAGATGGCGGAATGGAGTTCTGCCACTTCCAGCTGCAAAACTTGGTGCAAGGGCCACATGACAAGACCAGGTGGGTTGGATTCGGCCCACGGGCCTTGTGTTTGACATATGCGTTATAGAGCCATAATCCTCCATTACCACATCCTGGAGATCAGGAGCCATTTCCACCCTTCCTTCTTTGCTGGGGTTCTTTACATCCATTTACTGAAAGAGAAGGGGGTGATTCCCCAACCCATCTGTACTGGGGCCCGGGGCCCATTCTGTCCTGCCTGGCTGCTCTGCTGTAGTAGAGGTGAATTACTTGCTGCTGGGTACATCTGATGAGGATAGTGAGGGGGTGACACACGTCATCCATTCTACCACTTCCTGAGCCTTCAATGGATGAATGGGGGCATCACAGGGATTTCAAAGCAACCCATCAAGGTAGATACGGTTTTTCCAAGTCAATGCTCACCTGCCTCCAGACAAGAAGTAAATGTCAATAGGTTGCAGGAAAAGGAAATGGATGCTAATAGGATGCAGGATATCTGCTGAAAAAGGAAATAGACGCTAATAGTCATGGTGATTGGAGCCCAGAGGGACTCTAGAGTAAAACCTGAACATCCAGCATACCCCCATATGGGGTCACCTCCTCTCCCTCCCCCACCCATCCACAGGATATACACTTTATATACCAGAAAAAGGAAATAGATGCTAATAGACTGCAGGAGATCTGCTGAAAAGGGAAATAGATGATAATAGAATGCAGGAGATCTGCTAAAAAAGGAATAGATGCTAATAGGATGCAGGAGAGCCGCTGAAAAGGGAAATAGATGCTAATAGGATGCCGGAGAGCCGCTGAAAAAGGAAATAGATGATAATAGGATGCAGGAGAGCCGCTAAAAAAGGAAATGGATGCTAATAGGATGCAGGAGAGCCCCTAAAAAAGGAAATGGATGCTAATAGGATGCAGGAGGTCTGCTGAAAAATGAAATAGATGCTAATAGGACATCCACCACACCTCTCCAACCCATCCACAGAATGTACACTTTATTAGCATGTATTTCCTTTTTCTGGTATATAGTCTGCAGGAGGTATGCTAAAAAAAAAATGCTAAAAGGATGCAGGAGATCCACTGAAAAGGGAAATAGATACTAATAGGATGCAGATCTGCTGAAAAATTAAATTAATTCTAACAGTCTGCAGGAAATCTACAAAAAAAAGAAGAAGTAGATGCAAATAGGCTGCAGGAGATCTCCTGGAAAAATAAGAAATTGATGCTAATAGATTGCTAAAGATCTGCTGAGGGAAAAAATGAAATTGATGCTGATAGGCTGCAGGAGAACTGCTGGAAAGGAAATAGATGCTTATAGTCTGCAGGAGATCTGCTGAAAAAAAATGATGCTAATAGGATGCAGGAGAGCCGCTAAAAAAAGGAAATAGATGCTAATAGTCTGCAAGAGATCTGCTGGAAATTATAAAGCACACACCTATAGACATCTGATTGAAGATACAATCTCAGGTCTCAGTGGTGATTGGAGCCCAGAGGGACTCTAGAGTAAAACCTGAACATCCAGCACACCTCCCTCTGAAAAAGGAAATAGATGTTAATAGTCTGCAGGAGATCTGCTGGAAAAGGAAATAGATGTTAATAGTCTGCAAGAGTTCTGCTAAAAAAAAAAGAAATAGATGCTAATAGAATGCATGAGATCTGCTGAAAATCATCTCAGTGGTAATTGGAGCCCAAAGGGACTCCACCCCCTCCCCCACCCATCCACAGGATGTACACTTTATATACCAGAAAAAGTAAATATATGCTAATAGTCTGCAGGAGATCTGCTGAAAAAAACCCAGAAAAGAAATAGATGCAGGAGAGCCGCTTAAAAAAAGGAAATGGATGCTAATAGGATGCAGGAGATCTGCTGAAAAAATGAAATAGATGCTAATAGGACATCCACCACACCTCCCCCATACATCCACAGGATGTACACTTTATATGCTAGAAAAAGGAAATAGATGCTAATAGTCTGCAGGAGGTCTGCTAAAAAAAAGGTTGATGCTAATTGGATGCAGGAGAGCCGCTAAAAAAAGGAAATGGATGCAAATAGTCTGCAAGAGATCCACTGGAAATCATAAGCCACACCACTACAGACATCTGATAGAAGCTACAATCCTTGGTCTCAGTGGTGATTGGTGCCCAGAGGGATCCAGCACACCCCCCTCTGGGGTCACCTCAGGTCAGATCTCCTCCCCCTCCCCCACCCCTCCACAGGATGTACACTCTATATTTAATCAGAAAAAGGAAATAGATGCTAACAGTCTGCAGAAGTTCTGCTGAAAAAAAAACACAGAAAAGAAATAGATGCTGATAGGATGCAGAAGATCTGCTAAAAAAATAGATGCTGATAGGATGCAGGAGACCTACTGAAAAATGAAATAGATGCTAATAGGACATCCACCACACCTCCCTCTGGGGTCACCTCAGGTCAGATCTCCTCCTCTCTCCTCGGGATGTACACTTTATACACCAGGAAAAGAAAAAGAGGACATACCCTGAACCCTTCCAGAATATGTTTGGACATGTTGGATGGTCGCATCATTTTAGAGTTCATACCATCACACACGCTCCCCTATACCAACACGCAAAGGACGGGCACTACACCCAACATACCTCATATACTAATTTTTTTCCAGCAGATCTCCTGCAGCCTATTAGCATCTATTTCCTTTTAAAGCAAAGGTCCACCCAATTATATTTTTTTTTTTTAAAACCCAGCAGCTATAAATACTGCAGCTGCTGACTTTAAAAAAATGGACACTTACCTGTCCTGGAGTCCAGCGATGAACAAGCTATGACTAAACACGAAGTGTAGTGTGAAACGCGTCAGCTGTCCTGGTTGCTGTGGCTTGTAGTGCTTGTTCCCGTTTATACCCATAAAGGCTATGTTTTTGGAGTGCGGCTGTCCAGATAATTTCTTCTCCTACCTGCTATATGCATTGCCTGCACCCGTGGTTCCTGAGTGGAAGATATTTGCCAATTGAACCTGCCTGGAGCAGCAATTCTTTTGTTCTCTCTCGGCTGCTCCCGCCGCCATCCTCGCTGAGGGAATCAGGAAGTGAAGCGTTGCGGCTTCACTGCCCGGTTCCCTACTGCGCATGCGCGAGTAGCGCGGCGCGTCCTCACTGGTCCCTGCTCTCTCCTGGGACCTGTGTGTTTCCCAGGAGACAGCGGGGGGGGGGGGGGTGACGGGAAGTGGCGTAGACTCCCACGGGAGTCTATGCCCGGAAGTGGGTGCAAATACCTGTCTTAGACAGGTATCTGCACCCCCCTTCCCCCCTGAAAGGTGCCAAATGTGACACCGGAGGGGGAGAAGGTTCCGAAAAACGGAAGTTCCATTTTTGGGTGGAACTCCACTTTAAATATTTTCCCAGCTGATCTTTTGCAGCGTATTAGTATCTATGTAAGGCTAGGTTCACACTGCTGCGAATTCAAAATCGTGTGATTTTACCACAATTTTCCCCGATTCGCAGCCGAGATTTCAGGGAATGCCAGTCTATAGAGCTGAATTCGCATCGCACACGGTTCAAACTCGCACAGGAACCTTTTTTCCCCACAGCTTATATTCGCAACGCATTGACGTGAACGGCACTAATGTTAAACTATGTAATTTAAATGACTTGCGAATTTGAGAAATCGCAACGGCTCAAATTCGCAATAGAATTCGCAGCAGTGTGAACCTAACCTCATTCTTTCAGCAGATCTTCTGCTATCTATTGACATCCATTCCATATCTGCATACAGGGAGTGATGGTGTAATTGGATGTATTTATCAGATATTGTTATTATAATCACACATAGGAAGTCTCTATGGAAGACAGGAAGTGATGTCAGGTACAGACAGGAAGTTCCGGGTGAGAGGCGAGTCGGGAGGAAGTACAGAGGAGACATTGCTGGAATTGGCATAAGAGGCGGTAAAAAGATCTTATTTTCTATTTACACCCAGTAACTCCCCTCATGTCCATCCTCTTCCTCCCCACTTACATGGCAGAAACATCTTCTTCATTTTGGAAATGTGTCACCTTCTCACCTTAGCAGTCTTTTGTAATGATGAGATTCAGATTGTCTGAGATTTGACTCCAACTTCCAGCATTTGAAATTTGGTGGAATTTGAGGTTGATAAATTTGATGCTCACCCATAATGCCTTGCGCAACCTTTCACCCTGGTTGGTCAGTAGTCAACAATGGAGGAAGGAGGTGGATAACCCCACCTCTCAGTATAAGAGGGGGTCTGAGATCATCCAGTAAGGGGGAATAAGGTGAATAACTATATCCTTTACTATAGAAGGGGGTCTGAGATAACCTAACAAAGGGGGTTTCCTCTTTTGGAGAACCCTGTATGTCAATGCCCACCCTCCTCCTTCTGGCCATCCCCAGTTCGCCCAGATGCCAACTCCACATCTGTACCCAGTACCTTAGTAAGTCCAGAGGGTCCTGTTGGAGAATCCAGGGGGTCTTCGGCAGTTGCTTAGTAGGAAACTAGGGTCACCTGAACCAGATTGGCTTGGGAATCTCATCAGAGACTCCAACCTCTCTCACCCAACTGAGAAAAACACAATCCCCCCCCCCCCCCCTTTTTTATTTAACTTGAAGTCCTTTCTTGGGCGACTCTTCAAATCTGATTTAAGGCCCTTTCCTTGTAGATTTTCTGGTACACACAACTAATGCCGCGTACACACGATCGGACATTCCGACAACAAAACCGTGGATAAATTGCCGACGGATGTTGGCTCAAACTTGTCTTGCATACACACGGTGGCACAAATGTTATCGGAAATTGCGAACATCAAGAACGCGGTCACGTACAGCACGTACGACGGCACAATAAAACGGAAGTTCCAGACCAAGTGCACCACCCTTTTGGGCTCCTTCTGCCAATCTCGTGTTAGTAGAAGTTTGGTGAGAGACGATTCGCGTTTTTCAGCTTTGTGCTTTTCAGTCCATTACAGCGTGACGAATGTGCCATCTCCATTACGAACGCTAGTTTTACCAGACTGAGTGCTTTCGTCTCGATTCGGAGCATGCGTGGAATTTTGTGCGTCGGAATTGTCTACACTTGCTCGGAATTTACGAAAACAGATTTTGTTGTCGGAAAATCTGAGAACCAGCTCTCAAACTTTTGTTGTCGGAAATTCCGACAGAAAATGTCCGATGGGGCATACACATGTCTTCCAGCGTGCTTGTCGTTAAACTCCTCTCGTACCAAAACTAATTTCAGTAGTCCCCTTCACAGGTGTCAAACACAAGGCCCGCAGGCCGAATCCGGCGCTTCAGGTCATTTGCGGCCCTCACACCTCCCCCCCCCTGTCTCTGCCCCTACCTGGTCTCAGCAGTCAGCAGCAGAGAGGACAGGACTCCTCCACCAGATCCTTTTCTGTCCAGCCCTCCTGGCAGCAGCACAAGGCAAGGGGGTGCACTGATATATGGGATAGTGGGGGGATGCTCGACTTCTGATGGTGGGGGGCTCTTGACATCTGATGTAAGGGGGGTGGAGTGTTAATACAACCGGCCCTTTGAGGGCAACCATAATGCTGATATGGCCCACAAGCAAATTGAGTTTGACACCCCTCTACTTGCAACTTAACCGATTACTCTGTCCTTCCACATATAGTATGTAACAAAATGGGAAGAGGACCTACAGTATGTGCCAGAAAAATCTGAAAAAGATTGGCAAGATACGTGGTCTACTATTGCCACTTGTTCCAATATTGTCACCACCCTTGAGTCAGCCTATAAGGTGTTAACCAGGGGTACCTGGTACCTTCCAGACTCGCTCATATGTTCTCTTCTTTGTTTTAGAGGATGCCAGTCCACAGGTGACGTCCTCTATGTATGGTGGACCTGTCCGATGCCCGGTCACTTATGGACCAGAATATTCACTGTTCTACACACCTTTGGCTGGCACTTTTACATTTTTAAGTGCCCAGGCATTAATAAAACACTGTTTAAGCTAACTCACTTTGTCCTTCTAGCTTCCAGATAAACGATTACCAGGGCTTGGAAAAAAATCGTCACTAGTTTTCTGAGATTGAAGCCCAAATTTAGGGCTTTTTTGTAAATGAGCAATTGACCAGTACTCTAATAACCAAGATAAATTCCACATCCTAATATTGTACAATCAATAAGGTTCAGATATTTCTCCTCTATCTGTCTACAGAGAAACCCACATAGATCACCTGACCACATCAATGAGGATGGAGGAGGACCGGAGTCACATGACTGAGAGGATGCTAAATCTCACCCTGGAGATCATCTACCTGCTGACCGGAGAGGTGAGGAGGATTCTGGGAGGTCACATGACATCACTCTTATCTCTATTAATAAAACACAGACCTGACCGGAGAGGTGAGGAGGATTCTGGGAGGTCACATGACATCACTCTTATCTCTATTAATAAAACACAGACCTGACCGGAGAGGTGAGGAGGATTCTGGGAGGTCACATGACATCACTCTTATCTCTATTAATAAAACACAGACCTGACCGGAGAGGTGAGGAGGATTCTGGGATTCTAACATGATATTCCTCTTGGTTCCCCAATACAGAGATTTCCTCTTGTGAAGTCAGGTGATCATATGACCATCACAGTGCCTCCATGTGACTCCCTAAAACCTGAGAGACACAACATGGAGAAGATTCTAAAAGTCACCAAGAAGATGATGGAGCTGCTGACAGGAGAGGTGAGCGGTGCCGGGAATTCTGGGACATTATCCAGTAACAGACAAGGGATGTGTCTGGATAGTGACTGTATCATTGTGTGTGTCAGGTTCCTATAAGGTGTCAGGATGTCACTGTCTATTTCTCCATGGAGGAGTGGGAGTATTTAGAAGGACACAAGGATCTCTACAAGGACGTCATGATGGACAATCAGCCGCCCCTCACATCACCGGGTAAGAGGAGACTTTATTGTAAAGGAGAGAGCAGTACGGAGGCTCCACCTAGATCCTCCATCATCTGATAAACACATAGAAACAATGTATTCAGTCAGTGTGTGTGTTTCCTACAGATGGATCCAGTAATGGGAACCCACCAGAGAAATGTCCCTGTCCTCTGTATTCCCAGCTAACAGTGGGGCCCAAACTGTAGGGTGGTGCACATTATTGTAAAGGAGAGAGCAGTACGGAGGCTCCACCTAGATCCCCCATCATCTGATAAACACATAGAAACAATGTATTCAGTCAGTGTGTGTGTTTCCTACAGATGGATCCAGTAATGGGAACCCACCAGAGAGATGTCCCCGTCCTCTGTATTCCCGGGATTCCACACAGGAAGGTCACACCATCCCTCACCATCATCAGGTAGGTGGAGTTGAGTGTCGGGAACATAAAGTGATTGAACACTCTGACATGTGGAGACGATGTGTGGACTCTACAAGATGATATTTTCTATGTGATCTCACATCATAAATACTTCTATGTTACAGATGTTATTTTCTGCCATTCTGTTGGTTTAGGGTGAAGATCTGATGAACATGAAAGTTGAGGGTGAAGTAGAAGAGACGTATGTGAGGGATGATCAGCAATATACGGAGGAGGCTGGAATGACGAGGACATTCATAGAGGAGGACACTCCTACAGAGATCAGCACAGGTGACCCATAATATATTCTTCTCTTATCTCTGCTCTGTTACTGCTCACTGATTGGTCCAGAGTAGGGCGGAGCTGAGTGATATCAGACAATAATAGGTTGATAACGGTCCCCTCCCTGTACTGATACCCGTCCTGGGGTTCAGCTGGCAGTATTAGGTTGTGTGTCACTCCTAGTTACAGTAGCACAGATATGATAACACAGATTGAGACTTTCTTAGGTTGATCCCTCTTCTTCCAGCAGACTTATAGCTAAATGTTACCATAAAAAGTATTACTAAAAATATTCATTAATAAAACCAAGTAGGAAAAAATAAAGGACTGAAACGCTTACCCATCCAGCTGAAAATATTGCAGCAAGCTGCATCCTACCAGAAGCCTAAGCCTATGGTCACTTGTTCTATGGTAAAGGGTCTTCAAGTCTGATCTTTGACCCTCTTGTCTATCAGAGATCACATGACCCAGTGCCTAGGCTTGTGGTTGTGTAAAGAGCACGCCCCTCCCAGCCCCCATTGGTTCCTGCTCTTCTGACAAGGCTGTGTAAATATAGAAGTGATCTGGGAGGAGGACCAAAGGCCCTTTGACTGAAGAGGGGAAGAGTCCCAGCTGGTTGGGACCTCCACAGAGAACATCTCCTCACTCATATCTACCTGATCCAGATGGAATCTTGATGGAAGTGAACTAACCCTCTCATATCTATTGATGATGTTTTTATATTTTTCCAGGACACGCCATGGAGAAACCCTCAGAGGATCGTCTCACTTTATCTCCAGGATGTAAAATGGAAGATGAGGACATCACAGGAGATTGTGGAGGAGAAAAGACAATGAGCTCCACTATGGATGGAGGACTTCACAGTGTGGATAGACCATGGAATCCCTCCGACTCTGAGCAACCTCGTACTGTGAGGGGTGGTGCCAGAATTCAGGGGCAATGTGGGGAAAGTTTTAGCTTCAAATTAAGTCTTACTAAACATCAGAGATCTCAAACAGGTGTGAAGCCACATCCCTGTTCTGAGTGCGGGAAATGCTTTCCTTATAAATCACAACTCATCACGCATTACAGATCTCACACGGGTGAGAAGCCGTATTCCTGTGATGAGTGTGGGAAATTTTTTCTTCACAAATCGCAACTCATCGCACATTACAGATCGCACACAGGGGAAAAGCCTTATTCTTGTCTTGAGTGCGGGAGATGTTTTTCACACAAGTCCTATCTTTCCAAACACTTGAGATCTCACACAGGTGAGAAGCCACATTCCTGTTCTGAGTGTGGAAAATGTTTTTCACACGAGTCCAGTCTTTACAAACATCAGAGATTACACACGGGGGAAAAGCCGTATGCCTGCCCTGAGTGTGGAATACGTTGTGCACAGAAATCAGAACTTGAAACACATCAACGATTCCACACAGGGAAAAAGCCGTTTACCTGCCCTGAGTGCGGGAAATGTTTTTCACATAAATCTTATTTTTCCAAACATCAGAAACTGCACACTGCTGAGAAGTTTTCCTGCCCAGAGTGCGGGAAATGTTATACACAGAAATCAGAATTTGATACACACCAAAGATCTCACACGGGGGAGAAGCCGTATTCCTGTGCTGAGTGCGGGAAGCGTTTTTCTATCAAGGCCAGGTTTTACATACATCAAAGATTTCACACGGGTGAGAAGCTGTATTCCTGCTCTGAGTGCGGGAAATGTTTTACACATGTGTCCCGTCTAAATGCACATCAGAGGTCTCACACGGACGAGAAGCCGTATTCATGCCCTGAGTGCGGGAAATGTTTCTCACAGAAGGATTATCTTAACTTACATCAAAGATTGCACACAGGGGAAAAGTCATATTCCTGCCCTGAGTGTGGAAAATGTTTTTCACAGAAAATCTATCTAAGTAAACATCAGGTGTGCCACAGCGGAGAAAAGCTGTTTTCCTGCCCTGAGTGCGGGAAATGTTTTTCATGGAAATCGGCACTTGTCAGACATCAAAAATCCCACACGGGTGAAAAGCCGTATTCCTGCAGTAAGTGCGGGAAGTTTTATTCACAGAAATCGGACCTTGTTATACATCTGAGATCTCACACGGGGGAAAGGCCGTATTCTTGCCCTGAGTGCGGAAAATGTTATTCACAGAAGTCTTACCTTAACAGACATCAGAGAACCCACACAACCCTCGAAGTGTATTAGTGTCCCGAGTGCGGGAAATGTCTGCTATATGAATGATATTACATCAGAGATCTCACACTGGGAAGAAGCTCACCCTTATATACATCCAGTGGTGTTGCTAGGATTACAGAACACCTGGGGAACCTTTTGGAGCTCTAAGGAGAGCGGGAATGGTCAAACTGCTCCAAAAGTGGGTGGGGTGGTGTTATAAAAAAACCTGAGCTTTCTTGTACCCTCTAGCATTGGGGGTCAAGCACTATAGCTGGCTTCTGTGTTCTTCACCTATAGCAGCCCCCTTTCCCATAAGGCAAGCAGGCCTGCTGGTACTTAGTTGCCCCCAGGTCTTATACACAATGCTATAGTGCCTGGCCACCACGCCGAGGCAGGCGTAAACTGAGCACAGCAAACAGGTACTTGCGGTAGGCAGATAGAGTGGTCCTGTGACTGTCTAGGTTCAGAGTAGGCGGAGGTAAAAGAGTAGTCGTAGTCAAATCCGTGGTCCAAAGACTGGCAGATTTCTGAGCGTAGTCACAATCCAATCCGAGGTCATCAACAAGGCAATCCAAACTAGCTATAAAAGGGGAAAAAACTGCGCTAATAAAAAGTAAAAAAAATGAAAAAAGAAATAAAAATACAGCCCAGATAAAGCAGCAGCTTGATGTGAGATATACACAATAAAGGTTCCCCATTGACAACGTCACGTATGACGAAACGCGTCTGTAGGAGGGTACGTGCTGACGTTGCCACGCTGTCTCGCTAGTAGGACGGGAGTTTGTTTTTTAGCTGGCCGTCTTCTCATTTGATGCGTGAATTTTAACCTTTAAAATGTAAGTGCAATATTTTTTACTTGAACAATAAATTATGAACTAGACAATATTACGCTATGGTCAGTTTCTCTTTTTGGGTCCAATGCTGAATGTTACGATTACGGATCTTATGGTGGTATCGGTGTAAGAATCAGTGCAACCATCTACCCAGGGTTTCCTAAGTTCATCCGTGCAAGCAAACGCCTTGACTGGGCTATAGCCACATGCCTGGTTTGCTTGCCATCTGGTTTTTATATGGTGGAGGAGGTGCACTTTGTGAATTAAGCACTGTGGTGTCTACACTAGATGAATTCATCTCAGCATTTCAAAACCATTAGAACAAGCGATATGTTCTCCAATCAAACTGATTTTGTACTTTGGATTTTAACTAGCGCGGCTTCTCTTATCCAATCTAGCTGGCAGGGCTCGGGCGAAGATGAAGGACAAGGCCAGAAAACAGGGAACTTGAAGCACCTGTTGCAAACACTATCACATACCTGACGCTGAAGGCTTGGCAGGCTTAAAAACAGGTTTGAGCACCACCCAGAGGCTGCATCTAGCAATCACCCTGCAGGTGGACAGACAGACAGGGAGAGTGATGCTCAGCCAAAACCAGATTGCAAGGCCGATAAAAGTGGCTTCAGGGCAGCTCCATCCGACGCGTTTTGTCTCACAGGGCTTACTTATGGAGCCGTGACGAGGGCGTGGCCTGGATGGAGTTGGACTGAACCCACTTTTAGCGGTCTGACACTTGGGCTTTGCTGGTGTGTGGCATCATGCCTTTGTTCCCCGTAAAGTGCTTGCATGGAGCCAGGACGGGCTTTCTTCACACCTGCACCCGTCAGTTGCAAACACTATCACATGCATGACACCGAGGGTTTGGCAGCCTTAAAACAGGTATGAACACCACCCAGAGGCTGTATCTAGCAATCACCCTGCAGGTGGAAAGACAGACAGGGGGAGTGATGCTCAGCCAAAACCAGGATGCAAGGCCGATAAAAGCGGCTTCCGCGCAGCTCCATCCAGGCCATGCATCCGACGTGTTGCAGTGACGAGGGCGCGGCCTGGATGGAGTTGGACTGAACCCACTTTTGGCGGTCTGACATTTGGGCTTTGCTGGTACGTAGCATCTTGCCTTTGTTCCCCGTAAAGTGCTTGCATAGAGCCAGGACGGGCTCTCTTCACGTCTGCACCTATCAGTGCGAGTGTCAGAAAAGGGTACTCACCGAGGCCGAGATGCAGAGAGCGGCTCACTTTTGCGACTAAGCGCACTCCACCCCTGGAGATGGGACAGAAGGTGGATGGCACAAAGAGGCACCAGCTACCGATAGGCTGAGCAGGACTTGCAAGAAGATCTCAGAAGACAGGTGCAGGAACTGGTGGAGAACAGAACTCAGCTGGTATGGTGGTGCAAAAGTCCAGGACAGGCCGAGGGTCAAACACCCAAAAGGAGGAAAGTCCAAAGGCAAGCAGAGGGTTAAGTACTGGAGACTGGAGATAATCCGGGTCCCAGGCTGGAAGGTCAGGTGCAGGAGGCTGGCAGCAAAGTCCGGGTCACAAGCAGGGGATCAAACACAGGAGATAGCAGCAAAGTCCAATAAGCAAAGCCGAGGGTCAGGTAAGGAGAGATCAGAGTAGTCCAAAGGCAATCCGGGTCACAGCAGTAAATCAGGCAGGCAGGACACAGGAAGCTAAAGACAAAACAGCAATTTGCTTGGAGATTTGCTCAGCCTATATAGGCAGCCAGGATGTCATGTGACACACTGAATCAGATTGAGGCTGTTTACTTCCTGACGGGCAGCTAGGATGTCATGTGACACGCTGCATGGATTGAAGCTATTTATTTCCCTGACAGCGAGTCACCGGCATCTAAGAAGGGAACCTGGAGAGGCACCCGAAGCTTTCTACAGTCGCAGTATTTTCTAGGTTAATTTATTGATCTTATAAGCTCATGCACAGAGGAGAAATCCTCAGAATGGTGGACATATCTGATTGTTCTCAAACGTGTTCAATAAAGCTTTACCTTCCATAGCAAGGAGCCTTTCTTCCTGAAAGTTGAGATGTTTATCCATCACCATACTAAAGTTATGCCTCACTTACTCTGCTAGGACAGAGAAGGAGGGGGTGTCACTGCTGGTTGAGTCCCTTTAGGAGAGAGAAGGAGGGGGTGTCACTGCAGGTTGGGTCCCTTTAGGACAGAGAAGGAGGGGGTGTCACTGCTGGTTGAGTTCCTCTAGGAGAGAGAAGGAGGGGGTGTCACTGCTGGTTGAGTCCCTTTAGGAGAGAGAAGGAGGGGGTGTCACTGCTGGTTGGGTCCCTTTAGGACAGAGAAGGAGGGGGTGTCACTGCTGGTTGGGTTCCTCTAGGAGAGAGAAGGAGGGGGTGTCACTGACGGTTGGGTCCCTCTAGGAGAGAGAAGGAGGGGGTGTCACTGCTGGTTGGGTCCCTCTAGAAGAGAGAAGGAGGGGGTGTCACTGCTGGTTGAGTCCCTCTAGGAGAGAGAAGGAGGGGGTGTCACTGCTGGTTGGGTCCCTCTAGGACAGAGAAGGAGGGGGTGTCACTGCTGGTTGAGTCCCTCTAGGAGAGAGAAGGAGGAGGTGTCACTGAAAGGAGGAAAGAATGTATCCGGATAGAAAAATTGTACATTCATTTTTTTTAAATGTGATGTAGCATACAGAAAATTACTCTGGGAGAGTACCCCAATGTGTTAACAGTAAGCATTTGGATAAAAGTCGTTAAGGTATTCCCAACAAAAACCCTGTCAAGGCATTTGTGGCATGTAGGGACTAAATACAGGAAAAACTCATAAAGTGCTATGAAAACTTTTTATTACAAATTGTAGCTCGAGCTACCCGACAGGTAGCCATGCTAGGCAAAGAAGTGGATTTGCTGGACCCCAGAAGAGCCATTTTTGAATAGCATTGCAAAGCAACAGGAATCTGATGTGCTTGTGGTGGTCAATATACACCGATCAACCATAACAAGACCCCTAACAGGTAAAGTGAGTACCATTGGTTATCTCATTGCAATGGCGACTGAAAGTGAGTGGGATATTATAGGCAGCAAGTAAACATGTTGTCCCTGAAGTTGATTTGTTAAAAGCAGAAAAAATGGGAAAGTGCAAGGATTTGAGGGACTGTGAAAGGAACAAATTGTAATGTCTAGACGACTGGATCAGAGCAACTCCAAATCTGCAGCTTTATTGAGATGTTCCCAGTCTACAGTGGTCAGGACCAAAAGTGGTCCAAGGAAGAACTGACCAACTGGTGACAGGGTCATGGGTGGCCAAGGCACATTGATGGAGGTGGGGAAGGAAGGATCATTAATGAAAGTTTGGGGAGAAGGCTCATTGATGGAGGTGGAAGGAGATGCTTACTGGTGGAGGTGAGGAGGGAAGGCTCATTGATGGAAGTGGGAAAGGCTCATTGATGGAGGTGGGGGGGCTCATTGATGGAGGTGGGGAAGGAAGGATCATTGATGGAAGTTGGGGGGGATAAGGCTCATAGATGGAGGTGGAAGGGAGGCTCTTCAATGGAGGTGGGAAGGGAAGGCTCATTAGTGGAGGTGGGGAGGGAAGGCTCATTGATGGAGGTTGGGGGGAGGCTCATTGATGGAAGTGGGGGGAGGCTCATTGATAGAGATGGGAAGGCTCATTGATGGAGGTGGGGGGAAGGCTCATTGATGGAGGTGGGGGGAAGGCTCATTGATGGAGGTTGAGAGGGAAGGCTCATTGATGGAGGTGGGAAGGCTCATGATGGATGTGGGGAGGGAAGGCTCATTGATGGAGGTGGGAAGACTCATTGATGGAGGTGAGGGAAAGGCTCGTTGATGGAGGTGGGGAGGGAAGGCTCATGATGGATGTAGGGAGGGAAGGCTCATGATGGATGTGGGGAGGGAAGGCTCATTGAAGGAGGTGGGGGGAAGGCTCATTGAAGGAGGTGGGGGGAAGGCTCATTGATGGAGGTGGGGAGGGAAGGCTCATTGATGGAGGTGGGGAGGGAAGGCTCATGATGGATGTGGGGAGGGAAGGCTCATTGATGGAGGTGGGAAGACTCATTGATGGAGGTGAGGGAAAGGCTCGTTGATGGAGGTGGGGAGGGAAGGCTCATGATGGATGTGGGGAGGGAAGGCTCATGATGGATGTGGGGAGGGAAGGCTCATTGAAGGAGGTGGGGGGAAGGCTCATTGAAGGAGGTGGGGGGAAGGCTCATTGATGGAGGTGGGGAGGGAAGGCTCATGATGGATGTGGGGAGGGAAGGCTCATGATGGATGTGGGGAGGGAAGGCTCATTGAAGCAGGTGGGGGAGGGAAGGCTCATTGAAGGAGGTGGGGGAGGGAAGGTTCATGATGGACGTGGGGAGGGAAGGCTCATTGATGGGAGGTGGGGTGAAAACTCATTGATGGAGGTGGGGGGAAGGCTCATTGATGGAGGTGGGGAGGGAAGGCTCATGAAGGAGGTGGGGAGGGAAGGCTCATGAAGGAGGTGGGGAGGGAAGGCTCATTGATGGATGTGGAGAGGGAAGGCTCATTGAAAGAGGTGGGGAGGGAAGGCCCATTGATGGGGGTGGGGAGGGAAGGCTGGCCTGGGGCTCCAATTGGCTGGAAAAGCTCATGCTAGTTCTGATAGAAAGGTGTCAGAACACACAGAACATTGCAGTTTGTTGTGTATGGGGCTGTGTAGCCGTGAACCGGTCAGGGAGCCAATGCTCACCCATGTCCACAATCAAAAGCACCTACAATGGGCACGTGAGCATCAGAATTGGACCACTGACCAATGGAAGAAGGTAACCTGGTCTGATGGATTCGAGATTGATTTGAGAAACACAATGATGAGATTGAGATGTTCACTTATCCTCCAAATTCTCCAGATCTCAATCCAATTGAGCATCTGTGGGATGTGCTGGAAAAAAAAGACTGATCTATGGAGGCCCCACATCGCAACTTACAGGACTTAAAGGATCTGCTACTGACGGCTTGATGCCACCACAGCATACCTTCAGAGGTCTAGTGGACTCTATGCCTCAATGGGTTATGGTGGGTGGTCCTAAGGTCATGGCTGATCAGTGTACAAACATGTTATCATTAAAACATCTTAAATTTATATCATATTCTATAGATCATCATTTGAATGTATATAAGTGTCACACTAAATATCATTCTGCCAGGCAACAGCACCCCTGTCGACAAAGAATTCCGCATAGTTCATTCGGTTTTGACGTGCACTGGCACTTGGCAGCCGAGGGCGTGCAGGCGCTAAGTTAAGCAGACCTTCGCTGTCATTTCTCCATTCTCCCGGCTCAAATGTCCCATCCATGGTGTCCTCTCTGTCTATGGACGATGCGGGCATGTAGGTGACAGTTGTGCGCCGTAGGAAGTTGTGTAAAATACAACAGCATTCAACAATCAGGTCAATTTTCTCCATACCGAGGTTTATGGCCGTGTGAAAAACTCGAAACCTGTATGACATTACCCCAAAGGCATTTTCCACAACGCTTCTAGCTCTGGACAGACGGTAATTGAAAATTTTTTGCTCTGGTGTTATATTTCTTTTTGGAAAAGGTTTCAGTATGTGCTCGTGAAGAGCAAAGGCATCATCTGCCGCAAAGACAAAATTGAGTTCTTCCACAGTCTCTTGGTTGTTTGGTAGGTGTAAATTGCCAGTCTTTAGCCGTCTCTGAAACTCATTTCGGTCAATGACGCCGCCATCAGAGTTACTCCCATTTTTGCCAATGTCCAGGTAGAGAAACTCGTATTTGGCATTGACGACAGCCAAGAGTATGATGCTGAAGAACCCTTTATAATTATAGTAATACGATCCGGAATGGGCGGGTGGGATGATCCGAATATGTCTCCCACCGAGTGCTCCTCCGCAGTTCGGGAAGTTCCACAGATCGTTAAATTCTTCAGCAGTTGCTTTCCACTCCACTGAATTGCTGGGGAACTGAAATAGAAAAAAAATACCCCGTTATTGTTGATGAACCAATTAAAATGTTTCTTTCCAACTGCCAACCCAAACCCACAGCGGCTAGATTTACCAGTTGTGGTGACAAATAGAATGAAAAATTGAATGATGATGCCACATCAACACTTATTATGGAAGCAACAAATGCCCTTAACCCATTTTCTTCCACCAATGTATGCCGTGTTTGCCAGGCTCCGCAAGCCCACCAGTGCACCCAGCACCAGCATGGCAGGTGCTGCTAGGTATAAAGGAAGGAGGCTAGCAAAAGTCCATGTTTCCCAGGCTCTGCCCACCCAAGACCAGCATGGCAGGTGCCGCCAGGTAGCGGGGAAGAAAACTAGCGAATGTCCATGTTTCCCGAGCTCTGCACAACCACTGGTGGACCCAGCATTGGCATGGTGGGTCCAAATGGGTAGAGCAGAGGGAGACTAGCGAACATCTATGTTTCCTGGGCACACCCATTGCTACACCTGGGACTGTCATGGCGGGTGCTGCCTGGTAGAGGGGAGGGAGACCAGCAAACATCCGTTCAGTGATCTCCCCTTCCTGTTACTGACCCAGAAGCAACGTCACTTCCGGGTCCCTGTGTTATACCGGCTGGGGAAAAATCGAATACAGTGTGTTCTGCCCTCCATTACCTTCTTTGGACGACAGTTAAGAGATTAAGGGTCACATGACAGTTGTAAGCAATGGATGGCTTCCTTTCATGCCATTCATTGTGTACGATTGTGCTGCTAGCTGTGATTGGTCACACTGAGCACATTGTACAGACAGGGCCAATCAGAGTTCATCTGTACCATGTGATTAGGTGTAGCCAATTACAGCTAATCACAATGAAACAAACTTAATAAATCAGTTTCATTCAGTAAAAATGGTTGCTTATACCAGTGAAATTCATTGTTATAAACAATCATAATGTGTAAAAAGAGAAAAAAAATCCTGATCACTTCTCCAGAGTAGTACAGTGTTACTATGGTAACATTATATTGCTCTGGTCACAGTGTGTTAAAAAAATAATAATAATATTATTATTATCTTTTTTTACATACTGTCACCAGTCAGTGTCCCTGATCACTGCCACACCTGTTATATGATGATGCTGTGCTGTACTGCATTGGTGACAGTATGTAAAAAAAATAGAGATTTCTTTTGGTGGTATTTGATCACCTCTGTGGGTTTTTGTTTTTTGAGCTATAAACAAAAAAAGTCAATTAAAAAAAAAAACTGTATTTTTTACTTTCTGCTATAATAAATATGCAAAAAAAAATGTAAAAAATCTAATGTTTTCATTAATTTAGGCCAATATGTATTCTGCTACATATTTTTGGTAAAAAAATCCCAGTAAGCGTATATTGATTGGTTTGCGCAAAAGTTATCGTGTCTACAAAGTATGGGATAGATTTATAGAATTGTTATTTATTGTTTTCTAGTAATGGCGGCGATCAGCGATTTTTAGCGGGACTGCGATGTTAAACAGAAAAGTCAGTGCTCCTACCCATACACCACATAGATAGCAGAGCTCCCAGGTGTTCGATCCAGAGTCGCTGGCTGAGTAAAGTAATGTAGAAAAAAAGAACCGCACTCTGGTTGTTTCTCCTTAAAAAATCCTTGTTTTTATTGACAAGCCACGGTGAACAAACGCAGATGAAAACAGTTGACACGTTTCAGCTTATAAGGCCTTAGTCATAACCCAGGCTAAAACGCGTCAACTGTTTTCATCTGCATTTGTTAACTGTGGCTTGTCAATAAAACAAAGATTTTTTAAAGAGCAACAACCGGAGTGTGGATCATTTTTCCTACACTGCGATATTGCGGCGGACAGTCAGACACTAAGTGACACTTTTCTGGGGACCAGTGACACCAATACAGTGATCAGTGCTAAAAAATATGCACGGTCACTGTACTAAAAGACACTGGCTGGGAAGGGGTTAATATCTAGGGGCGATCAAAGGCTTATATGTGTCCCCTGGCAGTGCTTTCTAACTGTGTGGGGGGGAGGTGCTTTGACTGGGGGGGGGAAGACAGAGATCAGTTTTCCTGCTTAGCAGAAACACAGGATCTCCATTTTCCCCTCTGACAGACCGCCGTTCTGCCTCTCCTCAGAACGATCAGCGGGTCCCAGCGGACAATGCGTCTGCCAGGGACCCGCTGATTGGCTCCCATTTGTGTCCAAGCACAACGGGAGCGGGTCGCCAGTGGCGCACACGCGTGCCCAGACCCCGTGCACAAAATCACGTATAGGTACGTGATTTTGCGCAGGAGGGCCGCCCTGCCGCAGTATATCTGCGTGGGGGGGGGGGCCAGAAGTGGTAATTTCATATTTTTTTTCCAAAAATTTTGACAAAAAAATGACAACTTCAAAAAACTTGCGATACCTTTTACTAATTACCTTGGACTGTCTACTTTCCAAAAAGGGGGTCATTTTGGGGGCTATTTGTACTGTTCTGCCATTTTCGGGCCTCAAGAGGTGAGATCGGCCGTCAGTACATCAAGACTAATCGATTTTCAGATATATCCCATAGTTTTCCTACAGAATAAATAATATACACTGATTTAGGGATCAGAATACACTTTTGCCCAAAATTTCTGAAGAAAGATTATTTGCAAAATTTTATAAGAGAAACGAAGAAACGTTTTTTTTTTCTAAAAATTTCTGGCCTCTTTTTTTGCAAAAAATAAAAACCTAGTGGTGATTAAATACCACCAAAAGAAAGCTCTATTTGTGTGAAAAAAATTATAAAAATATCATATGAGTACAGTGTTGCATGACCGTGCAATTGCCATTCAAAGTGTGAGAGCGCTGAAAGCTGAAAATTGGCCTGGGCAGGAAGGGGGTAAAGGTGCCACCTCCCGCCCGCGCTATAACCGAATGACGGCTACAGCGCGGGGCTTAATTGCCGGGAGGCCGTCTTACGACTTCCTCCCGTGCGTGAGCTGCCTGTGCGCCCCCTGCGGGTCGCGTGTGGCACGCTCTGTGATCTCCAAGTCAATGAGACTCGGCTGATCACAGATCGGAGTAAGGGGCCGATCCCGACCCCTTACCACGTGATCAGCTGTCAGCCAATGACAGCTGATCACGTGATGTAAACAGAAGTACGGTAATCTTTATTTTTTACTGGCTTCTGTCAGAGGGACATCAGTTCCTCACCCAGAGAGCCGCGGCTGCCTCATCTGTGCCCACCAATGCCACCTATCAGTACCAACCAGTGCCACCTACCTTTGCCCACCAGTGCTGCCAATCAGTGCCTCATCATCAGTGCCACCAATCAGTGCCCATCAGTGCCTCATCATCAGTGTCACCTACCAGTGCCACGTATCAGTGCCTTTCAGTGCTACCCATTAGTGCCCATCAGTGCAGCCTTATCCGCGCACATCAATGAAGGAGAAAAATTACCTGTTTTCAAAATTTTATAACCCTATACTGTCCTAGGACATACGTACAAAAGAAAAGCGCGGAAAAAAACGCACATTAGCGCTTTATAATCATAATGCCAGTAGACAAATTCAATATCATCTTACCTTCAAATATTCCGCTTGCAAGACCCTCACAATAGCAGCACATGTCTCCGGAATGATCCTTCCGAGCGATTGCGCCGATATGCCCGTGGAGAACTTCAGATCTTCTAAACTTCGGCCGGTCGCCAAAAAACGCAGTGTCGCAACCAGCCTCTGCTCTGCGCTAATAGCTTGCCGCATCAACGTCTCTTTCTTCCTGATCAGCGGTTCCACCAGATTTAACAGCAGCTCGAAGGATTCCCCTGACATGCGCAGATAGTTGCGAAAGTCGTCGGGGTCGTTCTCTTTCAAGCTGTTCATCGGAGACGCCTGTGAAGATTTTTCCCGGTTCAGCGACAGATTTTTGCACCACACTCTGTGCTTTCTTTTCTTCCTCTTTTTTTTTTGCAAGGTCAGGACTCCGAGCATCACCATGGCCAACGTGGACTTGCTGCTCTCACTCATGCAAGCCATAGTTCTGATAGCGAAAACGTTCTCCGAACAGAGAGGTTAAATGTGCGCGGTCCGAAAGAAGGATCCTCTTGTATACCACGTATCGTATCCTCGGGGTAAGTACTGAATAAGGTTACAGTCATAAATTGATGGAAAATGTTGTGAATGAAAAACTGTGGATGTTCCTTCAAGAAACTCCCATACAGTGATTGGGGATCGAACGTGCTATCGAACGAACGTTTACATTTTCGTTTCGATTTTTCGATCAATTTTCTATCCAACCATGGCCAGCTTTAGTCTTACTTGAGCTTTGTATCTCAGTAGGTGTGTGTCCTCCTGGCTTCCGATCCAGGAGGACAACACATCCATTGATCTCCAGAACAAGAGCCGCTGATTAAAGGACCTTTCCAGGTCTACAATGAGTGAAGTCCACAGGAGTTTTCCATCATTGGCCTCCCGTCTCTGCCATGTCTCTGTCACTTAGATCTCTGGAGCGATTCTCGAAACTCAGGAACCGAGAGAGCTCCTCGGGCTTCGTGTTCCCACCACTGCGGGCCCTGAAGACTAAATGGATCTTCCTGGCCTTAAAACGAGTCCTTCTTCACTGGCCTCCCGCCTCTGTGCCTCAGAGGATCTCCAGAGAGATCTCGAAACTCAGGAACTAAGAGAGCTCCTGACACTTCGTGTTCCCACCACTGCGGGCCCTGAAGACAAAAGCCACAAATGAAAGGACCTTCCCGGTTCTACAATGAGTGAAGTCCACAGAGTTTTCCATCATTAGCCTCCCGTCTCTCCCATGTCTCTGTCATTTAGAAGATCTCTGAAGCGATTCTCGAAACTCAGGAACCGAGAGAGCTCCTCAGGCTTTGTGTTCCCACCACTGCGAGCCCTGAAGACTAAATGGATCTTCCTGGCCTTAAAACGAGTAGAGTCCTCAGAGTCCTCTTTCACTGGCCTCCCGCCTCTGTGCCTCAGAGGATCTCCAGAGAGAGCTCGAAACTCAGGAACTAAGAGAGCTCCTGACACTTCGTGTTCCCACCACTGCGGGCCCTGAAGACAAAAGCCACAAATGAAAGGACCTTCCCGGTTCTACAATGAGTGAAGTCCACAGAGTTTTCCATCATTAGCCTCCCGTCTCTCCCATGTCTCTGTCACTTAGAAGATCTCTGAAGCGATTCTCGAAACTCAGGAACCGAGAGAGCTCCTCAGGCTTTGTGTTCCCACCACTGCGGGCCCTGAAGTCTAAAGGGATCTTCCTGGCCTTAAAACGAGTAGAGTCCTCAGAGTCCTCTTTCACTGGCCTCCCGCCTCTGTGCCTCAGAGGATCTCCAGAGAGATTTTCGAAACTCAGGAACTGAGAGAGCTCCTCAGGCTTTGTGTTCCCACCACTGCAGACCCTGAAGACAAAAGCCACAAATGAAAGGACCTTCCTGGCTGTACAATGAGTGGAGCCCTTAGAGTTCTCCTTCACTGGTTCCCCGCCTCTGCCATGTCTCTGTCCTTCAGAGGATCTTCAGAAAGATTTCCCGAAACTCAGGAACTGAGAGAGCCCCTCAGGCTTTCTTTTCCCACCACTGCAGGCCCTGAAGTCTAAAGGGATCTTCCTGGCCTTAAAACGAGTAGAGTCCTCAGAGTCCTCCTTCACTGGCCTCCCGCCTCTGTGCCTCAGAGGATCTCCAGAGAGATTTTCGAAACTCAGGAACTGAGAGAGCCCCTCAGGCTTTCTTTTCCCACCACTGCAGGCCCTGAAGACAAAAGACACAGGATTCTGAGAGACCATGCACCTCTCAGGGGGTGTGGCTGGTTGCTCAGCAACATCCTGTACATGCCCACTTCCCTCCCCTCTCATGCCTGAACCTTTGAGGACTCTTTTAAAGGCCTATGGGAGGGACAAGAAGGCGGTCCTCTTGCTCTGACTGATTGAAGAGATTTAAAGGGATAGCTACGTGGAGGTTGGAGCGTGCATTAACCCCTAACATCTGCTGGGACTTTTGGTTCCTTTCTATCATGTACTTCTAAGGTCAGCTGGGACTTGTGGTTCCTTCTTATAGAGTGCTGCTAAGGTCTGTTTGGATTTGTGGTTCCTATCATGTCCTGCTAAGATCTGCTGGGACTTGTGGTTCTTTCCTATTATGAGCTGCTAAGATCTGCTTGGATTTGTGGTTCCTTCCTATCGTGTACTACTAGGTCAGCTGGGACTTGTGGTTCCTTCATATAGAGTGCTGATAAGATCTGCTGGGACTTGTGGTTCCTTCATATAGAGTGCTGATAAGATCTGCTGGGACTTGTGGTTCCTTCCTATCGTGTACTACTAAGGCCTTCTGAGACTTGTAGTTCATATTGTGTTTTACTAAGGTCTTCTGAGACTTGTAGTCTCCCCGTAGATCTGCTGGGACTTGTGGTTCCTTCCTATTATGAGTTGCCAAGGTCTGCTGGGACCTGTGGTTCCCTCATATAGAGTGCTGATAGGATCTGCTGGGACTTGTGGTTCCTTCCTATCGTGTACTACCAATACCTTCTGAGACTTGTAGTTCCTATTGTGTTTTGCTAAGGTCTTCTGAGACTTGTAGTCTCCCCGTAGATCTGCTGGGACTTGTGGTTCCTTCCTATCGTGTACTACTAAGGCCTTCTGAGACTTGTAGTTCATATTGTGTTTTACTAAGGTCTTCTGAGACTTGTAGTCTCCCCGTAGATCTGCTGGGACTTGTGGTTCCTTCCTATTATGAGTTGCCAAGGTCTGCTGGGACCTGTGGTTCCCTCATATAGAGTGCTGATAGGATCTGCTGGGACTTGTGGTTCCTTCCTATCGTGTACTACCAATACCTTCTGAGACTTGTAGTTCCTATTGTGTTTTGCTAAGGTCTTCTGAGACTTGTAGTCTCCCCGTAGATCTGCTGGGACTTGTGGTTCCTTCCTATCGTGTACTACTAAGGCCTTCTGAGACTTGTAGTTCATATTGTGTTTTACTAAGGTCTTCTGAGACTTGTAGTCTCCCCGTAGATCTGCTGGGACTTGTGGTTCCTTCCTATTATGAGTTGCCAAGGTCTGCTGGGACCTGTGGTTCCCTCATATAGAGTGCTGATAGGATCTGCTGGGACTTGTGGTTCCTTCCTATCGTGTACTACCAATACCTTCTGAGACTTGTAGTTCCTATTGTGTTTTGCTAAGGTCTTCTGAGACTTGTAGTCTCCCCGTAGATCTGCTGGGACTTGTGGTTCCTTCCTATCGTGTACTACTAAGGCCTTCTGAGACTTGTAGTTCATATTGTGTTTTACTAAGGTCTTCTGAGACTTGTAGTCTCCCCGTAGATCTGCTGGGACTTGTGGTTCCTTCCTATTATGAGTTGCCAAGGTCTGCTGGGACCTGTGGTTCCCTCATATAGAGTGCTGATAGGATCTGCTGGGACTTGTGGTTGCTTCCTATCGTGTACTACCAATACCTTCTGAGACTTGTAGTTCCTATTGTGTTTTGCTAAGGTCTTCTGAGACTTGTAGTCTCCCCGTAGATCTGCTGGGACTTGTGGTTCCTTCCTATCGTGTACTACTAAGGCCTTCTGAGACTTGTAGTTCATATTGTGTTTTACTAAGGTCTTCTGAGACTTGTAGTCTCCCCGTAGATCTGCTGGGACTTGTGGTTCCTTCCTATTATGAGTTGCCAAGGTCTGCTGGGACCTGTGGTTCCCTCATATAGAGTGCTGATAGGATCTGCTGGGACTTGTGGTTCCTTCCTATCGTGTACTACCAATACCTTCTGAGACTTGTAGTTCCTATTGTGTTTTGCTAAGGTCTTCTGAGACTTGTAGTCTCCCCGTAGATCTGCTGGGACTTGTGGTTCCTTCCTATCGTGTACTACTAAGGCCTTCTGAGACTTGTAGTTCATATTGTGTTTTACTAAGGTCTTCTGAGACTTGTAGTCTCCCCGTAGATCTGCTGGGACTTGTGGTTCCTTCCTATTATGAGTTGCCAAGGTCTGCTGGGACCTGTGGTTCCCTCATATAGAGTGCTGATAGGATCTGCTGGGACTTGTGGTTGCTTCCTATCGTGTACTACCAATACCTTCTGAGACTTGTAGTTCCTATTGTGTTTTGCTAAGGTCTTCTGAGACTTGTAGTCTCCCCGTAGATCTGCTGGGACTTGTGGTTCCTTCCTATCGTGTACTACTAAGGCCTTCTGAGACTTGTAGTTCATATTGTGTTTTACTAAGGTCTTCTGAGACTTGTAGTCTCCCCGTAGATCTGCTGGGACTTGTGGTTCCTTCCTATTATGAGTTGCCAAGGTCTGCTGGGACCTGTGGTTCCTTCATATAGAGTGCTGATAGGATCTGCTGGGACTTGTGGTTCCTTCTTATTGTGTGCTGCTAAGGTCCGCTGAGACTTGTAGTTCCTATTGTGTTTTGCTAAGGTCTTCTGAGACTTGTAGTCTCCCCGTAGATCTGCTGGGACTTGTGGTTCCTTCCTATTATGAGTTGCCAAGGTCTGCTGGGACCTGTGGTTCCTTCATATAGAGTGCTGATAGGATCTGCTGGGACTTGTGGTTCCTTCTTGATGTGTGCTGCTAAGGTCCGCTGAGATTTGTAGTTCATATTGTGTTTTGCTAAGGTCTTCAGAGACTTGTAGTCTCCCCGTAGAGCTGCTGGGACTTGTGGTTCCTTCCTACTATGAGCTGCCAAGGTCTGCTGGGACCTGTGGTTCCTTCATATAGAGTGCTGATAGGATCTGCTGGGACTTGTGGTTCCTTCCTATCGTGTACTACTAAGGCCTGCTGAGACTTGTAGTTCATATTGTGTTTTGCTAAGATCTTCTGAGGCCTCGTACACACGACCGATTTTCTCGGCAAGAACCAGCAAGAAACTTGCTGGCAGAGAGGTCTTGCCGAGTAAATCGGTCGTGTGTACGCTGCTAGCGGGTTTCTCGTCGAGAAAACCGACAAGAAACCTCAACGAGAAAATAGAGAACCTGCTCTCTATTTTCTCGTCGAGATTCTCCTCGGCATGTTTCTCGACGAGAAAAGTGAGTGTGTGTACACTTACCTGTCCGCCCGGAAGCCCGCGCATGTTCGAAATGAATTCGACGCATGCGCGGTAGCTTCCTAGGCAAACGTAGGGTATACCAAGATGGCGGCGACGGCATCGAATGTGACGAGCGCATGCTCGACGTAGTCTGACGTCACCGCGTACACTCCTTTCAAAGAACCGCGGGTTCTTTGAAACGAGCGTGTGTACACTCGGCCGGGACAAGTTTCTTGTCCAAGAATCTCGTCGAAAAAAACGACATGTTTTTTTCAACGAGAATCTCGGCCGTGTGTACGAGGCCTGAGACTTGTAGTCTCCCCGTAGATCTGCTGGGACTTGTGGTTCCTTCCTACTATGAGCTGCCAAGGTCTGCTGGGACCTGTGGTTCCTTCATATAGAGTGCTGATAGGATCTGCTGGGACTTGTGGTTCCTTCATATAGAGTGCTGATAGGATCTGCTTGTAGGCAGCTGTAGTGCAGGGCAGCCTAGCTGGCTGCAAGAGGAAGTGGGTTAGCAAGTGTTTTTCACTGAAATTTTCAGCCCATTTGATATGTTATGTTATGTGTACATATGTTCAGAGCTGTTTGGTCTCTATAATTGTCTCCAGCACCATTTTGGAGAAGCCTGGTGTCCTGATAGGACAGCAAAATCTCGGGAGATTTGGTCGGCCATGTTTGGGTGGATATCTTATATATATGTAGCGCCCCCCTCACTCCACTCTTGTCTTCAGCTCGTCTTTCTCTTGTCTAGGGGTTATCTTAGAGGAGAGGGAGCAGGGACACCACGCCTGGCCTCCACCACCTGTGTCAGTGCGGTATAGGCAACGTTCTTGTTTTACCTTCGGGTCAGTGCCGTGCACCTGGATCCTCCATCCCAGAGTTACCTTGAACAATGTCTGTCAGGAAATGAGCCCCAAACCATTAAAGTCCAACACTCCTTTATTCTTCTTGAATGAACACAATCAGTTGAACTCCCTTGAGGAACAGAACAGGAAAGGAGGTGTGGATGCGAATAGGCCCAGACACAATGCGTTCTCCACTTTCTTCCCTGAAAGTGGGCTGTGGTCTCCAAGCGAGGGGAGATTTCCTTCCAGGCGGTCTCCGACGAGAGACTCACCCGTCACCGGCAATATGCTGCACCGGGTCTTCAAGTGAGGAGCTCCCCCCGGTCCATTACGCCTTTAATCGAGCTGAAATCGGGACAGACAGGCAGGAGTGAAATCGTGCGAGTTCAGCTGAACTCGCACGGCTTCACTCCCGCAGCCCCAGTGTGAACTTGGGCTTATACTGTGTCAGTCAGTGAGAAGTGCCTATAGTGCTGACGAATACAACTACCGCTTACACCAGAAGTGACTGTGCTGTGTATCTGTGCCTCCATGCTTGGAGTGAAACTACTTGCATTACTGCTGTAAATACTCTTGCTACTACCATCTCTCCGGTAATAAACGGTGCCCGGTTTATAAAATCAGTACGTATGATTCCCTCTGTAAGCCGCCACACCCCGCTTAAATGCTGGGACTTGTAGTTACTTTTTATTGTGTGCTGCTAAGGTCCACTGAGATGTGTATTTCATACTGTGTTTTTGCTAAGGTCTTCTGAGACTTGTAGTCTCCCCGTAGATCTGCTGGGACTTGTGATTCCTTCCTACTATGAGCTGCTAAGGTCTGCTGGGACTTGTGGTTCCTTCTTATCATGTGCTACTAAGATCTGCTTGGTTTTGTTTCCTTCCTATTGTGTGCTGCTATGGTCAACTGGAGCTTGTGGTTCCTATCATGTTCTGATAAGGTTTGCAGGGACGGGCACCAGACATGGCAATAGTGGCAGTATCTGAGATATTTTTAAGACCTGAGGTGGTGAAAGGAGAAGCTTAGTTTGAAGCAAAGAATAAAAAAAAACTGTAATGGTGCCAAGATACCCCACAAATGTATTCAGCAACATCTGCCTAAGGAGCTGGGTAACTGCTGCTGCTGGTCCAGGAAAGATTTATTTCCAAAAAATATCAGCCGGTCAACAGTATCTGTGGACAGACGCGCTCTTTTGTCTGTCACAAATCTTCCCACAGCACTGAGTGCACGTTCAGAGAGCATGCCAGCTGCAAGGCAGCCCAGCGGCAGAATTGCATACTGGGAAAGCTCTTGACAGTTGTCCATCCTTGTGACCCAGTAGCCAAGAGGGTCATCAATTTGGAGGGGCTCTGTATCCATTCTTGCCCCCAGATAATTGGCCGCCATGTTAGACAGACCAGATAGGTGATTGCAGCAGACAGCCCTGGGCAATGAGGACAGAAATTTTTTAAAGGCACCACTCAGGTGTCCTCCTTCTCCACCACTCCTCCTTTCATCGACAGTAGGCAATGTCACCTTGTCCATTAGACATTAACCTTCCAGCCTCTGCAAAAGTGTAATGCCGCGTACACACGATCGGAAATTCCGACAAGAAAACCATGGATTTTTTTCAGACGGAATTTAGGCTCAAATTTGTGTTGCATACACACGGTCACACAAATCTTGTCAGAAATTCCAAAGGTCAAGAATGCGGTGACGTACAAGACGTACGACGAGCCGAGATCAATGTAGTTCAATAGGCAGTTCGGTTCTTTTACTTGATTCTGAGCATGCGTGTTTTTTTGCGTGTTGGAATTGCATACGGACGATCGGAATTTCCATCGGAAAAATAGAGAACCTGCTTTCAACCTTTTGTTGGTGGAAATTCCGACAGGAAATGTCCAATGGAGCCTACACACGGTCGGAATTTCTGACCAAAAGCTTACATCGGACATTTCTTGTCGGAATTTCCGATTGTGTGTACACGGCATTAGAGAGGTTCCTCCATAGCACTTCCTCCAGATGTTTCATACTGTGCTCCCTCTGCGAGGGCAGGATAAGATCTGCAACTTTTCCCTTGAAACGCGGATAAAAGAGAGTTACCAGCCATGATTGGGGACATGTGCCAGGCAAGGCATGTGTGTCAACTTTCCCTGCCGGAGGGCGGACAGCAGGTTACTGCCATTATCACACCCCACTAGTCCTGGCACAAATTCCCGTGAGGATAATCATCTCTGAGAGTTACCCTGCAGAGCTGAAAGAATCTTTACCCCAGTATAGCTCCTGTCCCTTAGGTAAACCAGCTGCCGTACTGTGTTCCTGTCCTGACCCCTTGGATTCCTGTGAATTTTATTTATTCAGGTCCCCCAGCTAAGCCTAGCATGCACCCTCTTTGCCTTTTGCTGGCTCTTTTCCTGGCTTCAACAGGGATCTCCTCCTGGCTGGACCATTGTAATGCTTCATTGCAAGCAGCATGCTACAGACTACTCTTGCTGCTCAGGCTTAAACTATTTATGAACTCTTCCCCCACCTTCTGGGCACACCTCCCCAGGGTTGGTGAAAGTCACATAAATATTCAGGCTGTAGCCTTTGCCCTCCCACCCACTATGTTCTGGAAAACTCCAGATAGATCCGGAATACAGAGGAAAGTAGCCGAGCAGCAGCCTGTCAAACTCTGAGCAGCTCTAACCAATCAACTATTGTTCCACTGATTACAATGGAACCAAACTAAATTTACTCGACAATCCTACCTAAATCCAGGAGGGTGCTACATATAGCCTCTAGAACACTTAAAGAGGACTTGTGTTTCAGAGGACAACTTAGGAGAAAAGGGCATTGATGAGAAGGAGGAGAAGACAGCTCTGGCACCTTTTACCATCAGCTGGAAGGATAGAAGGTGGTTGAACAACTCCAGCATTGAGCCCCATAATGCATCCGTTTTGGCTGCCAGCAGAGTCACCCACTGGGCCATCAGTGATACCTAGCATCCCAGCCTGTACTTGATGGACCACGTGTCTGTAGTCTTGTGGACCTTGGTGCTGACTGGATTGGTCACTGGTCCTGAGTGGGTATTCGTGCGGGTTAAAAGGAAAGAATGCCTTCCGTTGTGTAGCGCCCAGTGATGGATGGTGGCAATGGGCCCTTTCAGGATTGGGCTGCTGCCTTTTCTATGCGACCTTAAGGTCGTTTCAGCATGTAGACGTAGATATAAAGAAAGAAGTGCCCAGAGAAGTGTGACTTCTAAAATATGGTTCATGGACCTTTATTAAAAATGAGCAACATGTACATCAGGACATGGACACCAGGTGCTCCTTTTCTTTTTACCTAAATCTATGTGCTGGCGAAGGGCAGGGATGGCCTTACACGTGAAGAAATGGTGGCTGAAAACCTGCCCTATTGCTGGAGGATGCTGAGATAGCAGGCCTAGTTTATAGTTGAGCTAGAGGTGGAACAGGAGGAGCTGGAAGGAGTAAAGACCTTTTCCTGATGTGTAGCTTTCTGATGCTCTTTCCAACAAGCTGCTTGGTAAGATGTCTTTCCTACATGCGATACCCAAATGGGTGATGCTCTTGCCATACTTAATCCACTGGAGGCAGAGAAAACAAAAGCAATGGTGTGGTCTGCTGCTGAAAAAGGCCCACACAGCTGAGTTCTGGGGAGCGCACTGGGGGACAATTGTGCCCTGCACCCATGGAGCTCTGCCACCTGGTGGAATAAGGCGGCTGCTCCCACCACTTCTCTGCCAGCTGCTCCTGGATAACATCCTGCCTTGTTGGGATTGTGCTCCTTCCTCACTTTCCCTCTTCGTTCTATGGGGCACCCAGATGCAGTCAGTGACCTCCTCATGCCTGAAGCCAACTTGGCAATATGCTGCAGGAACATTGTCCATAAGTGGAGTCCCCTCTCCGAGCTTCGGTGACGGTAGAGGGAGAGCATATGGACACTTTGGTTTGCCACTCCACCACCTAAAGCCTAAAGAGGCTGCTCACATCACCAGAGCTGCACAGGAACCTCTGCCTCTCCATGTTGGCCTCCCCAACATGATGTGGGCCTTGGGTGGAAGTGCTGGTGGGGAGTGGTGCTTGGGTGCAACATAAGGTGTGGTGCTTTAATAAAATAAAGCTTCAAACTACAGAAAAGCCCCCCCCCCCCCGAAAACCAAACTTAAACAATTTTTCTATTAAATTTTTTGGCTTATTGAGGAAAAAAAGAGATGAAAACTACGTATTGTGAACGAAAAGTAAGAAACACCCCAAAATGTTTTAAAAATGGGGGGAACAGCAGCAACATGCTATACCCGTGTTTCCCTTAAATCTTGCCTGTCCTTATCCACCAACTTGTTGAAAAATATCTGCTGGGAAGGCAACCTTTTATAAACTTTGCTGTGAATCAACAGTGGCCAAAGTCTTGCACCTGACCAGACTTCAGGTGCATGACTTTGGCCAATGATGGCTCAAGCAATGCATTGTGGGAAGTTCAGCAGGAGGAATTCATTCTGAGTGTTTAGATCGTGTCTGAACGTCTGAAATGGGGAATGGTCAATCCGACTTTTCTGCTCATCTCTGGTAGACAGATAGGAGTTAGGGTCACCGTAGAACCAAACCCAATGCTGATCTTGACTCCTCTGTGGTCTTGCATCCTTGTCGCTGCTGCCTCTCCCGCTGTACCATATCTGAAGCCATGCCATCTCAGCTACTCAGATAATGGTGTTTCATCACTCAGGAGATGTCCCCCTACTCACTGTCTCCAGAATCAGATGTCAGGTCAGTAGGGGCAGCCATAGTTGGAATTGCTCCTAGCAGGCCCTTGAAGTTCCACCTAGACATATGGGTTCTGTTTCTGTGCACTTCAAACACAACTATCTTGTGCTGCCAAGCCGGGGTTCATGTTCTCTTTTATTCCCCTCCCCCCTTAAAGGACCTCCCACTCCAACGCCAGGCTAATCCTTCACCATCACATCTTGGGGTTAAGGAACAATTTCTACACTTTCCTTTCTGCTGGGGTTCATTGCATCCATGTACTAGATTTGAGGCATGTTAAAAAAGGAGGGTTGATTCCCCATCCCATCTCTACTGGGATATGGCTCCTCGACCTGATCTGCCTGGCTTCTCCGCTGCACGAGAGATGGACAGCTTGCTGCTGGGTACATCTGATGAGGACAGTGAAGGAATTACCAATGTCACCCATTCCACCACCGTCGGAGTCTTCCTTGGATGAATGGGGATATAACAGGGCTTGCAAAGCCACATGGTTGACACTAGAAGACGTTTCTTGGGGTTGCAGTTCCTCTGACCACCGCAAGATGGTGATCTCACCACTACCCAGAAAGGAAATCGCTATGGAAGACAGGAAGTGATGTCAGGTTCAGACAGGAAGTTCTGGGTGAGATGTGAGTCGGGAGGAAGTAGAGAGGAGACATTGCTGGAAGTGGCAGCAGAGGAGGTAATAAGATCTTATTTTCTATTTACACCCAGTAACCCCCGTCATGTCCGTCCTCTTCCTCTATAGCAGATAAAATATTTCTTCCCTATGTAGCGGGGTCCCCAAATTTACCCCGCTATACCTAAATTTAGGGGTGACCAGAGCAATAGATGGCTCGGGTCTTTTGATTATTTTGGACTCTGTCTTACTGCTGTGTCGCCTGGCGTGCAGTTCCCCTTTGGGCGTGTAGGTGGTGTTGTCACCTATACCCGGGGTTGAACCACAGGTGATGGAGTAGGTATTGGATGTCCTTTCTTGGCTGCCATTGGTGGGTGGTTCTGGCCTGCTGTGCATGCCGGGAGAGGATATATAAGGGGCAGACAGATGCCTTTACATGAAAAGCCAATTCCTGGGGCCCATGCCCGGAGAGACAATTCCTGGGGCCCATGCCCGGAGAGACAATTCCTGGGGCCCATGCCCGGAGAGAATTCCTGGGGCCCATGCCCGGAGAGCCAATTCCTGGGGCCCATGCCCGGAGAGCCAATTCCTGGGGCCCATGCCCGGAGAGCCAATTCCTGGGGCCCATGCCCGGAGAGCCAATTCCTGGGGCCCATGCCCGGAGAGCCAATTCCTGGGGCCCATGCCCGGAGAGCCAATTCCCGGGGCCCATGCCCGAAAAGCCAATTCCCGGGGCACCTTCAGCCTGAGACTGCAGAGTTCCAGGTGGGCCCAGTACCTTTGACTGGGTCTACAACCGAAGAGGAGTCCCAGGGAACCCACCTGAGGGTAACCGCTCTGACACAGAGGAAACCAGGGGAGGATCGATCCCATAACAAGAGGGTGAGTAATAGAGTATTGCTGACTCGGGAAAGGCCTGGTGACCTGTCGGAGGGAAGGATTCCTCGCTTCGCAGACTGCCTCTGCGGAGTGTTTAAAGTTCAGGAGGGATCTCCTTGACTTGGTCCTTGGAGGGGACTGAGCCATTGTTCCAGCATCACGCTGGCTGCTAGTGCTATTGAGAGACTATCCGGGTGAGCTGTACCCACTCGGGATCGAGTGGCGACGAAGCTAAGAGTGTGCCTGAATCCACTTCTATCTGCTAACTTCTTTTTTCTCAGTTCAACTCTCTGGTTCCTGGAAGCAAGATAATATAAACTCACGTTGGAGTTGATGTGTTGTGTGGACATTGACCTCATTTGGGAAAAATAAAGACTCCCCTCTATAGCCATAGAGGGCAGAACCAGAAGAAGGGAATTACTAACTGCAGGACCCAAATATGTAACACCGCCTGACCTTTATAATCTAGAGGACATGGGCATGTGGCATGGTGTGTCTTATCCCCCTGCTTGAGAAGGTAAGAGGGGGAAAAAGATCCGTGTGCTACACCTATTTAAAACGTATAAAATAAAGACATACGTATTCAAATCCAAAGTAGAGATTCTTCACAGCTCACAATGGCTTCTCTACTACCCTCCAAAGTAGGGTGACCAGACATCCCCTGTTTCCGGGGACAGTCCCCTGATTGAGAACACTGTCCCCGGACAAGTTTGTCCCCGGTTATGTCCCCGGATTGGATTTGAACAAGGGTTTGGGGCAATTTCAAAAACAGTCAGTGATGAATTTAAAAAAAACTGAATTACACACCCCCGCTCCGCTGCTCCTACTAGCTTATGGGGAATGTATTTTTTCCCATTATCTGTGCCCCTTTCTGATGATCATGTGCTGGTCATAGCGGAGTGAATATTTCTTCAGTTTCGGATGCATGCTCATTCAGCTCCACTCGCATGTTCTTCTGCCTTGTCTCAAGTCCCGGCCAGCCGCCTGCCTGCTTATCTCCTTGCGTTCCCTGTCAGAGTGATCTTCCTCTGCTCCCCACCCAGTAGTAGCCGGGGCCCGGACAGTCAAGCCTCGTACACACGACCGAGTTTCTCGGCAAGAACCAGCAAGAAACTTGCTGGCAGAGCTTTCTTGCCGAGGAAAACGGTCGTGTGTACGCGACTATCGTGTTTCTCGTCAAGAAAACCGACAAGAATCTCGACGAGAAAAATAGAGAACCTGCTCTCTTTTTTCTCGTCGAGATTCTTGTCAGCAGGTTTCTCGACGAGAAAAGTGTGTGTGTGTACACTTACCTGTCCTCCGGGAAGCCCGCGCATGCTAGAAATTACTTTGACGCATGTGCGGTAGCTTCCTAGGCATAGGTAGGGTGTAGCAAAATGACGGCATCGAATGTGACGAGCACATGCTCGTCGTAGTCTATTACGTCAACCTCTTCGCTCCATTCAAAGAACCGCGGGTTCTTTGAAAGGAGCTTGTGTCCACTCGGCCGGGACAAGTTTCTTGTCCAAGAATCTCATCAAGAAAAACTACGTGTTTTTCTTGACGAGATTCTCGGCCGTGTGTACGAGGCTTAAGACTTGACAGGCTGTGAGGCGGGCAGCGATGGGCAGAAAGTGGCTGATTGCCACCATTACTAGTAAAAAAAAAAAATATATCCCCGGATTTAATTTAAAAAATCTGGTCACCTTACTCCAAAGGCCTAACCATTGGTAAATTAAAGAAAGATCCTATCGATCATTCCTTGTCTGGAGATTCAAAACTAAGCAAAAGTAGTTCAGAGATTAACCACTTAACAACCACCTGCCGACAAATAACGGCGGCAGGGTGGTTGCTTAACTCTGGGAGGACGTTATATAACGTCCTCCCAGAATCGCGCTCCCGCGCGCCCCCTGGGGCGCGCACACAGGAAACTCCGTGACCGCCGGGTCCAGAGGACCCGGCGGATCACGAATCGCGGTAAATCGCCGCTGATAGCGGCCGTTTACCACGTGATCGCTCCGTCAAATGACGGAGCAATCACTTGTAAACAGACCGGCGTCATTTGATGACGCCGGTTCCTCCCTCCCTTCTCTGTACCGATCGGTACAGTGTGAGAGGGGAGGGGGAGGGAGCGGATGGCAGCAGCAGCACTGTGGGCTGGATCTGTGACAATTGCAGTCACAGATCCATCCATCCATCCATCCCTGCTCAGCCATCCCTGTGCTATACCCTGCCAATACTCTGCAATACACCCTGCCAATACTCTGCAAAATACCCTGGTGCAATACTCTGCAATACCCTGGTGCAATACTCTGCAATACCCTGGTGCAATACTCTGCAATACCCTGGTGCAATACTCTGCAATACCCTGCGAAATACTCTGCAATACCCTGCGAAATACTCTGCAATACCCTGCGAAATACTCTGCAATACCCTGGTGCAATACTCTGCAATACCCTGGTGCAATACTCTGCAATACCCTGGTGCAATACTCTGCAATACCCTGGTGCAATACCCTGGTGCAATACTCTGCAATACCCTGCACAATACTCTGCAATACCCTGCACAATACTCTGCAATACCCTGCACAATACTCTGCAATACCCTGCAAAATACTCTGCAATACCCTGCAAAATACTCTGCAATACCCTGCGCAATACTCTGCAAAATACTCTGCAATACCCTGCACAATACTCTGCAATACCCTGCACAATACTCTGCAATACTCTGCAATACCCTGCACAATACTCTGCAATACCCGCCACAATACTCTGCAATACCCTGCACAATACTCTGCAATACCCTGCACAATACTCTGCAATACCCTGCACAATACTCTGCAATACTCTGCACAACACTCTGCAATACCCTGCACAATACTCTGCAATACCCTGCACAATACTCTGCAATACCCTCCACAATACTCTGCAATACCCTCCACAATACTCTGCAATACCCTCCACAATACCCTGTGCAATACCCGTGCAATACCCTGCCATACACCGCAATACCCTGCCATACACCGCAATACTCCGCAATGCCCTGCAATACTCCGCAATGCCCGGCAATACTCCGCAATGCCTGGCAATACTCCGCAATGCCCGGCAATACTCCGCAATGCCCGGCAATACTCTGCAATAACCACTTCCCGCCCTCCGGCCGTCATATGACGTCCTTGACTTTGTGCGGGGATATCTGAATGATGCCTGCAGCTACAGGCATTATTCAGATATCGGCTTTTTCAGCCAGCGATTCCCTACACCATAACAACAATCATAGCGGCTGTTCCGCCGCTTGATCATTCTTACGGGAGGCAAGAGGGGATGTCCCCCCCCCCCGCCGCCCTCCGGTGCTTCTACCGACTCACCGCTACGATCAAAGCCAGGATTGTTGTTTTTTTTTTTTTGTATTTTTTTCAGGCTTCCCAGCCTAGAGGTGAGATGTGGGGTCTTATTGACACCCCCCCCCCCTCATATCTCACTGTAAAGAGGACCTGTCATGCCATATTCCTATTACAAGGGATGTTTACGTTCCTTGTAATAGGTATAAAAGTGATCAAAAAAATGTTTAGGGCGGAAAAACATGTCAAACTAAAATAAATAAAGTAAAATGAAGAATAAAATTTTTATTTTTTTTTTAAAGCGCCCCTGTCCCCGTGAGCTCGCATACAGAAGCGAACGCATACGTAAGTCCCGCCCACATATGAAAACGGTTTTCAAACCACACATGTGAGGTATCTCTGCGAACGTTAGAGCGAGAGCAATCATTTTGGCCCTAGACCTCCTCTGTAACTCAAAACATTTAACCAGTAAAAATATTTAAAGCGTCGCCTATGGGGATTTTTTAAGTAGCGAAGTTTGGCGCCATTCCACGAGTGTGTGCAATTTTTAAGGGCGACATGTTAGGTATCTATTTACTCTGCGTAACTTCATCTTTCACATTATGCAAAAACATTGGGCTAACTTTACTGTTTTTTTTTTTTTTTAAGCACAAAACATTTTTTTTCCGTAAAAAACGCGTTAAAAAAATTGCTGCGCAAATATCGTGCGAGATAAAAAGTTGCAACAACCACCATTATATTCTCTAAGGTCTTTGCTAAAAAAACATATATAATGTTTTGGGGTTCTATGTAATTTTCTAGCAAATAAATGATGATTTTTACATGTAGGAGAGAAATGTCAGAATTGGCCTTGGTGCTCCAGAACGCCTGAAGGTGCTCCCTGCATGTTGGGCCTCTGTATGTGGCCACGCTGTGTAAAAGTCTCACACATGTGGTATCGCCATACTCGGGAGGAATAGCAGAATGTGTTTTGGGGTGTAATTTGTGGTATGCATATGCTGTGTGTGAGAAATAACCTGCTAATATGACAATTTTGTGAAAGAAAAAAAAAGAGAAAAAAAAAATCTTGATTTTGCAAAGAATTGTGGGAAAAAATGACAACTTCAAAAAACTCACAATGCCTCTTTCTGAATACCTTGGAATGTCTTCTTTCCAAAAAGGGGTCATTTGGGGGGTATTTGTACTTTTCTGGCATGTTAGGGTCTCAAGAAATGAGATCGGCCGTCAGTACTTCAGGTGTGATCAATTTTCAGATATTGGCACCATAGCTTGTGGACTCTATAACTTTCACAAAGACCAAATAATATCCACCAATTTGTACTTATTTTTACCAAAGATATGTAGCAGTATAAATTTTGGCCAAAATTTATGAAGAAAAAATAGTAATTTGCAAAATTTTATAACAGAAACGAAAAAAAAATCATTTTTTTACAAAATTTTCAGTCTTTTTTCTCTTATAGCGCAAAAAATAAAAAACCCAACAGTGATTAAATACCACCAAAAGAAAGCTCTATTTGTGTGAAAAAAAGGACAAAAATTTCATATGGGTACAGTGTTGTATGACTGAGTAATTGTCATTCAAAATGTGAGAGCACCGAAAGCTGAAAATTGGTCTGGTTATTAAGGGGGTTTAAGTGCCCAGTGGTCAAGTGGTTAAACAAAAAGTGTAATTTCTGATCAGGGAGGTAGGACAAAATATAACAGGTTTTCCGAGGGCAAGAAACACAACAAACACCAATCTACATGTGCCAATTCCCACTGGGGGCAGCCCGACTATTAACCCCTTATATCCCCATCCTAACATTGTACAACCAATGCAGTCCTGATTATTCTCCGCTATCCGTCTACAGAGAAACCCACATAGATCAGATGACCACATCAATGAGGATGGAGGAGGACTCGAGTCACATGACTGAGAGGATACTAAACCTCACCCTGGAGATCATCTACCTGCTGACCGGAGAGGTGAGGAGGATTCTGGGAGGTCACATGACATCACTCTTATCTCTATTAATAAAACACAGACCTGACCGGAGAGGTGAGGAGGATTCTGGGAGGTCACATGACATCACTCTTATCTCTATTAATAAAACACAGACCTGACCAGAGAGGTGGGGAGGATTCTGGGAGGTCACATGACATCACTCTTATTTCTATTATTAAAACACAGACCTGACCGGAGAGGTGAGGAGGATTCTGGGAATGTATATATTGTGTGAGGGGGTTAGCTCGGCAGCGGGTGTGTGTGACCCCCGGGATGGGCTCCCCACACAAAACAGGCCCAGCAAACGGAGGTTGTGGTTTTCAAAATCAAAAAAGGTGCGGTTTATTTTCTATTTACAGTGACAAAACACAGCAAAGCAAAAGAAACATAACCAAAATAAATCCTGGTCAAGTTGACCTCTGACTAAACATACAGGTTTCCTAACTAACAACTGGGATCAGCCTAGTGCTGTCCTAGTCCCTAAGTCCCTGGTTTAGTAAAAGTCCAAACAAATAGCCACACAGGCTTTGCCTCACCGCACAGGGGTTCACTCTCCCTAGACAGTCCACACAGGTCTGGTTCCAGGCATGAGCTAACATCTAATGAAGCTGGGAGTTCTTATAGAGGCCTAAATGAGCTGACAAGCTTCAGCTGGCCTCATCAACTCCCTGTCTGTACGACGCCCCACACTCTCCCTAGAGGTATGAGTCATCCATGAGCCCACTAGCCTTATACAACTCTCCACCTAGTTGTATAAGTCGGCGTAAAGCCTGAATCTGGGCGAAATATATCTACCCCCCTGGATGCAACCAGGTGACTTTACCTTCCTGCTGTCACAATTGATAATGTTTATATTGTTCTTATACTCAGGATTATGAAATAGTGAAAAAGACATCTTGTGAGCCATTAAAACACAAGAGCTCTCCCGATGAGTCATTCCCCACCACAGTGGCCCCGCTGGACTCCTTGAGACTCAATAAAAATAATTACCAGAAGATTCAAGAAGTCACCAAGAAGATGATGGAGCTGCTGACAGGAGAGGTGAGCGGTGCCGGGAATTCTGGGACATTATCCAGTCACAGACAAGGGATGTGTCTGGATGGTGACTGTATCATTGTGTGTGTCAGGTTCCTATAAGGTGTCAGGATGTCACTGTCTATTTCTCCATGGAGGAGTGGGAGTATTTAGAAGGACACAAGGATCTCTACAAGGACGTCATGATGGAGAATCAGCCGCCCCTCACATCACCGGGTAGGAGGAGACTTTATTGTAAAGGAGACTCCACCTAGATCCCCCATCATTTGATAAACATTGTTTCTATGTGTTTATCAGATGATGGGGGATCCAAGTGGAGCCTCCGTACTGCTCTCTCCTTTACAATAAATTCTCCTAGAGATCCTATAATGGGAACCCACCAGAGAGAGATGTGCCCGTAGTCCTTGTACATACGACTGGTTGTAGGAATACAGAGTAAAGCCCCGTACACACAGCTGAGAATCTCGTCGCAAAAAAAAACATTGTTTTTCTTGTCAAGCTTTCCTTGCATACACACTGTCAATCCAAAATCTCATCGTTGTAAAGCACGGTCACTTACGACGCCAGTATAAAGGGGAAGTTCCATTCGGATGGCGCCACCCTTTGGGCTGCCTTTGCTGATCGCGTATTAGTAAAAGTTTGGTGAGAGACGATTCGTGCTTTTCAGTCTTCGTGCTTTCAGTTTGTTACAGCGTGATGAATGTGCTATCTCCAATACGAAAGCTAGTAAGGTGCGCTCCCGTCTCATACTTGATTCTGACCATGCGCGGTTTTTGAAGACTCTGAAAAGCATACACACGAACGGTTTTCTCGTCCAAAAACAGTCTGACGAGAATCACGACGAGAAAAATGAGACTCCCGACCAGAAAAAAGAAAGCAGGTTTTCTTTTTTTCTCGTCGAGATTCACAACAGTTTTCTCGACGAGAAACCATACACACGAACGTTTTTCTCGAGAAAACCGCGTGTATGCTTTTCCGAGTCTTCAAAAACCGCGCATGGTCAGAATCAAGTATGAGACAGGAGCACACCTTCTTCTAAAACTAGCGTTCGTAATGGAGATAGCACATTCGTCACGCTGTAACAAACTGAAAGCACGAAGACTGAAAAGCACGAATCGTCTCTCACTAAACCTTTACTAACACGCGGTAACACAAGATCAGCAAAAGCAGCCCAAGGGGTGACGCCATGAGAATAGAACTTCCCCTTTATACTACCGTCGTACGTTTTGTACGTCACCGCGCTTTACAACAACGAGATTTTGGATTGACAGTGTGTATGCAAGGAAAGCTTGACAAGAATCCCGTCAAGAAAAACAACGTTTTCTTTGCGACGAGATTCTCGGCCGTGTGTACTAGGCTTCACTCTGTATTCCTGGGATTCCACACAGGAAGATCACAACATCCCTTACTGTGATCAGGTAGATGAGTTATTGGTAGTTATGATTACAAGCTTTTTGCTACAATGAATGTATTATTATATATTTTAGAGTGGAAACCTTGAGATTTATAATATTGATATCAAAAAAGAGTATAAAGAGGAGGATGAGGAGTATGGGGTGATGAACACGTTTTCAGAAGAACCCAAGAATATAATGGAGCCACCTAATACTAGGAACCCACCAGAGAGATGTCCCCGTCCTCTGTATTCCCGGGATTCCACACAGGAAGATCACACCATCCCCCACCATCATCAGGTAGATGAGGAACAATCACTGATAGTATCATTAGGATCTGTACATTATCTGCATTGTTACCATTGATGTTACCATTGATGTCATTTTTATTATATATTAAGAGTGGAAACCTGAGAGATTCTAAAGTTGATCTAAAAGAGGAGGATGATGAGGATGGGGTGATGGAAGAGTTTCTAAAAGAACACAAAGATCTGTACCAGGACACCATGGTGAAGTCATCCAGCTACGGAAACCCACCAGAGAGATGTCCCCGTCCTCTGTATTCCCGGGATTCCACACAGGAAGGTCACACCATCCCCCACCATCATCAGGTAGATGATTATTAATTATTGGTAGTTATGATTTACACCCAAGCATGTTTGTTATAATAAATGTTGTATTATATGTTTAGAGTGGAAACTTTGGGGATTATAATACTGTTATAAAAGAAAAGTATAAAGAGGAAGATGAGGAGTATGATGTAATGAAGGAACTTTTTGAAGCACACCAGGATCTCTTTAAGGGTGGTATGGCGGAACTACCTAATAACAGGACCTCACCAGAGAGATGTCCCCGTCCTCTGTATTCCCGGGATTCCACAAAGGAAGGTCACACCATCCCCCACCATCATCAGGTAGGTGGAGTTGAGGGTCGGGAACATAAAGTGATTGAACACTCTGACATGTGGAGACGATGTGTGGACTCTACAAGATGATATTTTCTATGTGATCTCACATCATAAATACTTCTATGTTACAGATGTTATTTTCTGCCATTCTGTTGGTTTAGGGTGAAGATCTGATGAACATGAAAGTTGAGGGTGAAGTAGAAGAGACGTATGTGAGGGATGATCAGCAATATACGGAGGAGGCTGGAATGACGAGGACATTCATAGAGGAGGACACTCCTACAGAGATCAGCACAGGTGACCCATAATATATTCTTCTCTTATCTCTGCTCTGTTACTGCTCACTGATTGGTCCAGAGTAGGGCGGGAGCTGAGTGATATCAGACAATAATAGGTTGATAATGGTCACCTCCCTGTACTGATACCCATCCTGGGGTTCAGCTGGCAGTATTAGGTTGTGTGTCACTCCTAGTTACAGTAGCACAGATATGATAACACAGATTGAGACTTTCTTAGGTTGTTCCCTCTTCTTCCAGCAGACTTATAGCTAAATGTTACCATAAAAAGTATTACTAAAAATATTCATTAATAAAACCAAGTAGGAAAAAATAAAGGACTGAAACACTTACCCATCCAGCTGAAAATATTGCAGCAAGCTGCATCCTACCAGAAGCCTAAGCCTATGGTCACTTGTTCTATGGTAAAGGGTCTTCAAGTCTGATCTTTGACCCTCTTGTCTATCAGAGATCACATGACCCAGTGCCTAGGCTTGTGGTTGTGTAAAGAGCACGCCCCTCCCAGCCCCAATTGGTTCCCGCTCTTCTGACAAGGCTGTGTAAATGTAGAAGTGATCTGGGAGGAGGACCAAAGGCCCTTTGACTGAAGAGGGGAAGAGTCCCAGCTGGTTGGGACCTCCACAGAGAACATCTCCTCACTCATATCTACCTGATCCAGATGGAATCTTGATGGAAGTGAACTAACCCTCTCATATCTATTGATGATGTTTTTATATTTTTCCAGGACCCGCCATGGAGAAACACTCAAAGGATCGTCTCACTTTATCTCCAGGATGTAAAATGGAAGATGAGGACATCACAGGAGATTGTGGAGGAGAAAAGACAATGAGCTCCACTATGGATGGAGGACTTCACAGTGTGGATAGACCATGGAATCCCTCCGACTCTGACCAACCTCGTACTGTGAGGGGTGGGGCCGGGATTCAGGGGGAGAAGCAAAGTTCCTGTCCTGAATGTGGGGAAAGTTTTAGCTCTGAATTTAGTCTTATTACACATCGGAGATCTCACATGGAGGAAAAACCTAATTTCTGTTCAGAGTGTGGGAAATGTTTTCCCAATAAATCAGAACTGGACAGACATCGAAGATCTCACACGGGAGAGAAGCCGTATTCCTGTTCTGAGTGCTGGAAATTTTTTTCACAGAGGGCCCATCTACTTACACATCAGAAACTGCACACTGGTGAAAAGCCATATTCCTGCCACAAGTGTGGAAAAAGTTTTTCAGCTAAGGCCAATTTTTTGAGACATCAAAAATATCACACACTGGAGAAGACGTATTTTTGTTCTGAGTGTGGGAAATGTTTTCTTTGTAAATCAGCCCTAGCCAGACATTACAGCTCTCACACAGGGGATAAGCCGTATTCTTGTTCTGAGTGCATGAAATTTTTTTCAAGCAGGAGCCATCTATCTAGACATCAGAAATTGCACACTGGTGAAAAGCCGTATTCCTGCTATGAGTGTGGGAAATGTTTTTCAGAGAAGGACTATTTTTTGAGGCATCAGAGATCTCACACGGGGGAGAAGCCGTATCCCTGCCCTGAGTGCGGGAAATGTTTTGCCAATAAATCAGAACTGACCAGACATTATAGATCTCACACAGGAGAGAAGCCGTATTCTTGTCCTGAATGTGGGAAAATTTTCTCACAGAGGACCCATCTATCCAAACATCAGAGATCGCACACTGGTGAAAAGCCGTATTCCTGCCGTGAGTGTGGAAACTGTTATGCCCAGAAATCAGATCTTGTTAAACATCAAAGATCTCACACAGGTGAAAAGCCGTATTCCTGTCCTGAGTGCGGGAAATGTTTTTCCCAGAAATCCCATCTTTACAGACACCAGAGAACACACACAACCTTGTAGGTGAATTAGTGTGCTGAGTGTGGGAAATGTCTTCTATTTGGATCATATTTTTCTGTACATCAGAGATCTCACACTGGGAAGAAGCACACATTGATATACACCTCAGAAAACACGTGGCTGAGCGCTCCTCTGATCTTTATCATGGAAGAAACACTTTATAAGGAAATCAGAGATCACTAAAGACTTCAAAGTTCTGTCTGGCTTCCTCTGCTAGGAGAGAGAAGGAGAGGGTGTCACTGCTGGTTGGGTCCCTCTAGGAGAGAGAGAAGGAGGGGGTGTCACTGCTGGTTGGGTCCCTCTAGGAGAGAGAAGGAGGGGGTGTCACTGCTGGTTAGGTCCCTCTAGGGGAGAGAAGGAGGGGATGTCACTGCTGGTTGGGTCCCTCTAGGAGAGAGGATGGGGTGTCACTGCTGGTTGGGTCCCTCTAGGAGAGAGGATGGGGTGTCACTGCTGGTTGGGTTCCTCTAGGAGAGAGAAGGAGGGGGTGTCACTGCTGGTCGAGTCCCTCTAGGAGAGAGAAGGAGGGGGTGTCACTGCTGGTTGGGTCCCTCTAGGAGAGAGGATGGGGTGTCACTGCTGGTTGGGTCCCTCTAGGAGAGAAGGAGGGGGTGTGACTGCTGGTTGGGTCCCTCTAGGAGGGGGTGTCACTGCTGGTTGGGTTCCTCTAGGAGAGAGAAGGAGGGGATGTCACTGCTGGTTGGGTCCCTCTAGGAGAGAGAAGGAGGGGGTGTCACTGCTGGTTGGGTTCCTCTAGGAGAGAGAAGGAGGGGTGTCAGTGCTGGTTGGGTCCCTGTAGGAGAGAGAAGGAGGGGGTGTCACTGCTGGTTGAGTCCCTCTAGGAGAGAGAAGGAGGGGTGTCACTGCTGGTCGGGTCCCTCTAGGAGAGAGAAGGAGGGGTGTCACTGCTGGCTGGGTCCCTCTAGGAGAGAGAAGGAGGGGTGTCACTGCTGGCTGGGTCCCTCTAGGAGAGAGAAGGAGGGGATGTCACTGCTGGTTGGGTTCCTCTAGAAGAGAGAAGGAGGGGGTGTCACTGCTGGTTGAGTCCCTCTAGCAGTGTAGTCTGATCTCCCCTTATCTTCAGCAGAAACTTCAATGGAAGACGTCATGGTGAGAGAAGAGCTAGATATTGCTGGTGGATGAAGAGAAGGGGAGATCAGACTACATGACAGGACTGACCATTTTGATGCAGTGGTTATCAGCTTGTGGACGAATCTTAATTTGCTTGGAGAGAGCCACCTGCTGGGAGATGGTGGGAAACATGACATTAACTGATGTACAATTTTATATTTAACCACTTGAGACCCGCGCTTTAGACGAAAGACGTCTGCAGCGCGGCTCTCAAGTGCTGAGTGGACGTCCCTGGATGTCCTGCCTTGTTCACTCCCACTGCGCGCCGGGGAACAGCTGTGTCCGCCAGGTACATGCGATCGGCTGTTACAGAGGCAGGACGTGGATCTCTGTGTGTAAACACAGAGATCCATGTCCTGTCAGGGAGAGAGAAGACCAATGTACATAGGGACACAGATCGGTCCCCTCCCACACACAGTTAGAATCACTCCCTAGGGAACATATTTATCCCGTTGATCGCCCCCTAGTGTTAACCCCTTCCCTGCCAGTCACATTTATACAGTAATCAATGCATTTTTATAGCACTGTTCACTGTATAAATGTGAATGGTTCCAAAATAGTGTCAAAAGTGTCCGATATGTCCGCCGCAATATCGCAGGCCTGACAAAAATCGCAGATAACCGCCATTACTAGTAAAAAAAATATATATATAATAAAAATGTCATAAATCTATCCTCTATTTTGTAGGCGCTATAACTTTTGCGCAAACCAATCACTGTACACTTATGGCAATTTTTTTTGCCAAAAATATGTAGAAGAATACGTATCGGCCTAAACTGAGAAAAAAAATAGTTAAAAAAAAAAAAAAATTGGGATATTATTATAGCAAAAAGTAAAAAAATATTGTGTTTTTTTCAAAATTTTCTGTATTTTTTTGTTTATAGCCCAAAAAATAAAAACCGCAGAGGTGATCAAATACCACCAAAAGAAAGCTCTATTTGTGGGGAAAAAATTATAAAAATATCATTTGTGTACAGCGTTGTATGAATGCGCAATTGTCATTCAAAGTGTGTCAGCGCTGAAAGCTGAAAATTGGTCTGGGTACGAAGAGGGGTTTAAGTGCCCAGGAGGCAAGTGGTTAAGTGATAACATTTTTTTTTATATGAAACAAATAAAGATTAAAAGTTTCCATGCTTAAACTCATGATATTCTTTGTAAGTTGATTGATAAAAGTCTCCCTTCAGATTTGTATGATGAAATCTTCTTTTCTTTTCCTTTATTCCTTTCATCCATCCATCCTGTTGGATTTAGTTTTAGTATTAATCTTGTGCCTCAAGCCTCGTACACACGGCCGAGAATCTCGTCAGGAAAAAACACGTCGTTTTTCCTGACGAGATTCTTGAACAAGAATCTTGTCCCGGCCGAGTGTACACACGTTCGATTCAAAAGAACCGCCGTTCTTTTGAATGGCACGAACGCGGTGACGTCATCGACTACGACGAGCGTGCGCTTGTCACATTCGATGCCATCGCCGCCATCTTGCTACACCCTACCTATGCCTAGGAAGCTACCGCACATGCGTTAAAGTCATTTTGAGCATGCGTGGGTTTCCACGGCAACAGGTAAGTATACACACTCTCGGGTTTCTTGTCGGGAAACAGGCCGACGAGAATCCCGACGAGAAAATAGAGAGCAGGTTCTCTATTTTTTTTGTCGAGATTCTGGCCAGTTTTCCTGACGAGAAACCTGAAAGCCTCGTACACACGGCCGATTTTCTCGGCAAGAAAGCTCTCCCGGCAGTTTTCTTGTCGTTATTTGACGAGAAAACCGGCCGTGTGTATGAGGCTTTAGTAGTTTGGTTTTACCGGCTTGTACTTGTTGGAACAGCCGACTCTCCCCCTTCTCATAAATCTCAGGACGTCTGTAGAAGACTCAATGATAAATCCATCAGTCATAGACCCATCTATCATTCCACCCGCAATTCCTCCTCTGCTCCATCACCACCTCCAACCACAAGATCATCTTTTTTCCAGACTTTCTCATCACATCTTACATAGAGAAACCCCCCTCCATATTTTCTATGTTCTGTGTTCATCTAAACAAGAGGATCAGCATTAATACAAACAGCCCAGTCAAGTGAGGAGTCAAGCCATGTTTCTGGAACACCAACTACGTTCTCATTCCCATATATCATTCCACCCGTAATTACTCCTACGCACCATCACCACCTCCAACCACAAGATCATCTTTTTTTCCTTACTATTACATCACATCTAACATAGAGAAACCCCCCTCCAACTTTTCTATGTCCCGTGTCCCTCTAAATAGGAGTATCAGGATGAATACAAACAGCCCAGTCTTGTGAGGAGTCAAGCTGTGTTTCTGGAACACCAACCACATTCTCATCACTGAAACCATCAACATCTCCCATTCCGCTTGGCAGGTTGCTGGATTCTGTGTATTGATATTCGTAATTTTTTTCTCAATGTAATTTTGTTTAAACTTTATTTATGATTGAGGAAATTCACTGGTTTATCCTGCTGGTGTTAACATGCAAAAGTAACAGAACTCCACCTTGTTTAGAACAGGCTGCTTACAAACTATCCTGTTAGCTTTTCATGCTGCTCAATTTTTAAAGGTATTGATGTTGGACAGACTCTAATGCCGCGTACACACGACCGTTTTTAATGTTTTTCTCGACGTGATTCTTCTCAAGCCTGCCTTGCCTACACACTATCGTGAAAAAAAATGCTCGAGCAAAGCGCGGTGACGTACAACACGTACGACGGCAATATAAAGGGGAAGTTCCATTCGGATGGCGCCACCCTTTGGGCTGCTTTTGCTGATCCTCGTGTTAGTAAAGTTTGGTGAGAGACGATTTGCTCTTTTCAGCCTCCTGCTCTTCAGTCCATTACAGCGTAACGAATGTGCTATCTCCATTATGAACGTTAGTTTTACCAGAACGAGCGCTCCCGTCTCATATCTTGCTTCTGAGCATGCGTGTTTTTTTCACATCGTTAAAGCCTACACACGGCCGTTTTTCACGACGAGAAAAACGACGATGTGAAAAACGACGAGAAAAAATAGAGCATGTTCCAAACTTTTAATGGCCATTTTTCACGTCGCAAAAAATGCTCTGGAGCCTACACACAATCGTTTTTAATGACCAAATAAAAAAATTGCATTTTTCTCGTCATGAAAAACGTTCGTGTGTACGCAGTATAACCCTTGATCAATCCTCTCTGAAGGTGTCTATTCCACGAGGAGTTCTTGCACCCCTGTTGCTGCTGCCTCTCCCGCTGCACCATATCTGAAGCCATGCCATCTCAGTTACTCAGATACTGGTGTTTCATCACTCGGGAGATGTCCCCCTCCTCGCTGTCTCCAGAATCAGATGTCAGGTCAGTAGGGGCAGCCATAGTTGGAATTGCTCCTAACAGGCCCTTGAAGTTCCACCTAGACCTATGGGTTCTGTTTCCGTGCACTGCAAACACAACTATCTTGTGCTGCCATGCCGGGGTTCATGTTCTCTTTTATATCCCCCCCCTTGAAGGACCTCCCACTCCAACGCCAGGCTAATCCTTCACCATCACATCCTGGGGTTAAGGAACCATTTCTACCCTTTCCTTTCTGCTGGGGTTCATTGCAGCCATGTACTAGCTTTGAGCCATGTTAAAAAAGGAGGGTTGATTCCCCATCCCATCTCTACTGGGGTATGGCTCCTCAACCTGATCTGCCTGGCTTCTCCGCTGCACTAGAGATGGACAGCTTGCTGCTGGGTACATCTGATGAGGACAGTGAGGGAATTACCAATGTCACCCATTCCACCACCGTCGGAGTCTTCCTTGGATGAATGGTGATATAACCAGGCCCGGATGTACTCCCTTTGCCGCCCCAAGGCCGGGTCCTTCAATGCCGCCGCCCACACACACACACCATCACATAGGGGGACTCCCCAGAGAGCCCCCCTTACATCAGGGTCCCCAGAGAGCCTCCCCTTACATGAGGGTCCCCAGAGAGCCTCCCTACTTACATCAGGGTCCCTAGAGAGCCTCCCTACTTATATTAGGGCCCTCAGAGCCCCCTCATTGCATCAGGGTCCCCAAAGAGCCCCTTCTTACATCAGGGTCCCAGAGAGCCCCTTTTAACATCAGGGTCCCCAGAGAGCCCCCCTTACATCAGGGTCCCCAGAGAGCCTCCCCTTACATCAGGGTCCCCAGAGAGCCTCCCTACTTACATCAGGGTCCCTAGAGAGCCTCCCCCTACATTAGGATCCCCAGAGTGCCTCCCCTTACATAAGGGTCCCCAGAGAGCCTCCCCCTACATTAGGGTCCCCAGAGAGCCTCCCTACTTATATTAGGGTCCTCAGAGCCCCCCTCATTACATCAGGATCCCCAGAGAGCCCCTCCTTACATCAGGGTCCCCAGAGAGCCCCCTTACATCAGGGTCCCCAGAGAGCCTCCCTACTTACATCGGGGTCCCTAGAGAGCCTCCCCCTACATTAGGATCCCCAGAGAGCCTCCCCTTACATCAGGGTCCCCAGAGAGCCTCCCCCTACATTAGGATCCCCATAGAGCCTCCCCTTGCATCAGGGTCCCCAGAGAGCCTCCCCCTACATTAGGGTCCCCAGAGAGCCTCCCTACTTATATTAGGGTCCTCAGAGCCCCCCTCATTACATCAGGGTCCCCAGAGAGCCCCATCTTATATAAGAATCCCCAGAGAGCCCCCCCTTACATCAGGGTCCCCAGAGAGCCTCCCTACTTACATCAGGGTCCCCAGAGAGCCACCCTACTTACATCAGGGTCCCCAGAGAGCCTCCCCTTACACCAGGGTCCCCAGAGAGCCTCCCCTTGCACCAGGGTCCCCAGAGAGCCCCTCCTTACATCAGGCTAGCCAGAGAGCCCCTCTTTACATCAGGGTCCCCAGAGAGCCCCCCCTACACCAGGGTCCCCAGAGAGCCCCCCTTACACCAGGATCCCCAGAGAGTCTCCCCCTACATCAGGGTCCCCAGAGAGTCTCCCTCTATATTAGGGTCCCCAGAGCGCCTCCCCTTACATCAGGATCCCCAGAGAGCCTCCACTTACACCAGGGTCCCCAGAGAGCCTCCCTACTTACATCAGGGTCCCCAGGGAGCCTCCCCTTACAACAGGGTCCCCAGAGAGCCTCCCCTTACACAAGGGTCCCCAGAGAGCCCCTCCTTACATCAGGGTCCCCAGAGAGCCCCCCTTACACCAGGGTCCCCAGAGAGCCCCCCCTTACACCAGGGTCCCCAGAGAGCCCACCCCCTTACACCAGGGTCACCAGAGAGCCCTCCCTTACACCAGGATCCCCAAAGAGCCCCCCGCTAACATTAGTTTCCCCAGAGAGCCCATCCTTACATCAATGTCCCCAGAGAGCCCCCCCTCTTACATTAGTGTTCCCAGAGGCCCCCGTCTTACATCAGTGTCCCCAAACAGCTGACTCCCCCCCTTCGCAGGGGTTCCACTGTACCTGGCTGGTGGAGGTGGGAGGCGGCGATCGGCAGCTCTATGGTGTCCACAGGCAGGGGGATCTCCCTGGGGCTAGTAGTTCTATCTCCGAATGTATACAACAGAGAGGGGAGGGGCCTCTGACCCAGGCATCAGCAACAGAGTGAAAGTGATACCTGCCCCGGTCAGAGGCCCCTCCCCTCTCCTCTCCATGGTATACACTGACACACAAGAGAGTACTACAAGCCCCAGGGAGATCCCGCTGCCCACACAGGCACCATAGAGCTGCCGATCGCCGCCTTCCACCTCCTAACATCCGCTCCCCACTACACTCTAAACGGCCAGCCAGAGGTGCAGGGGGAGAGGCCAGGTCTTGGGGGGCCCCCCCACAGCGGTATAATGGAAGGGCCCAGTTGCAAATGCGACTGCAGCGACCCCTAAAGTTTCATCTCTGCAAGGGGCGGATGCTTTTTTCAATACAGACCGGCCGAGACGACAGGATTTTTTCACCCCCGTTGCCGCGGCGACGCTCCTGCACCCACTGCCCCCCCCTGAGGCCTGGCCTCAGTGGCCTTGTCAGGAATCCGGCCATGGATATAACAGTAAGGTGACCAGATTTTTAAAATGAAATAATTTTTTTTTTTACTAGTAATGGCGGCAATCAGCGACTCTCTGCCTGTGGCCGCCGCCCGCCTCACAGCCTCAAGTCTTACTTTCCAGGACCTGGCTACTACTGGGTGGGGAGCGGAGGAAGATCACTCCACCAGGGAAGGCAAGGAGATAAGCAGGCAGGCGGCTGGCCGGGACTTAAGCCAGGGCAGAACATGCGAGCGGAGCTGAATGGGCACCCGAAACTGAAGAAATATTCCCTCTGCTCCGACCAGCACATGATCATCAGAAAGGGGCACAGATAATGGAAAAAAATACACCCAATAACAGGGCTTGCAAAGCCACATGGTTGACACTAGAAGACGTTTCTTGGGGTTGCAGTTCCTCTGACCTCCACAAGGTGGTGATCTCACCTCTACCCAGAAAGGAAATCGCTATGAAAGACAGGAAGTGATGTCATGTACAAACAGGAAGTTCCGGGTGAAAGGTGAGTCGGGAGGGTGTAGAGAGGAGACATTGCTGGAAGTGGCAGCAAAGGAGGTAATAAGATCTTATTTTCTATTTATACCCAGTAACCCCCCCCCCCCCCCGTCATGTCCATCCTCTTCCTCCATAGCAGATAAAATATTTCTTCCCTAATTAAAACGTATAAAATAAAGACATATGTATTTATTTTCAAAATAGAGATTCTCCACAGCTCACAATGGCTTCTCTACTACCCTCCAAAGGCCAAACCATTGGACAATTAAAGAAAGATCCTATCGATCATTCTTTCAGAGATTAAACAAAAAGTGTAATTTCTGATCAGGGAGGTAGGACAAAATATAACAGGTTTTCCGAGGGCAAGAAACACAACAAACGGCAATCTACATGTGCCAATTCCCACTGGGGGCAGCCCGACTATTAACCCCTTATATCCCCATCCTAACATTGTACAACCAATGCAGTCCTGATTATTCTCCGCTATCCGTCTACAGAGAAACCCACATAGATCAGATGACCACATCAATGAGGATGGAGGAGGACTCGAGTCACATGACTGAGAAGATACTAAACCTCACCCTGGAGATCATCTACCTGCTGACCGGAGAGGTGAGGAGGATTATGGGAGATCACATGACATCACTCTTATCTCTATTAATAAAACACAGACCTGACCGGAGAGGTGAGGAGGATTCTGGGAGGTCACATGACATCACTCTTATCTCTATTAATAAAACACAGACCTGACCAGAGAGGTGAGGAGGATTCTGGGAGGTCACATGACATCACTCTTATCTCTATTAATAAAACACAGACCTGACCAGAGAGGTGAGGAGGATTCTGGGAATGTATATATTGATAATGTTTATTTTGTTCTTTTACTCAGGATTATGAAATAGTGAAAAAGACATCTCGTGAGCCATTAAAACACAAGAGCTCTCCTGATGAGTCATCCCCCACCACAGTGGCCCTACTGGAATCCTTGAGACTCAATAAAAATAATGACCAGAAGATTCTCGAAGTCACCAAGAAGATGATGGAGCTGCTGACAGGAGAGGTGAGCGGTGCCGGGAATTCTGGGACATTATCCAGTAACAGACAAGGGATGTGTCTGGATGGTGACTGTATCATTGTGTGTGTCAGGTTCCTATAAGGTGTCAGGATGTCACTGTCTATTTCTCCATGGAGGAGTGGGAGTATTTAGAAGGACACAAGGATCTCTACAAGGACGTCACGATGGACAATCAGCCGCCCCTCACATCACCGGGTAAGAGGAGACTTTATTGTAAAGGAGAGAGCAGTACGGAGGCTCCACCTACATCCCCCATCATCTGATGAACATTATTTCTATGTGTTTATCAGATGATGGGGGATCTAGGTGGAGCCTCCGTACTGCTCTCTCCTTTACAATAAAGTCTCCTCTTACCCAGTGATGTGAGGGGCGGCTGATTCTCCACAATGATGTCCTTGTAGAGATCCTATAATATGAACCCACCAAAGAGATTTTCCTTATCCTCTGTATTCTGGGATTCCACACAGGAAGATCACTACATCCCTCACTGTGATCAGGTAGATGAGTTATTGGTAGTTCTGATTATAAGCTTTTTTTTTGCTACAATGAATGTATTATTATATATTTTAGAGTCAAAATCTTGAGATTTATAATATTGATATCAAAGAAGAGTATAAAGAGGAGGATGAGGAGTATGGGGTGATGGAGGAGTTTTCAGAAGAACCCAAGGATATGATGGAGCCACCTAATAACAGGAACCCACCAGAGAGATGTCCCCGTCCTCTGTATTCCCGGGATTCCACACAGGAAGATCACACCATCCCCCACCATCATCAGGTAGATGATTATCAATTATTGGTAGTTATGATTTACACACAAGCATGTTTGTTATAATAAATGTTGTATTATATGTCAGAGTGGAAGCCTCTGGGATTTTAATACTGTTGTTAAAGAAGAGTATAAAGAGGAAGATGAGGAGTATGATGTAATGAAGGAACTTTTTGGAGGACACCAGGATCTCTTTAAGGATGGTATGGCGGAACTACCTAATACCAGGAACCCACCAGAGAGATGTCCCCGTCCTCTGTATTCCCGGGATTCCACACAGGAAGGTCACACCATCCCTCACCATCATCAGGTAGGTGGAGTTGAGGGTCGGGAACATAAAGTGATTGAACACTCTGACATGTGGAGACGATGTGTGGACTCTACAAGATGATATTTTCTATGTGATCTCACATCATAAATACTTCTATGTTACAGATGTTATTTTCTGCCATTCTGTTGGTTTAGGGTGAAGATCTGATGAACATGAAAGTTGAGGGTGAAGTAGAAGAGACGTATGTGAGGGATGATCAGCAATATACGGAGGAGGCTGGAATGACGAGGACATTCATAGAGGAGGACACTCCTACAGAGATCAGCACAGGTGACCCATAATATATTCTTCTCTTATCTCTGCTCTGTTACTGCACACTGATTGGTCCAGAGTAGTGCGGGAGCTGAGTGATATCTGTCAATAATAGGTTGATAATGGTCACCTCCCTGTACTGATACCCGTCCTGGGGTTCAGCTGGTAGTATTAGGTTGTGTGTCACTCCTAGTTACAGTAACACAGATATGATATCACAGATTGAGCCTTTCTTAGGTTGGTCCCTCTTCTTCCAGCAGACTTATAGATAATTGTTACCATAAAATTAATTAATAAAACCAAGTAGGGAAAAAAAAAGGACTGAAACACTTATCCATCCAGCTGAAAATACTGCAGCAAGCTCCCTCTAGTGCTGCATCCTACCAGAAGCCTAGGCCTATGGTCACTTGTTCTGTGGTAAAGGGCCTGCAGGTCAAGAACTTTGACCCTCTTGTCTATCAGAGATCACATGACCCAGTGCCTAGGCTTGTGATTGTGTAAAGAGCACGCCCCTCCCAGTCCCCATTGGTTCCTGCTCTTCTGACAAGGCTGTGTAAATGTAGAAGTGATCTGGGAGGAGGACCAAAGGCCCTTTGACTGAGGAGGGGAAGAGTCCCAGCTGGTTGGGACCTCCACAGAGAACATCTCCTCACTCATATCTACCTGATCCAGATGGAATCTTGATGGAAGAGAACTAACCCTCTCAGATCTATTGATGATGTTTTTATATTTTTCCAGGACACGCCATGGAGAAACCCTCAAAGGATCGTCTCACTTTATCTCCAGGATGTAAAATGGAAGATGAGGACATCACAGGAGATTGTGGAGGAGAAAAGACAATGAGCTCCACTATGGATGGAGGACTTCACAGTGTGGATAGACCATGGAATCCCTCCGACTCTGAGCAACCTCGTACTGTGGGGGATGGTGCCGGGATTCAGGGGGAGAAGACATTTCCCTGTCCTGAATGTGGGGAAAGTTTTAGCTCTGAATTTAGTCTTATTACACATCGGAGATCTCACATGGAGGAAAAACCTAATTTCTGTTCAGAGTGTGGGAAATGTTTTCCCAATAAATCAGAACTGGACAGACATCGAAGATCTCACACGGGAGAGAAGCCGTATTTCTGTTCTCAGTGCTGGAAATTTTTTTCACAGAGGGCCCATCTACTTACACATCAGAAACTGCACACTGGTGAGAAGCCGTATTCCTGCCACGAGTGTGGAAAAAGTTTTTCAGCTAAGGCCAATTTTTTGAGACATCAGAAATATCACACACTGCAGAAGCCATATTTTTGTTCTGAGTGTGGGAAATGTTTTCTTTCTAAATCAGCCCTGGACAGACATTACAGCTCTCACACAGGGGATAAGCCATATACTTGTTCTGAGTGCATGAAATTTTTTTCAAGCAGGAGCCATCTATCTAGACATCAGAAATTGCACACTGGTGAAAAGCCATATTCCTGCTATGAGTGTGGAAAATGTTTTTCAGAGAAGGACCATTTTTTGAGGCATCAGAGATCTCACACGGGGGAGAAGCCGTATCCCTGCCCTGAGTGTGGGAAATGTTTTGCCAATAAATCAGAACTGACCAGACATTATAGATCTCACACAGGAGAGAAGCCGTATTCTTGTCCTGAATGTGGGAAAATTTTCTCACAGAGGACCCATCTATCCACACATCAGAGATCGCACACTGGTGAAAAGCCGTATTCCTGCCGTGAGTGTGGGAAATGTTTTACAAATAAGGCCACTCTTTTGAGACATCAGAAATCTTGCATGGGGGAGAAGCCGTATTCCTGCCCTGAGTGTGGAAACTGTTATGCCCAGAAATCAGATCTTGTTAAACATCAAAGATCTCACACAGGTGAAAAGCCGTATTCCTGTCCTGAGTGCGGGAAATGTTTTTCACAGAAGTCCCATCTTTACAGACACCAGAGAACACACACCACCTTTGAGGTGAATTAGTGTCCTGAGTGCGGGAAATGTCTTCTATATGGATCATATTTTGCCGTACATCAGAGATCTCACACTGGGAAGAAGCACACCTTGAAATACACCTCAGAAAACACGTGGCTGAGCGCTCCTCTGATCTTTATTATGGAAGAAACACTTTATAAGGAAATCAGAGATCACTAAAGACTTCAAAGTTCTGTCTGGCTTCCTCTGCTAGGAGAGAGAAGGAGGGGGTGTCACTGCTGGTTGGGTCCCTCTAGGAGAGAGAAGGAGAGGGTGTCACTGCTGGTTGGGTCCCTCTAGGAGAGAGGAGGAGGGGGTGTCACTGCTGGTTGGGTCCCTCTAGGAGAGAGAAGGAGAGGGTGTCACTGCTGGTTGGGTCCCTCTAGGAGAGAGGAGGAGGGGGTGTCACTGCTGGTTGGGTCCCTCTAGGAGAGAGAAGGAGGGGGTGTCAGTGCTGGTTGGGTCCCTCTAGGAGAGAGAAGAAGGGGGTGTCACTGCTGGTTGGGTCCCTCTAGGAGAGAGAAGGAGGGGGTGTCACTGCTGGTTGGGTCCCTCTAGGAGAGAGGAGGAGGGGGTGTCACTGCTGGTTGGGTCCCTCTAGGAGAGAGAAGGAGGGGGTGTCAGTGCTGGTTGGGTCCCTCTAGGAGAGAGAAGAAGGGGGTGTCACTGCTGGTTGGGTCCCTCTAGGAGAGAGAAGGAGGGGGTGTCACTGCTGGTTGGGTCCCTCTAGGAGAGAGAAAAAGGGGGTGTCACTGCTGGTTGGGTCCCTCTAGGAGAGAGAAGGATGGGGTGTCACTGCTGGTTGGGTCCCTCTAGGAGAGAGAAGGAGGGGATGCCACTGCTGGTTGGGTCCCTCTAGGAGAGAGAAGGAGGGGGTGTCACTGCCGGTTGGGTCCCCCTAGGAGAGAGAAGGAGGGGTGTCACTGCTGGTTGGGTCCCTCTAGGAGAGAGAAGGAGGGGGTGTCACTGCTGGTTGGGTCCCTCTAGGAGAGAGAAGGAGGGGGTGTCACTGCTGGTTGGGTCCCTCTAGGAGAGAGAAGGAGGGGGTGTCACTGCTGGTTGGGTCCCTCTAGGAGAGAGAAGGAGGGGGTGTCACTGCTGGTTGGGTCCCTCTAGGGGAGAGAAGGAGGGGTGTCAGTGCTGGTTGAGTCCCTCTAGGAGAGAGAAGGAGGGGGTGTCACTGCTGGTTGGGTCCCTCTAGGAGAGAGAAGGAGGGGTGTCAGTGCTGGTTGAGTCCCTCTAGGGGAGAGAAGGAGGGGGTGTCACTGCTGGTTGGGTCCCTCTAGGAGAGAGAAGGAGGGGTGTCAGTGCTGGTTGGGTCCCTCTAGGGGAGAGAAGGAGGGGGTGTCACTGCTGGTTGGGTTCCTCTAGGAGAGAGAAGGAGGGGGTGTCACTGCTGGTTGGGTCCCTCCAGGAGAGAGAAGGAGGGGGTGTCACTGCTGGTTGGGTTCCTCTAGGAGAGAGAAGGAGGGGTGTCACTGCTGGTTGGGTCCCTCTAGGAGAGAGAAGGAGGGGGTGTCACTGCTGGTTGGGTCCCTCTAGGAGACAGAAGGAGGGGGTGTCACTGCTGGTTGGGTCCCTCTAGGAGAGAGAAGGAGGGGGTGTCACTGCTGGTTGGGTCCCTCTAGGAGAGAGAAGGAGGGGGTGTCACTGCTGGTTGGGTCCCTCTAGGAGAGAGAAGGAGGGGGTGTCACTGCTGGTTGGGTCCCTCTAGCAGTGTAGTCTGATCTACAGAAGAAGTTTCAATGGTAGACGTTATGGTGAGAGAGGAGCTAGATATTGCTGATGGATGAAGAGAAGGGGAGATCAGACTACATGACAAGACTGACCATTTTGGTGCAGTAGTTATCAGCTAGCGGAAAGAATCTTAATTTGCTTGGAGAGAGCCACCTGCTGGGAGAAAGTGGGAAATATGACATTAACCACTTCCGGACCGCCCGCCGCAGTTTTACGTCCTCTGTTTGAAGAGGAATATCGCTGTTATGGTAGCAGCTAGCTACCATAACCCCAGTATCCTCTTCTTCAGCGGGCGGTCTGCTACAAGATAAAAGTGGTCTCTGCGGCGGATACGCCGCAAGATCACTTTTTTCGGCGGCGGGAGAGGGGCCCTCTCCGGTGCCCTCCGCCGCTTACCGGAGCCATTGTAGCGCCGGAGGCGATCCAGTCCTCTCTCTTGTTGTGTATGGAGACGAGTGAGGGGAAGATGGCCCCCACCCATCTCCAAATCACTGCAGGGCAGAAGCTACGTCAAAACGTCACTTCCGCCCATACGTCTTAAAGGGACATTTTTTGTTGTCATTTTTTTAAATGACAATTGTTTTTTTTTTTTTATTGCATTTAAGTCCAAATGTGAGATGTGAGGTCTTTTTGACCCCAGATCTCATATTTAAGAGGACCTGTCGTGCTTTTTTCTATTACAAGGAATGTTAAAAGTGACCCAATTTTTTTTTTTTAGATCAATAAAGTAAAATAAATAAGAATTATTTTTTTAAAGCGCCCCGTCCCGACGAGCTCGCGCGCAGAAGCGAACGCATACGTGAGCAGCGCCCGCATATGAAAACGGTGTTCAAACCACACATGTGAGGTATTGCTGCGATCGTCAGAGCGAAAGCAATAATTCTATCCCTAGACCTCATCTGTAACTCAAAACATGCAACCTTTAGAATATTTTAAACTTCGCCTATGGAGATTTTTAAGGTTAAAAGTTTGACGCCATTCCACGAGCGGGCGCAATTTTGAAGCGTGACATGTTGGGTATCAATTTACTCGGCGTAACATTATCTTTCACAATATAAAAAAAATTGGGCTTACTTTACTGTTGTCTTATTTTTAAATTCAAAAAAGTGAATTTTTTCCAAAAAAAGTGCGCTTGTAAGACCGCTGCGCAAATACGGTGTGACAAAAAGTATTGCAATGACTGCCATTTTATTCTCTAGGGTGTTAGAATTATTTTATATAATGTTTGGGGGTTCTAAGTAATTTTCTATCAAAAAAAATTGTTTTTAACTTGTAAACACAGAGTCTGAAAAACAGGCCCGGTCTTAAAGTGGTTAACGGATGTAAAATGTAATATTTAAGTGATAACATTTTTTTAATATGAAACAAATAAAGATTAAAAGTTTCCATGCTTAAACTCATAATATTCTTTGTAAGTTGATTGCTAAACTTCGGCCTTCAAAATTGTATGATGAAATGTTCTTCTCCTTTCCTTTATTCCTTTTTCTAACACTACAAGTAAGGCCCATCCTGTAGGTTTTACCGGCCTGTTGGAAAAGCCGACTCTCCCCCTACTCATAAATCTCAGGACGTCTGCAGTAGACTCAATGATAAGTCCATCAGTTCATAGACCCATCTATCATTCCTCCCGTAATTCCTCCTCCACCATCCCCACCTCCAACCACAAGATCATCTTTCTTCCTCACTTTCTCATCACATCTAACATAGAGAAACCCCCTCCATCTTTTCTTTGTACCGTGTCCCTCTAAACAAGAGGATCAGCATGAATACAAACAGCCCAGTCTTGTGAGGAGTCAAGCCGTGTTTCTGGAACACCAACCACATTTCCAACCACAAGATCATCTTTCTTTTTCACTTTCACATCACATCTAACATAGTGTAACCTGGGGGACAGGTAGTAGGTACAAAAGCTCCCTGGGATGAGCAGGCACAGATACCAAGTTCATTGGATCAGTGAAAACACAGTGTTATTTATTGGTGCTATATACAAAGTCAATGACAGGTGCTGTACAGTGCTGAAAACAAACAGAAGAAAAACTACCTAAACAAAAGCCTAGCCGTGTCTCGGCTCTAACTATACAGTATTTACAAGCCCTCACTACCAGGCTGGACAAGCCTAGCGCTTGTCAGCTTCCACATTCACAGAGTCACAAGTTTTACAAACCTTCTTGCTCTCACAGACCAATGCTGTCTGTGTTTCCCAGGCAGAGCCAAGGCTGTCTGCTCAGGTGAGCTTTTAATTAACCTGTGGGAGAGAACCAACACCTGAAGTGGATCCTGGCTCAGATCCCTGAATGTATATGAGAGGAGCCTGGGAGATGTATAAACCCCGAATAGGACTTTCCCAGGCTCTCTCTGGGATGCTCTGTCACACATCCTCCCCCCTTGTTTCAACCCCAGGGTTGGAACACCTGTAGCCCAACAGGAGTGAACACGGGACAGGGCATCTACATTCCCCATCTCAACACCTGGCCTGTGTTTTACTGTAAAGGCGTAATCTTGTAGGGCCAAAAACCACCGGTTCACCCACCTATTAATCTCCTTCTTTTGGGCCATCCATTTCAGGGGAGCATGGTCAGTTATCAACTCAAACTGGCGCCCCAACAAGTAGTACCTGAGCGCGTCCACGGCCCACTTTATGGCCAGACATTCCTTTTCAATGACTGCGTACTTCTTTTCATGGTCATTGAGCTTTCTGCTTAAGTACACCACAGGGTGTTCTTCCCCATTGTGTACCTGTGAAAGTACTGCCCCGATACCCACATCAGACGCATCCGTCTGGACCAAAAAGTTTTTGGAGAAATCGGGGGAGTATGAGATTGGCTGTGCTCAAAGAGCCTTCTTCAGTACTTGAAAAGACTCTTCTGCTACTGGAGACCATTTCACCATTACGGAGTCTTTCCCTTTCGTAAGGTCTGTCAGTGGGGCAGCTATAGTTGCGAAATTTGGGATAAATCTTCTATAGTACCCCACAATGCCAAGAAAGGCCCTGACCTGCTTCTTGTTGGCAGGACGTGGCCCTGGATGGCTTCTATTTTATTCACCTGGGGCTTTATGACACCCCGGCCAATAGTGTAGCCCAAATACCTGGCTTCCTCTAGCCCAATGGCACATTTTTTGGGATTTGCCGTAAACCCTTCTTTGAAGAGGGAATCCAGGACAGCCTGGACACGGGGCAAGTGAGACTCCCAGTCAGTGCTATGCACCACTATGTCGTCCAGATAGGCTGCAGCATACTGTCGGTGAGGTCTTAGGGTCCTGTCCATAGCCCTCTGAAATGTTGCAGGGGCATTTTGCAACCCAAAAGGCATTTTCTTATACTGAAACGACCCTTCCGGGGTCACAAACGCAGTCTTTTCTTTGGCACTACCAGTCAGGGGTATTTGCCAATATCCTTTGGTCAAGTCCAAAGTGGTCAGATAACGGGCCTTGCCAAGTCGGTCTATAAGCTCGTCTACCCTGGGCATTGGGTATGTGTCAAACTTTGTTACCGCATTAAGCTTCCTGAAGTCGTTACAAAACCTCCAAGTGCCATCCGGTTTTGGGACCAATACAATGGGGCTAGACCAGTCACTATTGGATTCCTCAATAACATCTAGCTTCAACATCCTTTTAACTTCCTCACTGATGTCCTTTCTTCTAGCTTCGGGAATTCGGTGTGGTTTGAGCTTGACACGGACCCCAGGTTCAGTAACAATATCCTGCTGAACTGCTGAAGTCGTGCCCGGCAACTCTGAAAATTTCTCTTTATTCCTTATCAGGAACTCTCTAGCTTCCTGTTTCTGGGAACATGACAGGGTGTCTGGAATCGTGACCTAAGGGATCAGAGGGGATTCAGTACCCTTAAGGGTTACCGGGAGAGACCTGGCAGTTAATGCCAGTCTATCCTTCCAGGGCTTTTACAGGTTTATGTGGTAAATCTGTTCGGGCTTCCTTTTACCTGGTTGATACACCTTGTAATTGACCTCCCCAACTCTTTCAATTACTTCAAAGGGTCCCTGCCACTTAGCCAGGAATTTGCTCTCAACAGTGGGAACTAACACGAGGACCCTGTCCCCAGGTCAGAAAACATGAAGTTGGGCCCCCCTGTTGTATATCCTCTGTTGGCATGCTTGGGCCTGCAGTAAATGTTCTTTTACTACCGGCATGATTGCTGCAATCCTATCCTGCATTTGAGCGATATGCTCAATAACACTTTTGTGAGGAGTCTGCTCCCCCTCCCAAGTTTCCTTGGCTATGTCTGAGAGTCCCCGAGGGTGTCTCCCATAAAGCAGCTCAAATGGAGCGTACCCCGTAGAGGACTGGGGAACTTCCCTGATGGCGAACATCAAGTAAGGTATCAGGAAGTCTCAATTTTTCCCATCCTTGTCAACAACCTTTTTTAACATACTCTTTAATGTCTTATTGAAGTGTTCCACCAAGCCATCCGTTTGAGGATGGTACACTGAGGTACGTAACTGTGTCACCTTAAATAACTTGCAGAGCTCCCTAGTTATTCGTGACATGAATGGGGTACCCTGGTCTGTAAGGACTTCTTTCGGGACGCCAACCCGACTGAACACCATAAACAGCTCTTTGGCAATGTTTTTAGCAGATGCAGTGCGTAAGGGAACGGCCTCGGGGTAACGGGTAGCGTAATCCATGATCACGAGGATATGTTGATGACTGCGGGCAGATTTGGGGAGTGGACCCACCAGGTCCATGGCAATCCTTTCAAAGGGCACTTCAATAATGGGCAAGGGCACTAGCGGACTTCGAAAGTGGGGTTGGGGGGCTGACATCTGACATATCGGACAGGATTGACAATAATTCTCGATATTTTTCCATATCCCAGGCCAGTAAAACCGGCACAACACCCTTTCAGTGGTTTTCTCAACCCCTAAATGGCCTCCTAGCAAGTGCCCATGGGCAAGTTCCAACACCACCCGTCTGTATAGCTTAGGGACTACCAACTGTTCAACCACTTCATCATTAGTTTTACATACACGATACAGTAAATCCTCATTGCTGCAGAAATATGGAAAACAGGGCCCGTCCCCCGGTTCGACAGGTACCTCATTAATCACCATTACATTTTCCCAGGCCCTGGCAAGGGTAGGGTCTTTTCTCTGTTCCGTACCAAAATTTTCCTTGTGCACCAAGATCGGTAAACTCTAACGTAGGCTCAGATTCAGCAGACGGCTGTCCAGCTCTACTGGTTGTGGGGACTTCTTCAGGCTCCCCCAGCTCTCCTGCCATAACTGAGAAAGGATCACCCGGAGAGCCCTGAGAGGAGTCCCCTGAACTCACAAGGTCAGTAATGGCCATGAGTTCTGGCTCCGCGACTGAGTTAGGTACTGCGACTGGGTCGGGACAATCCCACAGTTCCCAAAACTTAGGGAAGTCCCTACCAATTATAGCCTCGTGCACCAAGTGGGGCACCAGTCCGACCGAATGGGTCACCGTACCTAAGCCAGTTTTAAACTGAACAGTGGCTATTGGATACTCGCGGGTATCCCCATGTACACATCACAGCAACTTTTTTTGCATGAAAATTCACAGTTTCACAGTTTCAACCATCTCAGCTGTAACCAAAGTAACTAGACTTCCAGAGTCCAGCAAGGCCGTAATAGGCTTATTATTAACAGTCACTTGACACATGTGTTTTCCCACATTTGGCACTGCAGCGCATGAAACAGCAGCAAACATAGACTGCCTTCTAAAAGATAGATCACACTGCATTGGTTCATCTGTCAATGGACAGTTTGCTGCAACATGTCCCAGTTCTTGGCAACGAAAACACCTGATGTTTCCCCAATTTGGTTTGCTGACAGGCAGTGGCTTCCCTTGCTTGGGCCGCCAAACTTCAGTCCTGGCACCAAAAATCCTCCCCCCTATTTCCTTGCCATGCTTACCACCCACTTACCCTGGAACAGTCTTACCGGTTGCCTGGGGAGACCGTGGTTTTGGGTGGAAAGTCTGTGCGGCTGTAGGGGTGGTGACCAGGTTCTCTGCAGCAAAGTACCTCTCAACGAGCTCCACCAGGTTGTCTGCTGACTTGGGGTCTCCTTGACTCACCCACTTCTGCAGGGGAATTGGTAGTGACCTCAGGAATTGGTCCATGACCACACGCTCCACTATTTGTGGCGCAGACAGGGACTCCGGCTGTAGCCATTTCCGCACCAGGTGGATCAGATCAAACATCTGCGATCTTGGGGGCCTCTTTTCTTGGAAGAACCAGCTGTGGACCCGCTGAGTTCGAACAGCCAAGGTAACGCCAAGTCGTGCCAGGATTTCCCGCTTGACCTTCTCATAATCTCCCGCTTCTGCTGACTCCAGATCATAGTAGGCCTTCTGCGCTTCTCCAGAAAGTAAGGGGGCGATCAGTCCTGCCCACTGGGTTTGGGGCCAACCTTCCCTCTCAGCGGTCCGTTCAAATGTTAATAGGAAAGCCTCTGGATCATCATCTGCCGTCATCTTTGAAAGAAAGCGACCCACATGGATGGCTGAGGGCTTGTCTCCAATATCCTTCATTATCGCAGGTGACCCCTGTGCTAGCGTCTCCACAACCTCAGTAAGGGTTTTCCTATCCGCTTTTGCAGCAGTGGCAAGCTGTTCAAACAGCCTCTGCGATTGCTCCTGTACAGCACCAATCTGTTGGAACAGCACCTTGGTTTGCTCCTGTGCGATAGCGTTGGCTTGCTGTTGTGCAGCGTTAGTTTGCTGTTGTGTAGCATTTGCTTGCTGCCATGCAGCGTTTGCTTGCCGCAATTCAGCGTTAGTTTGCTGTTGTGCAGCGTTTGCCAACACCATTTTTTTGAGGAGGTCCTCCATGTTGTCACTTTAGGTACTGGCCTTTTAAGTAGTAACTTACTACATCTGGTCGCAGCCTCCACCATATGTAACCTGGGGGACAGGTAGTAGGTACAAAAGCTCCCTGGGATGAGCAGGCACAGATACCAAGTCCATTGGATCAGTGAAAACACAGTGTTATTTATTGGTGCTATATACAAAGTCAATGACAGGTGCTGTACAGTGCTGAAAACAAACAGAAGAAAAACGAACTAAACAAAAGCCTAGCCGTGTCTCGGCTCTAACTATACAGTATTTACAAGCCCTCACTACCAGGCTGGACAAGCCTAGCGCTTGTCAGCTTCCACATTCATAGAGTCACAAGTTTTACAAACCTTCTTGCTCTCACAGACCAATGCTGTCTGTGTTTCCCAGGCAGAGCCAAGGCTGTCTGCTCAGGTGAGCTTTTAATTAACCTGGTGGAGAGAACCAACACCTGAAGTGGATCCTGGCTCAGAGATCCCTGAATGTATATGAGAGGAGCCTGGGAGATGTATAAACCCCGAATAGGACTTTCCCAGGCTCTCTCTGGGATGCTCTGTCACAATAGAGAAACCCCCCTCCATCTTTGCATGAATACAAACAGCCCAGTCTTGTGAGGAGTCAAGCCATATTTCTGGAACACCAACTACGTTCTCATTACCATGTATCATTCCACCTGTACTTCCTCCTCTGCACCATCACAACCTCCAACCACAAGTTCATCTTTCTTCCTCCCTTTCACATCACATCTAACATAGAGGAACCCCCCTCCATCTTTTATATGTCCCGTGTCCCACTGAACAGGAGGATCAGTATGAATACAAACAGCCCAGTCTTGTGAGGAATCAAGCCGTGTTTCTGGAGCACCAACTACATTCTCATCACTGAAACCACCAACATCTCCCATTCCGCTCGGCAGGTTGCTGGATTCTGTGTATTGATATTCGTTATTATCTCTCAATGTAATTTTGTTTAAACTTTATTTATGATTGAGGAAATCCACTGGTTTATCCTTCTGGTGGTAACATGCAAAAGTCGCAGAACTCAACCTTGTTTAGAACAGGCTCCTTACAAACTATCCTGTTAGCTTTTCATGCTGCTCAATTTTTAAAGGTATTTATGTTGGACAGATAGACAGACCATTGATCACTCCACTCCGGAGTTGTCTATTCCGTGAGGAGTTCTTGCCTACTGAAGTGGCCACGGGTTATGTAGACCAGACTGTTCTGATGGCTGGGTCAGGGTTTAGGATCTCCAACATCAGTGTATCATTCCGATCATAGAAAGTAGAAACACTGCATGACTGCCATGCAGTAGAATATGACCCTAGGGCATTCCGTACAACCAGGACTTGCCATTGTATAACATGCACGTAGCTCACAATGTGTACTATCACAAGGGGTAATATCCATCTCCCTGTGACTAATTGGGTTTTACTGGAGAAGAAACAGACAGGGGTGGTCTTCTGTGCAAAATAGTGGTGCTGACTGTCAATATTCTCAAAATAAATTTATCAAAATAATGCTGAATGGATACCTGCCACTGTGGTGTAGCATAGACCACAAACAAAGGGTGCATTACAGCCCAGGGGGGAAAATGTCTTCTATGTACCCTTGAGAATGTAAGTAGGTTGAAATGCTTGTTAGTGAGATGGCTGTGCCCCAGCCGGGAGGCAAACGGTTTCCCGCACTTTCTGCTGAGCTCTGCCTCTCTCCCTATGCTGACAATAAAAAGGGGGAGGGCTCTGCCCAGTCAGACAGTCTGCATGGGAGAGAAGACACAGCATGTAATCTCCAGACACTACACAGAGCTTCTGCAGCTGCTAGAGAGAGCCTCGTCTGCCTCTAGGAACCTTCCACATGTAGCGAGATTGCTGGGACCTGCAGTCCACCCTGAAGAACACCAACTGCTGGATACTGCCAAAATATAATAAACCAGTTATGGACTCCTTCCTGTGCAGGTACGCTGGGGCAGCCACAAGCCTAAGTTAGGGACTGAGGATGCTAAGGAAAGACTGAGCACTTTGTTTTGGAACTGTTATGCTGAGAGTTTCCAGTAAAGCTTTTGAAACTTTGTTCTTGCCTGGTCTGAAGTTACTAAAAGAGTGCATGTAAGTAATCAGCACACCCTGTATACAGCTTGGGTCAGTTGAAACACATTGGGGTATGAAGACAGCCATGCAAGAGTTAATGTGGTACAGAAAACAGCAAGTGGTTACCAAGGAAAACAAAGGTTTAGCAAGCAGTCTGTCATGAAGTGTGTACCTCTGATTGGTGGGACATCCTCTTGTAGCGAGGGATTTGTTGTTGGCAATATCTCCCCTGGTGGTCTCTCTCCCATAACAATCGGAGCAGATCAGCGTTCGGAGGTCCCCAGCCTAGGAAGCGGTACAGAACAATTAAATTAGAGCACGCATGAAATCCAGACTAGGTGCTCAGCGGGGCCCCATTCCGTTATTGATAGTGAGGTAGTGGAGTTACGCTGGACAGGGCCAGCATTTCAATACTTCTCACTTCTAGCACCCCAACCCTCCTCCACCATTCCAGCACCCCAACCCTCCTCCTCCTCTCCAGCACCCCAACCCTCCTCCTCACCACCAGCACTCCAATGTTCCTCCTCACTTTCAGCACTCCGACGCTGTTCCAGCACTCCAACCCTCCTTCTCACTTCCAGAACCCCAACCCCCTCCTCACCACCAGCACTCCAACTCTCCGCACTTCCAGCATTCCAATGCTCTTCCTCACTTTCAGCACTCCTATGCTCCTCCTCACTTCCAGCAACCCAACCCTCCTCCCCACTTCCAGAACCTCAACCCTCCTCACCTCCAGCAACCCAAACCTCCTCCTCACCTCCAGACTCCAACGTTCCTCCTCACTTCCAGCACTCCAATGCTCCTCCTCACTTCCAGCACTCCAACCCTCCTCCTCACCTCCACCAACCCAAACCTCCTCTTCACCACCAGCACATCAATGCTCCTCCTCACTTCCAGCACTCCAATGCTCCTCCTCACTTCCAGCACCTCAACGCTCCGCCTGTCTTTTTATTCACAGCCCTTTGTGTGTGTTCTGACCTCATTAGATTCAATTATGTGTTAAATAATTTTCACCTGATTTTGCATTCCTCTTATTGGTGGGTGGTTTATTCCACTTTCCTCTTATACACAATTGAATTTTTTGTTCATTTAGCTATGAGTAAGCATCATATGATGTGAAATGTGTTAGCCTTGTCCCTGTCCACATTTCAAGTTTGTATGCTGTGCTGTGTTTTGGATTTTATATAATAAAATAAGAGCATCTTCTACAGAGTGCGGCAGTCCAGGATCTCTTTCTTTCCATTGCCAACGCTCTGCCTAATTGGAGTCTTACTTGGATGAATGGGGACATCACAGGGCTTGTAAAGCCAAATGGGAATGTTTTCATCAAGGTAAATACAGTGGAACCTCGGATTACGAGCATAATCCGTTCCAGGAGAATGCTCATAATTCAAAATACTCACATATCAAAGCGAGTTTCCCCATTGAAGTCAATGGAAACTAAAATAATTTGTTCCGCATTGACTTCAATGGCATGCAAAACCGCATGCGGCCAGAGGTGGGGGGGGTGTCAGAGATCATCAGGAACACGCAAAAAGGCCAGAGGACAGCTCGGCTGACCTCGGAAAACATCGGAAAGGCTCAGGAACGGCATATTTCCAAGTCTTTTCAATCATTTCCGAACTCCCCAGAACGGCGCCGATTGGCTCCCGCGCCCCCCCCCACCTCAGGCCAAACGCCGTACTGCACACTGCTTTGGCTTGAATCCTGCTCGTTTTGAGAGACAACACTGGCGAACCGAGTTAGGATTTAAAAAAATACAGTGCTCGTATTGCGGGAGGGGGGTTGTCCCTTCCCGCTCCTTTAGGATAACAGCCGAGCGGCTTTTAGCCGTATCGGTTATCACTAAAGAGCCAACTGCTGTCTCTAAAAAACGGTACCGGGGTGATGCCTGCAGCTGCAGGTATCACCCCGGTTTAACCCCTTCAAGCCATGAACGCAAATTTGCGTATGGTCGGCGCTAAGTGGTTAAAGATCAAAGGAGCTAAAATCTCACTGCTCATCACAATCAGTAATATATTTCTCTCCTCCTTGGTGGGAGTGGAGATGACCTCATATATAAGGATATATAGTACATACACACACAGCACAAGACCGTGTTCACACTACGAGACGTTTCTTTGCAGTTCCTCTGAGCTCCACAAGATGGTGATCTCACTTTTTCCCAGACAGGAAGTCTCCATGGAAGACAGGAAGTGATGTCAGGTATAAATAGGACATCTCGTGAGAGGTGAGTCAGAAGGAAGTAGAGAGGAGACATTACTGGATGAAGCAGCAGAGGAGGTAATAAGATCTTATTTTCTATTTACACCCAGTAACCCCGTCTTGTCCGTCCTCTTCCTCCATAGTCACTGTGACGTCTTTTATCTCCAGCAGATGATGATACACACATATATAGTGTGGAAACCTAGATTAACACAATTAAAGAAAGATACTATTGATCGTTCCTTATCTGCAGATATAAAACTAAGCAAAAATAGTTCAAAATAGAGATAAAATAGAAAGTGTGATTTCTAATCAGGGAAGTAGGACAAAATATAACAGGTTTACTAGAGGCAAGGAACACAACAAACACCAGTCTACAGTATGTGTGCCCACTGGGGGTAATTAACCTATTATATCCCCATCCTAATATTGTGCAACCAATACAGTCCAGATAATTCTCCTGTCAGGTCACCTGAGGCCTGGTGACAAATGCACACTGTTGGGGTCAGGAGTGTTAGTGGACCTTTCGGCTGATTGCTGCGGATGGAGCTTTGGGTGTTTCAGGAAAGCAGGTCCACTGGAGCACTGACACGGATCACACTGGGAGATACAGCGTGGGATTGCCCCAGAGCGTGGATTCTAAGAGCCAGCAGGTTTTCACCAGGGCCTCTGATGGTGTGGATGGCCTTCGCTGCCGCTGACTCCAGGTCGCGGCCCCCAGGGTCTCCCAGCTCACGCTCATGGCTGGATATTGGTGGATATAGAGGAAGCAGCAGTCCAGGACAACAAGGGATAGTCAGGGGACAAGCCAAGGGTTGGGGCAACGAGCAGACAGGGAAGGTCAGGAAAACACGCCAAAGGTTGGAGTATCAAGTGGACGGGTATAGTCAAAAAAACAAGCCAAGGCAGGTATACGGAATCAGATGTAGAGCACACAGCAGGAACCACACACTAAAGTTGATCTGCAAAACAGGCTTGTAGTGCATGGTGTTAAATAGTGTTTTCTGTTAGAGGCTGGGGTGGAGCCGTGAGGGAAGATTACTTAAGCACACAGGTGAAAGGCGCACGGTCTCTAACGTGAACACAAGCAGAGAGGTAAGCAGACAGATTCATGACATCTCCACTATCCATCTACAGAGAAACCTGCATAGATCACATGATGACACCAATGAGGATGGAAGAGGACTTAAGTCACATGACTGAGAGGATACTAAATCTCACCCTGGAGATCATCTACCTGCTGACCGGAGAGGTGAGGAGGATTCTGGGAGGTCACATGACATCACTCTTCTCTATATTAATAAAACACAGACCTGACCGGAGAGGTGAGGAGGATTCTGGGAGGTCACATGACATCACTCTTATCTCTATTAATAAAACACAGACCTGACCGGAGAGGTGAGGAGGATTCTGGGAGGTCACATGACATCACTCTTATCTCTATTAATAAAACACAGACCTGATCTGAGAGGTGAGGAGGATTCTGGGATTCTAACATGATATTCCTATTGGTTCTCCAATACAGAGATTTCCTCTGGTGAAGTCAGGTGATCATATGACCATCTCAGTGCCTCCATGTGACTCCCTAAAACCTGAGAGACACAACATGGAGAAGATTCTAGAAGTCACCAAGAAGATGATGGAGCTGCTGACAGGAGAGGTGAGCGGTGCCGGGAATTCTGGGACATTATCCAGTAACAGACAAGGGATGTGTCTGGATGGTGACTGTATCATTGTGTGTGTCAGGTTCCTATAAGGTGTCAGGATGTCACTGTCTATTTCTCCATGGAGGAGTGGGAGTATTTAGAAGGACACAAGGATCTCTACAAGGACGTCATGATGGACAATCAGCCGCCCCTCACATCACCGGGTAAGAGGAGACTTTATTGTAAAGGAGAGAGCAGTACGGAGGCTCCACCTAGATCCCCCATCATCTGATAAACACATAGAAACAATGTATTCAGTCAGTGTGTGTGTTTCCTACAGATGGATCCAGTAATGGGAACCCACCAGAGAGATGTCCCCGTCCTCTGTATTCCCGGGATTCCACACAGGAAGGTCACACCATCCCCCACCATCATCAGGTAGATGAGGAACCATTAATGGTAGTTATGTTTTTTATACAAAATTATTTGTTACAGTTCATTTTTTTTTTGAAAATTTAGAATGGAAACCTCGGGGATTATAATATTATTATCAAAGAAGAGTTTAAAGAGGAAGAGGAGGAGTATGGTGTGATGAAGTTTTCAGAAGGACACACTGCACTCTATAAAGACGTAATGAAGGAGCCAACAGAGAGATGTCCCCGTCCTCTGTATTCCCGGGATTCCACACAGGAAGGTCACACCATCCCCCACCATCATCAGGTAGGTGGAGTTGAGGGTCGGGAACATAAAGTGATTGAACACTCTGACATGTGGAGACGATGTGTGGACTCTACAAGATGATATTTTCTATGTGATCTCACATCATAAATACTTCTATGTTACAGATGTTATTTTCTGCCATTCTGTTGGTTTAGGGTGAAGATCTGATGAACATGAAAGTTGAGGGTGAAGTAGAAGAGACGTATGTGAGGGATGATCAGCAATATACGGAGGAGGCTGGAATGACGAGGACATTCATAGAGGAGGACACTCCTACAGAGATCAGCACAGGTGACCCATAATATATTCTTCTCTTATCTCTGCTCTGTTACTGCTCACTGATTGGTCCAGAATAGGGCGGGAGCTGAGAAATATTGGCCTGCATTTTAGATTATTTTTTTTTTTTTAGAGTAGAGCGGGAGACGGGTGATAACATAAAACTCTATTTAACAATCTTGTTGCAATGAAAAGTAAGGAGTAGTGATGAGAGAATTGGTCTGGGTTCAGTTCACAGGAAGATTCCTGCACCACACCTGAAATCGGCCAACTCAGATCCACTCAGCCTCGGAAACCCATTGATAATTATGGGAGCCTACACTGTATTTTTGTATTTATTTTCTGACTTCCCCCAGCGTACGATCCATTAATGAGCAGAAAGTTTTAAATCAGCTAAATGAATGAGGTCCTTTGACTGAAGAATTGAAGAGTCTCAGCTGGTAGGAATACTATGGTCACTTGTTAAAGGGTCTGCAGGTCTGAACTTTGACCCTCTTGTCTATCAGAGGTCACATGACCCAGTGCCTAGGCTTGTGGTTGTGTAAAGGTCACGCCCCTCCCAGTCCCCATTGGTTCCTGCTCTTCTGACAAGGCTGTGTAAATGTAGAAGTGATCTGGGAGGAGGACCAAAGGCCCTTTGACTGATGAGGGGAAGAGTCCCAGCTGGTTGGGACCTCCACAGAGAACATCTCCTCACTCATATCTACCTGATCCAGATGGAATCTTGATGGAAGTGAACTAACCCTCTCAGATCTATTGATGATGTTTTTCTATTTTTCCAGGACACGCCATGGAGAAACCCTCAAAGGATCGTCTCACTTTATCTCCAGGATGTAAAATGGAAGATGAGGACATCACAGGAGATTGTGGAGGAGAAAAGACAATGAGCTCCACTATGGATGGAGGACTTCACAGTGTGGATAGACCATGGAATCCCTCCGACTCTGAGGAACCTCGTACTGTGAGGGATGGGGCCGGAATTCAGGGGGAGAAGACATTTCCCTGTAACGATTGTGGGGAAAGTTTTAGCTCTGCATCTGATCTTATTATACATCAGAGATCTCACACAGGTGAAAAACTTAATTGCTGTTCAGAGTGCGGGAAATGTTTTCCTCATAAATCAGGACTAGTCAGACATCATAGAGCTCACACGGGGGAGAAACCGTATCCCTGTCTTGAGTGTAGGAAAACATTTTCGCAGAAGACCGGTCTTTACACACATCGGAGATCGCACACTGGTGAAAAGCCGTATTCCTGCCATGAGTGCGGGAAATGTTTTTCAGATCAGGCCAGTTTTTTGAGACATCAGAGATCTCACACAGGGGAGAAGCCGCATTCCTGCCCTGAGTGCGGAAAATGTTTTACACGGAAATCAGTACTTGCTATACATCAAAGATCTCACACGGGAGAGAAGCCGTTTTCCTGTTCTGAGTGCGGGAAACGTTTTCCCTATAAAGCTGACCTGGCCAGACATTACAGAACTCACACAGGGGAGAAGCCGCATTCCTGCCCCACGTGTGGGAAATGTTTTCAAAACAGACCAGACCTTGTTAAACATCTAAGATCTCACACAGGGGAGAAGCCGTATTCCTGTCCTGAGTGCAGGAAAACATTTTCGCAGAGGACCCATCTATCTACACATCAGAGATTGCACACTGGTGAAAAGCCGTATTGTTGCCTTGAGTGTGGGAAATATTTTGCAGATAAGGCCAATTTTTCGAGACATCAGAGATCTCACACGGGCGAGAAGCCGTATTCCTGCTCCGAGTGCGGGAAATGTTTTCAAGAGAAATCAGACCTTGGTAAACATCAAAGATCTCACACTGGTGAGAAGCTGCATTCCTGCCTTGAGTGTGGGAAATGTTATACATGGAAATCAGACCTTGTTATACATCAAAGGTCTCACACAGGGGAGAAACCGTATCCTTGTTCTGACTGCGGGAAATGTTTTTTCCATAAATCAGATCTGTTAAGACATTGCAGATCTCACACCGGGGTAAGACCGTATTCCTGTCTGGAGTGCGGGAAAAGTTTTTTACAGAAGGCCCATCTTTACAGACATCAGAGAACCCACAAAACCCTTGAGGTGAATTAGTGTCCTGAGTGCGGGAAATGTCTTCTATATGGATCATATTTTGCCGTACATCAGAGATCTCACACGGGGAAGAAGCTCACCTTGATATACACCTCAGAAAACACGTGGCTGATCGCTCCTCTGATCTTTATTATGGAAGAAACACTTTATAAGGAAATCAGAGATCACTAAAGACTTCAAAGTTCTGTCTGTCTGACTCTGCTAGGAGAGAGAAGGAGGGGGTGTCACTGCTGGTTGGGTCCCTCTAGGAGAGAGAAGGAGGGGGTGTCACTTCTGGTTAGGTCCCTCTAGGAGAAGGGGGGGGGTGTCACTGCTGGTTGGGTCCCTCTAGGAGAGAGAAGGAGGGGGTGTCACTGCTGGTTGGGTCCCTCTAGGAGAAGGGGGGGGTGTCACTGCTGGTCGGGTCCCTCTAGGAGAGAGAAGGAGGGGGTGTCACTGCTGGTTGGGTCCCTCTAGGAGAGAGAAGGAGGGGGTGTCACTTCTGGTTGGGTCCCTCTAGGAGAGAGGAGGAGGGGGTGTCACTGCTGATTGGGTCCCTCTAGGAGAGAAGGAGGGGGTGTCACTGCTGGTTGGGTTCCTCTAGGAGAGAGAAAGAGGGAGCGTCACTTCTGGTTGGGTCCCTCCTAGAAGAGAGAATGAGGGGGCGTCACTTCTGGTTGGGTCCCTCTAGGAGAGAGGAGGAGGGGGTGTCACTGCTGATTGGGTCCCTCTAGGAGAGAAGGAGGGGGTGTCACTGCTGGTTGGGTCCCTCTAGGAGAGAGAAGGAGGGGGTGTCACTGCTGGTTGGGTCCCTCTAGGAGAGAGAAGGAGGGGGTGTCACTGCTGGTTGGGTTCCTCTAGGAGAGAGAAAGAGGGAGCGTCACTTCTGGTTGGGTCCCTCCTAGAAGAGAGAATGAGGGGACGTCACTTCTGGTTGGGTCCCTCTAGGAGAGAGGAGGAGGGGGTGTCACTGCTGATTGGGTCCCTCTAGGAGAGAAGGAGGGGGTGTCACTGCTGGTTGGGTCCCTCTAGGAGAGAGAAGGAGGGGGTGTCACTGCTGGTTGGGTTCCTCTAGGAGAGAGGAGGAGGGGGTGTCACTGCTGGTTGGGTGCCTCTAGGAGAGAGAAGGAGGGGGTGTCACTGCTGGTTGGGTCCCTCTAGGAGAGAGAAGGAGGGGGTGTCACTGCTGGTTGGGTCCCTCTAGGAGAGCGAAAGAGGGGGTGTCACTGCTGGTTGGGTCCCTCTAGGGGAGAGAAGGAGGTGGTGTCACTGCTGGTTGGGTCCCTCTAGGAGAGAGAAGGAGGGGGTGTTACTGCTGGTTGGGTTCCTCTAGGAGAGAGAAGGAGGGGTGTCATTGCTGGTTGGGTCCCTCTAGGAGAGAGAAGGAGGGGGTGTCACTGCTGGTTGGGTCCCTCTAGGAGAGAGGAGGAGGGGGTGTCACTGCTGGTTGGGTCCCTCTAGGAGAGAGAAGGAGGGGGTGTCACTGCTGGTTGGGTCCCTCTAGGAGAGAGAAGGAGGGGGTGTCACTGCTGGTTGGGTCCCTCTAGAAGAGAGAAGGAGGGGGTGTCACTGCTGGTTGGGTCCCTCTAGGAGAGAGAAGGAGGGGGTGTCACTGCTGGTTGGGTCCCTCTAGGAGAGAGAAGGAGGGGGTGTCACTGCTGGTTGGGTGCTTCTAGGAGAGAGAAGGAGGGGGGGTCACTGCTGGTTGGGTTCCTCTAGGAGAGAGAAGGAGGGGGTGTCACTGCTGGTTGGGTCCCTCTAGGAGAGAGGGGGAGGGGGTGTCACTTCTGGTTAGGTCCCTCTAGGAGAGAGAAGGGGGTGTGTACTGCTGGTTGAGTCCCTCTAGGAGAGAGAAGGAGGGGGTGTCACTGCTGGTTGGGTCCCTCTAGGAGAGAGAAGGAGGGGGTGTCACTGCTGGTTGGGTCCCTCTAGGTGAGAGAAGGAGGGGGTGTCACTGCTGGTTTGGTCCCTCTAGGAGAGAGAAGGAGGGGGTGTCACTGCTAGTTGGGTCCCTCTAGGAGAGAGAAGGAGGGGGTGTGTACTGCTGGTTGAGTCCCTCTAGGAGAGAGAAGGAGGGGGTGTCACTGCTGGTCGGGTCCCTCTAGGAGAGAGAAGGAGGGGTGTCACTGCTGGCTGGGTCCCTCTAGGAGAGAGAAGGAGGGGTGTCACTGCTGGCTGGGTCCCTCTAGGAGAGAGAAGGAGGGGATGTCACTGCTGGTCGGGTCCCTCTAGGAGAGAGAAGGAGGGGTGTCACTGCTGGCTGGGTCCCTCTAGGAGAGAGAAGGAGGGGATGTCACTGCTGGTTGGGTTCCTCTAGAAGAGAGAAGGAGGGGGTGTCACTGCTGGTTGAGTCCCTCTAGGAGAGAGAAGGAGGGGTGTCACTGCTGGTTGGGTTCCTCTAGGAGAGAGAAGGAGGGGGTGTCACTGCTGGTTGGGTCCCTCTAGGAGAGAGAAGGAGGGAGTGTCACTGCTGGTTGGGTTCCTCTAGAAGAGAGAAGGAGGTGGTTGTCACTGCTGGTTGAGTCCCTCTAGGAGAGAGAAGGAGGGGTGTCACTGCTGGCTGGGTCCCTCTAGGAGAGAGAAGGAGGGGTGTCACTGCTGGCTGGGTCCCTCTAGGAGAGAGAAGGAGGGGATGTCACTGCTGGTTGGGTTCCTCTAGAAGAGAGAAGGAGGGGGTGTCACTGCTGGTTGAGTCCCTCTAGGAGAGAGAAGGAGGGGTGTCACTGCTGGTTGGGTTCCTCTAGGAGAGAGAAGGAGGGGGTGTCACTGCTGGTTGGGTCCCTCTAGGAGAGAGAAGGAGGGGGTGTCACTGCTGGTTGGGTCCCTCTAGGAGAGAGAAGGAGGTGGTGTCACTGCTGGTTGGGTCCCTCTAGGAGAGAGAAGGAGGGGGTGTCACTGCTGGTCGGGTCCCTCTAGGAGAGAGAAGGAGGGGATGTCACTGCTGGTTGGGTTCCTCTAGAAGAGAGAAGAAGGGGGTGTCACTGCTGGTTGGGTCCCTCTAGGAGAGAGAAGGAGGGGTGTCACTGCTGGTTGGGTTCCTCTAGGAGAGAGAAGGAGGGGGTGTCACTGCTGGTTGGGTCCCTCTAGGAGAGAGAAGGAGGGGGTGTCACTGCTGGTTGGGTCCCTCTAGGAGAGAGAACGAGGTGGTGTCACTGCTGGTTGGGTCCCTCTAGGAGAGAGAAGGAGGGGGTGTCACTGCTGGTCGGGTCCCTCTAGGAGAGAGAAGGAGGGGTGTCACTGCTGGCTGGGTCCCTCTAGGAGAGAGAAGGAGGGGTGTCACTGCTGGCTGGGTCCCTCTAGGAGAGAGAAGGAGGGGATGTCACTGCTGGTCGGGTCCCTCTAGGAGAGAGAAGGAGGGGATGTCACTGCTGGTTGGGTTCCTCTAGAAGAGAGAAGGAGGGGGTGTCACTGCTGGTTGAGTCCCTCTAGGAGAGAGAAGGAGGGGTGTCACTGCTGGCTGGGTCCCTCTAGGAGAGAGAAGGAGGGGTGTCACTGCTGGCTGGGTCCCTCTAGGAGAGAGAAGGAGGGGGTGTCACTGCTGGTTGGGTTCCTCTAGAAGAGAGAAGGAGGGGGTGTCACTGCTGGTTGAGTCCCTCTAGCAGTGTAGTCTGATCTCCCCTGATCTTCAGCAGAAACTTCAATGGAAGACGTCATGGTGAGAGAAGAGCTAGATATTGCTGATGGATGAAGAGAAGGGGAGATCAGACTACATGACAGGACTGACCATTTTGATGCAGTAGTTATCAGCTTGCGGAAGAATCCTAATTTGCTTGGAGAGAGCCACCTGCTGGGAGACAGTGGGAAATATGACATTAACTGATGTAAAATTTAATATTTAGGTGATAATATTTTTTTAATATGAAACAAATAAAGATTAAAAGTTTCCATGCTTAAACTCATGATTTTCTTTGTAGGTTGATTGATAAAAGTCTCCCTTCAGATTTGTATGATGAAATGTTCTTCTCTTTTCCTTTATTCCTTTTTCTAACGCTACAAGTAAGGCCCATCCTGTTGGATTTAGTTTTAGTCTTAATCTTGTATCTTATGCCGCGTACACACGATCGTGATTCACGGCGGTTAAAAAAACGCCGTGAATCATGACATGAAAAACGAGGGAACGGCTTGTTCCCCCACACACGGTCATTTTTCCCGTCATTTTTTCTCTTGTCGAGAAAAACGACCGTCTGTGGGCTCCGTGGCAGTGTTTCCCTATGGGAAATCTGCAGCGGAAAAAAATGACGGGAAAAACTACGAGAAAAATTAGAGCATGTTCTAATTTTTCTCGCCGTTTTTCACGTTGTGAAAAATGACAAAAAGACCACACACGGTTGTTTTTCTTGTTGAAAAAAAAAATGTAATTTTTCACAACGTGAAAAATGATCGTTTGTACGCGCCATTAGTAGTTTGGTTTTACCGGCTTGTACTTGTTGGAACAGCCGACTCTCCCCCTTCTCATAAATCTCAGGACGTCTGTAGTAGACTCCAATGATAAGTCCATCAGTCATAGACCCATCTATCATTCCTCCCGTAATTCCTCCTCCGCACCATCACCACCTCCAACCACAAGATCACCTTTGTTCCTCTCTTTCTCATCACATCTAACATAAAGAAACCCCCCTCCATCTTTTCTATGTCCCATGTTCCTCTAAACAGGAGGATCAGCATGAATACAAACAGACCAGTCACGTGAGGAGTCAAGCCGTGTTTCTGGAACACCAATTACATTCTCATCACTCAAACCACCAACATCTCCCATTCTGCTCAGCAGGTTGCTGAATTTTTTTTTTTTTTGTTTAAACTTTATTTATGATTGATGGAATTCACTGGTTTATCCTGCTGGTGGTAACATGCAAAAGTTGCAGAACTCCACCTTCTTTAGAACAGGCTTCTTACAAATTATCCATTTAGCTTTTCATGCTGCTCAATTTTTAAAGGTATTGATGTTGGACAGACTCTCAAGCCTCGTACACACGGCCGAGAATCCCGTCGTAAAAAAAAACGTTGTTTTTCTCAACGAGATTTTTGTCAAGCTTCATGGGATTCTTGTCAAGCTTTCCTTGCATACACACTGTCAATTAAAAATCTCGTGGTTGTAAAGCTCGGTGACGTACAACACGTATGACGGCAGTATAAAGGGGAAGTTCCATTCTCATGGCGCCACCCCTTGGGCTGCTTTTGCTGATCTCGTGTTACCGCGTGTTAGTAAAAGTTTGGGGAGTGACGATTCGCGCTTTTAGTTCGTTACAGCGTGACTAATGTGCTATCTCTATTCCGAACGCTAGTTTCACCAGAAGGAGCGCTCCCGTCTCATACTTGATTCTGAGCATGCACGTTTTTTTAAGACCCGGAAAACCATACACACGACCTGTTTTCTCGTCGGGAAACAGGCCGACGAGAATCCCGACGAGAAAAACGAGAATCCTGACGAGAAAATAGAGAGCAGGTTCTCTATTTTTCTCATCGAGATTCCCGGCAGTTTTATCGACAAGAAACCATACACACGAACGGTTTTCTCTACAAGAAAGCTCTCCCAGCAGTTTTCTTGTTGTTTCTTGCCGAGAAAACCGGTCGTGTGTACGAGGCTAGAGAGCAGGTTCTCTATTTTTCTCATCGAGATTCCCGGCAGTTTTATCGACAAGAAACCATACACACGAACAGGTTGTGTGTATGAGGCTTTAACACTTGATCAATCCTCTCTGGAGGTGTGTACTCCGTGAGGAGTTCTTGCCTACTGAAGTGGCCACGGGTCATATGGACCAGTCTGTTATGACGGCTGGGTCAGGGATTAGGATCTCCAACATCAGTCTATCATGCCGATCATAGAAAGTACAAACACTGCATGACTGCCATGGGGTAGAATCTGACCCTAGGGCATTCTGTACAAGCAGGACTTGCCATTGTATATCTGCACGTAGCTCACAATGTTTACTATCACAAGGGGTAATATCCATCTCCCTGTGACTAATTGGGTTTTTAATTGAGAAGTAACAGGCAGGGATTGTCTTCTGTGCAAAATAGTGGTGCTGGCTCTCAATTTTCTCAAAATAATTTTCTCAAAATAATACTGAATGGGTACCTGCCACTGTGGTGTAGCATAGGCCACAAACAAAGTGTGCATTAGAGCCTAGGGGGAAAAAACTGGCTGCTATGTACCCTTGGGAATATGTTGATGAAATAAGTAGGTTGAAATGCTTGTTAGTGAGATGGCTGCTGCCCCAGTCGGGAGGCAAACAGTTAACCTGGTTTCCCGCACTTTCTGCTGAGCTCTGCCTCTCTCCCTATGCTGATAATAAAAAGGGGGAGGGCTCTGCCCTGTCAGACAGTCTGCATGGGAGAGAAGACACAGCATGTAATCTCCAGACACTACACAGAGCTTCTGCAGCTGCTAGAGAGAGCCTCGTCTGCCTCTAGGAACCTTCCACATGTAGCGAGATTGCTGGGACCTGCAGTCCATCCTGAAGAACACCAACTGCTAGATCCTGCCAAGATAGATTGGACCAGTTATGGACTCCTTCCTGTGCGGGTATTCTGGGGTAGCCACAAGCCTGAGTTAGGGACTGGGGACGCTAAGGAAAGACTGAGCACTTTGATTTGGAACAGTTATGCTGAGAGTTTCCAGTAAAGCTTTTGAAACTTTGTTCTTGCCTGCTCTGAAGTTACTAAAGGAGCACACCCCATATACAGCTTGGGTCAGTTGAAACACATTGGGGTATGAAGACAGCTGTACAAGAGTTAATGTGGTACAGAAAACAGCAAGTGGTTACCAAGGGTAACGAAGGTTTAGCAAGCAGTCTATCGTGAAGTGTGTACCTGTAATTGGTGGGGCATCTTATTTTAGTGAGGGAGTTGTTGTCAGCATTATCTCATCTGGTGGTCTCTCTCACATACCAATGGGAGCAGATCAGCATTCAGAGGTCCCCAGCCTAGAAAGCAGTACGGAAGAATTAAGTCAGAGCATGCATGGAGTCCATGCTAGGTGCTCGATGGGACCCCATTCCGTTATTGGTAGTGAGGTAGCGGAGATATGCTGGACAGGTGGGGAGGGCATAGGCTCAGTGTGTCCCTCTTAAATTAAACAAGTGACATTGGTGGTGCACATTAACATCAAGAGAGTTAACTAGAGTTTAGTATTCTGTACCAGTTGGTGAGCATGGCATAAGAAAACGTACCTTGTGTAGGGGAGTAACCCAAACCAAGGTCCCTAGCGTAGCCCCGAAGAACCCACCCCAGGGTAGGCCTTGCATGTGACCGTGTCACCTACCTACCCTACATAAAGGAGAAGGCTGCATTAGGAATCAACAGAAATGGTGACCTTAAGGAGTAGTAGTTGGCGAGAGCGACTCAAGTAAAGGCACCTCATGTGTAAGGTAGTGATCTTATCCAAGGTGCTTAGCGCAGCCCAGAAGAACCCACCCCAGGTTAGGCCTTCCATGTGACCCACACTTGGCGCTCAACGAGGAGGGGAACATTGAGAGAGTGTCACCCGCCTACCTACCCTACAAGAAGGAAAAGGCCACATTAGGAGTCCAGACAAACAGTTGGTGCACACCAGTAAACTTGGCCATAGCATTTCCACCTCCATTTAATGCTTTCTGCCACTTCCCCTGCATTGTGAAAGGGAGGAAAGCCTATGGCTCTAGGTTTTCCCCCTGCAGCTATGCCTCCAGTATCGTAGCTCCTCCATCAGGATAAGTGGAAAAGAGATTGTCACAGATCACATCTTCAAAATGGGGCATGTTGGACTCCCTCTACAATGAAGGCAGTGGATGCATCAAATTTTCTTCGTGTTTTGAGGAGAGGGGAAACTCCCCTCTTGAAGCCTCCCAAAAAATTCCTTCTTCTTACCGCCAGCACCATAATAATTTTTCTCACCACCAGCACTCCAACACTCCTCACTTCCAGCACTCCAACCCTCCTCCACCCTATCAGCACCCCAACCCACCTTTTCCTCTCCAGCACCCCAACCCACCTTCTCACCACCAGCACTCCAATGCTCCTCCTCACTTTCAGCACTCCAATGTTCTTCAAGAACTCCAACCCTCCTTCTCACTTTTAGAACCCCAACCTTCCTCAACACCAGCACTCCAACTCTCCTCACTTCCATCATTCCAACCCTCCTCCACCCTATCAGCACCCCAACCCTCTTTTTCCTCTCCAGCACCCCAACCCACCTCCTCACCACCAGCACTCCAATGCTCCTCCTCACTTTTAGCACTCCAACGCTCTTCCAGAACTCCAACCCTCCTCCTCACTTCCAGAACCCCAACCCTCCTTAACACCAGCACTCCAACTCTCCTCCGCACTTCCAGCACTCCAACGCTCCTCCTCACTTTCAGCACTCCTATGCTCCTCCTCACTTCCAGCACTCCAACCCTCCTCCTCACTTCCAGAACCACAACCCTCTTCCTTACCTCCAGCAACCCAAACCTCCTCCTCACCTCCAGACTCCAACGTTCCTCCTCGCTTCCAGCACTCTAATGCTCCTCCTCACTTTCAGCACTCCAACCCTCCTCCTCACCACCAGCACATCAATGCTCCTCCTCACCACCAGCACTTCAATGCGCCTCCTCACTTCCAGCACTCCAACGCTCCTCCTCACTTCCAGCACTCCAATGCTCCTCCTCACTTTCAGCACTCCAATGCTCCTCCTCACTTCCAGCACTCCAACGCTCCTCCTCACTTTCAGCACTCCAATTCTTCTCCTCACTTTCAGCACTCCAATTCTTCTCCTCACTTTCAGCACTCCAATACCACAGAGGAAGCCACTGCTGTCCAAAAAAAAATTGCTGCACGTTTACAGTTTGCACAAGAGCACCTGGATGTTCCACAGCAGTACTGGCAAAATATTCTGTGGACAGATGAAACCAAAGTTGAGTTGTTTGGAAGAAACACACAACACTACGTGTGGAGAAAAAGAGGCACAGCACACCAACATCAAAACCTCATCCCAACTGTGAAGTATGGTGGTGGGGGCATCATGGTTTGGGCCAGCTTTGCTGCATCAGGGCCTGGACGGATTGCTATCATCGAAGGAAAAATGAATTTCCAAGTTTATCAAGACATTTTGCAGGAGAACTTAAGGCCATCTGTTCACCAGCTGAAGCTCAACAGAAGATGGGTGTTGCAACAGGACAACGACCCAAAGCATAGAAGTAAATCAACAACAGAATGGCTTAAACAGAAGAAAATACGCCTTCTGGAGTGGCCCAGTCAGAGTCCTGACCTCAACCCGATTGAGATGCTGTGGCACGACCTCAAGAAAGCAGTTCACACCAGACATCCCAAGAATATTGCTGAACTGAAACAGTTCTGTAAAGAGGAATGGTCAAGAATTACTCCTGACCGTTGTGCACGTCTGATCTGCAACTACAGGAAACGTTTGGTTGAAGTTATTGCTGCCAAAGGAGGTTCAACCAGTTATTAAATCCAAGGGTTCACATACTTTTTTCACCTGCACTGTGAATGTTTACATGGTGTGTTCAATAAAAACATGGTAACATTTAATTCTTTGTGTGTTATTAGTTTAAGCAGAAGACTGTGATTGTCTATTGTTGTGACTTCGATGAAGATCAGATCACATTTTATGACCAATTTGTGCAGAAATCCATATCATTCCAAAAGGGTTCACTTACTTTTTTTGCAACGTTATTTCTGACCTTTGTTGCTTACAATTTAAAATCCGTATTTTTTGCTAGAAAATTGCTTAGAACCCCCAAACATTATATAGATTTTTTAGCAGAGACCCTGGAGAACAAAATGGCGATTGTTGCAATATTTTATGTCACATAGTATTTGCGCAGCGGTCTTTCAAATGCAATTTTTTGGAAAAAAAGAGACTTTCATGAATTAAAAAAAAAAACAATAAAGTTAGCCCAATTTTTTTATATAATGTGAAAGATAATGTTACGCCGAGTAAATAGCTACCAAACATGTCATGCTTTGAAATTGCACACACTCGTGGAATGGCAACAAACTACAGTACCTAAAAATCTCCATAGGTGAAGCTTTAAAGAAATTTAACGGTTACCAGGTTAGAGTTACAGAGGAGGTCTCTTGCTAGAATTATTGCTCTTCCTGTGTGATCTGAACACGGTTTACATACGCGGGTGTGACTTAACTACTTGCTTACTGGGCACTTAAACCCCCTTCCTGCCCAGGCCAAATTTCAGCTTTCAGCGCTGTCACGGTTTGAATGACAATTGCGCCGGTCGTGCGGCGTGGCTCCCAAACAAAATTGACGTCCTTTTTTTCCCACAAATAGAGCTTTCTTTTGGTGGTATTTGATCACCTCTGCGGTTTTTATTTTTTGCGCTATAAACAAAAAAAGAGCGACGATTTTGAAAAAAACACAATATTTTTTTTTTTTGCTATAATAATATCCCAATTTTTTTAAAAAAAAAAAAATTTTTTCCTCAGTTTAGTCCGATACGTATTTTTCTACATATTTTTGGTAAAAAAAATCGCAATAAGCGTTTATTGATTGGTTTGCGCAAAAGTTTTAGCGTCTACAAAATAGGGCATAAATTTATTGCATTTTTATTAATCTTTTTTTTTTTACTAGTAATGGCGGCGATCAGCGATTTTTATTGTGACTGCGACATTATGGCGGACACATCGGACACTTTTGACACCATTTTGGGACCATTGTCATTTTTACAGCGACCAGTGCTATAAAAATGCACTGGTTACTGTAAAAATGACACTGGCAAGGAAGGGGTTAACACTAGGGGGCGAGGAAGGGGTTAAATGTGTAACCTGGGAGTGATTACTACTGTGTGGGGGAGGGGACTGACTGGGGGAGGTGACCGATCTGTGTCCCTATGTACAAGGGACACAGCATCGGTCCCCTCTCCCTGACAGGACGTGGATCTCTGTGTTTACACACAGAGATCCACATCCTTGTCTGTGTACACGCCGATCGCGGGTAGCTGGCGGACATCGCGGCCGCCAGGCACGCGCATCGGCATCTCAGTGATGCGCCTGGCGCGCGCGTGCGCCGCTTGCGGCGCTCGCGCGCCCCCAGTGGCCGGAATAGCCGAGGCCGTATAATGACGGCCTCCCGGATTTCTAGATCCACCTTGAGGCCGTCATTTGTATATGGCCCGGCTATGAACTGGTTAAGTATGCGTTTCTTTTGTTGTGCAAGCAAGCAGGGACGGGGGCGCTTTAAAAAAAACAAAATTCTTATTTTTTTTATTTATTTTTTTTACATTGTCCCCTTAAAAAACAAAAATAAATTCTGTTAACTTTTATAGTCTCAACCTAGCCGGCGAACGCGCTGGTTCGGGTCTCCCGGCGAGACGGGAAGAGTGGCGGAAGGCGGCGGGAGGGGGGTTGTCCCCTCCCGCTCCTTTAGAATTACAGCCGAGCGGCTTTTAGCCGCATCGGTTGTTATCACTAAAGAACCAACCACTGGCTCAAAAAAACGGAACCCCTTCAGGCCACAAACGCAAATTTGCGTACCGTCTGTGATAGGGGGGTTAAAGACCAAAGGAGCTAAAATCTCACCGCACATCCCAATCAGTAATATATTTCTCTCCTCCTTGGTGGAAGTGGAGATGACGCCATCTATAAGGATATACAGTACATACACACACACAGCACAAGGCCGTGTTCACACTACGACAGGGATCCTCAAACTACTGCCCTCCAGCTGTTGCGGAACTACAAATCCCAGGAGGCATTGTAAAACTCTGACATTCACAGACATGACCAGGCATGATGAGAATTGTAGTTCCTGAACACCTGCAGGGCCGTAGTTTGAAAACCCCTGCACTACGAGATGTTTCTTTGCAGTTCCTCTGAGCTCATCAAGGTGGCGATCTCACTTTTTCCCAGACAGGAAGTCTCTATGGAAGACAGGAAGTGATGTCAGGTATAAATAGGACATCTCGTGAGAGGTGAGTCGGGAGGAAGTAGAGAGGAGACATTACTGGAAGTGGCAGCAAAGGAGGTAATAAGATCTTATTTTCTTTTTACACCCAGTAACCCCCGTCATGTCCGTCCTCTTCCTCCATAGTCACTGTGACGTCTTTTATCTCCAGCAGATGATGATACACACATATATAGTGTGGGAATGTAGAATAACCCCGTCAGGGGCAGAACATTTCCCCCTTTATGGGGTCGAAACATTTCCCTCATTTTGAAGATATGTCACTTTTCCCACCTTCCCCCTTGTAGGGGGATGAGGTTTGGAGGTTTGGATTTGAAATCTACTGAAATTTGACTCCAGTCTAACAGGGGGGGTCTGCGCTGATTGTTTATAGGGGGCAATTAAGCTTTTAATGTCTTATATCCCCATCCTAATATTGTACAACCAATACAGTCCAGATAATTCTCCTGTCAGATCACCTGAGGCCAGGTGACAGATGCACAATGTTGGGGTCAGGAGCGCACCGCAGACGTAGTGGACCCTTCAGCTGACTGCTGCGGATAGAGCTCTCGGTGGTTCAGGAAAGCAGGTCCACAGGAGCACTGACACGGATCACACTGGGAGCTAGAGCATGGGATTCCCTAGGGCACGGAGTCTAAGAGCCAGCAGGTGTTCACCAGAGCCTCTGATGGTGTGGATTGGTGTGGATGGCCTTTGCTGCAGCTGACTCCAGGTTGTGGCCCCCAGGGTCTCCCAGCTCATGCTCACGGCTGGCTACTGGTGGATAGACAGGAAGCAGCAATCCAGGACAACAAGGGATAGTCAGAGGACAAGCCAAGTGTCGGGGCAATGAGCAAACAGGGAAGGTCAGGAGAACACGCCAAAGGTCGGGGTATCAAGCGGACAGGGATAGTCAAGAGAACAAGCCAAGGTCGGTATACGGAATCAGACATAGATCACACAGCAGGACCCACACAGGAAGCCTAACACACAAAAGTTGATCGGCAAAGCAGGCTTGTAGTGCACAGTGTTAAATAGTGTTTCATGTTAGAGGCTGGGGTGGAGCCACGCTTGAGGGGAGATTACATAAGCACACAAGTGAAAGGCACACAGTCTCTAAGCTGAACACAAGCAGAGAGGTCAGCAGACAGACAGGGCCTGACACAATACTGCAGATTCATGACATCTCCACTATCCATCTACAGGGAAACCCGCATAGATCACATGACGGCACCAATAAGGATGGAGGATGACCAAGGTCACATGACTGAGAGGATACTAAACCTCACCCTGGAGATCATCTACCTGCTGACCGGAGAGGTGAGGAGGATTCTGAGAGGTCACATGACATCACTCTTATCTCTATTAATAAAACACAGACCTGACCGGAGAGGTGAGGAGGATTCTGGGAGGTCACATGACATCACTCTTATCTCTATTAATAACACACAGACCTGACCGGAGAGGTGAGGAGGATTCTGGGATTCTAACATGATATTCCTATTGGTTCCCCAATACAGAGATTTCCTCTTGTGAAGTCCGGTGATCATATGACCATCATAGTGCCCCCATGTGACTCCCTAAAACCCGAGAGACACAACATGGAGAAGATTCTAGAAGTCACCAAGAAGATGATGGAGCTGCTGACAGGAGAGGTGAGCGGTGCCGGGAATTCTGGGACATTATCCAGTAACAGACAAGGGATGTGTCTGGATGGTGACTGTATCATTGTGTGTGTCAGGTTCCTATAAGGTGTCAGGATGTCACTGTCTATTTCTCCATGGAGGAGTGGGAGTATTTAGAAGGACACAAGGATCTCTACAAGGACGTCATGATGGAGAATCAGCCTCCCCTCACATCACCGGGTAAGAGGAGACTTTATTGTAAAGGAGAGAGCAGTATGGAGGCTCCACCTAGATCCCCCATCATCTGATAAACACATAGAAACAATGTATTCAGTCAGTGTGTGTGTTTCCTACAGATGGATCCAGTAATGGGAACCCACCAGAGAGATGTCCCCGTCCTCTGTATTCCCGGGATTCCACACAGGAAGGTCACACCATCCCTCACCATCATCAGGTAGATGAGGAACAATTAATGGTAGTTATGTTTTTTATGTAGCGGGTGTTTGAATATTGGGGGAGGCATCTGGGTGGTAGTGTAACCGAGATGCACCAATTGCTAGGGGATCTGAGACCCTTTTCTGGTTCTTGGAGGACTCTGGTGGTGTGAGGTTCCTTGCGGTCCACAGGTGGCGCTGTTGCCCGGGGTCGGAGCTGAACTAACACCGCAAGTCTGTGCCTTTTTCTCCTCCCCTGGAGCTGGTACAGTGGGGTGGGGAACCCGCTGTGGCGCGAAGGGAAGGGGGATAAAAGGGGCGGACGCCCTTACCACGGGGTTCAGAGTTCGGAGAGAGTTGGAGGATGCGGCCGCACCCAGGCACCTTCAGCTTGGGTGCTGGCGTTCCAGTGTTCCGGGCTCAGGTGCCCTTGACCTGGCCGGAGCGAGATATGGAGTCCATCCCAGGCACCTTTAGCCTGGGGTGAGGTACTATGGCGGAGGCCTGGGGCTCAGTACCTTCTACTGAGTTCCGCAAGGGTGGAGGAATCTGAGGGGGGGGCCCTAGCTCCTTGGGTGCCCGTGTCTGAGTTTGTGAGGACTGGTGTGCGGAACTTCTCTGAAGAGTCCAGCGCAGCATTGCTGGTGACAGAGAGGCCTCCTGTTTCTCCCTTGGACGGATCTCCTTCCCCTGACAGGGGCCATGCTAGCGAAGGTAATTCACATTCTTCTCAATATAGTCAGTGGCAGTGACTACCCGCCGCTGGTGATATCACAGTGGTTAGCATCAGAAGGGAAGGGATTGTGCCTCGATCTATTCCCCATCACTACTCAGCAGAAGAAACGGTTAATTGTTTGGCAAGAAGAATAAAACTGAGTTGGACCTATTCACTGTGTGGAACTCTGGTTACTAGGAGCAAAGGAGTCAGGGACGAAGGACCGGACTTGACTCTAGGACACCTGCACAAGACCCAATCTTCTGGCCTTCACCTCTTAGCTATGGAGGACATGGGCCGTGGTGTATCTCATCTCTCCCCCCAGCACTGAGACCCCTAGACGAAGAAAGACAAGCCGAGTATGAGAAGGGGAGAGAGGGGTGAGGCCGCTACATTTACACAAAATTATTTGTTACAGTTTATTTTTTTTATATATTTAGAATGGAAACCTTGGGGATTATAATAGTATTATCAAAGAAGAGGAAGAGGAGGAGTATGGTGTGATGGAGTTTTCAGATGGACACACTGCACTCTATAAAGACGTAATGAAGGAGCCAACTGAGACATGTCCCCGTCCTCTGTATTCCTGGGATTCCACACCGGAAGGTCACACCATCCCTCACCATCATCAGGTAGGTGGAGTTGAGGGTCGGGAACATAAAGTGATTGAACACTCTGACATGTGGAGACGATGTGTGGACTCTACAAGATGATATTTTCTATGTGATCTCACATCATAAATACTTCTATGTTGCAGATGTTATTTTCTGCCATTCTGTTGGTTTAGGGTGAAGATCTGATGAACATGAAAGTTGAGGGAGAAGTTGAAGAGACGTATGTGAGGGATGATCAGCAATATACGGAGGAGGCTGGAATGACGAGGACATTCATAGAGGAGGACACTCCTACAGAGATCAGCACAGGTGACCCATAATATATTCTTCTCTTATCTCTGCTCTGTTACTGCTCACTGATTGGTCCAGAGTAGTGATGAGCCGAACACCCCCGGGTTCGGTTCGCACTAGAACCCGCGAACGGACCGAAAGTTCGCGCAAACTTTAGAACCCTATTAAATACAATGGATGCGAACATTCGAAATCTAAAGTGCTATTTATAACGACTATTATGCATGTTATTGTCCTAAAAGGTTTGGGAACCCGGGTTCTGCACCAGGGGACATGTATCAATCCAAAAAAAAGTTTTAAAAACGGCCGTTTTTCGGGAGCAGTCATTTTAATGATGCATAAAGTGAAAAAAAAAAAAAGTCAAATATTCCTTTAAATATCGTACCTGGGGGGTGTCTAAAGTATGCCTGTGAAGTGCCACGTGTTTCCCGTGTTTAGAACTGTCCCTGCACAAAATTACATTTCTAAAGGAAAAAAAGCCATTTAAAACTGCTTGCGGCTTTAATGTAATGTCTGGTCCCGGTAATATGGATGAAAATCTTTAAGAAAAATGGCATAGCTACCCCATCACAGCCCCCCCCCCCCCACCCCAGCCCATTACCAGCCCCTTTGGGTCTTGTATGGATATTAAGGGGAACCCCGCACACAAAATAAAAAAGGCCCTATATACTCTGAACAGCCGTATACAGGTGGTGCAAACAAGACAGGGACTGTAGGTTTGTTCTTATGTAGAATCTGTTTGTAATTTTGAACAGGTACATTGTTTAAGTGTAGCTCCAGCCAAAAAAATCTATTTTTAAGCTTTTTGGAAAACATAGGGAAGGGTTATCACCCCTGTAACATTTGTTTTGCTGTCTGTGCACCTGTTCAGAACAGTTCACCTCACTTTCCGTCCTAATGACAAATGTGTTTTGAATTTTTTTTTTTTTTTTTATTGAAACAAGAATTGGTGATAAAGCATCACTGGAGAGGAGACACTTTTTTTCCCATATTAACTCTTACAGGAGAGAATTTCCCTTCCTAGGTGTAGATTTCCTCTCACTTCCTGTTGTATCCTTCCGTTTGCAAGGAGGAGTCGTTTGTAAGTTGGATGTTTGAAAGTAGGGGCCTGCCGTATATACTCAGCTGAAATTTGCCCCTTACATGTTGGTGTTGCCACAACACTGTGAGCCCTCACAGTTACTCTTGGTGGGCGCATGAATGGGCCCTGCTGTGAATTATTAGATCAAGAATTGTAATTGCAGGCCCCTGTTATACAGGGGCAGAAAAATTGGGCCTTAGGCACTGGTGCCACAACACTGCAACCCCTCACAGATACTGTACTTGGAGCACAGCAATGAGCCCTGTTGCAAAGTATTGCATCAAAAATTGGAATTACACGCCCCTGTTAAACAGGGGCTGAAAAATTGGGCCTTAGCCACTGGTGCTGGTGCCACGACACTGCAACCACTCCCAGATACTCTAGTTGGAGTACAGGAATGAGCCCTGCTGCAAAGCATTGCATAAAAAATTGTAATAACACGCCCCTGTTAAACAGGGGCTGAAAAATTGGGCCTTAGCCACTGGTGGCGGCACCCAGAAACAAAAATGTTCTTCCAAGCTATCATCATCAATCGGATCATTGAGGAGGAGGAGGATAGTCAGTCAACATAACAGGACAGTCTCTCAGCATCAGCATCAGTCTTGAAGGGATGTGACATTTGAAAATAAATTAGTCTGTTATATCAGCTTCAGGTGTTTGGTAGCTGGTGGTGATCCAAGACTGGTTCATCTTTATGAAGGTCAGTCGATCAACAGAGTCGGTGGACAGGCGCACCCTGTGATCCGTGACAAATCCTCCAGCAGCACTGAATGTGCGTTCTCAAAGAACGCTGGATGCAGGACAGGCCAGTAGCTCAATTGCATACTGTGCAAGCTCTGGCCAGTGATCCATCCTTAAGACCCAGTAAGCCAGAAGATTTTCGGTGGGGAAGGTGTCCAAGTCTGACCTTGCCCCTAGGTATTCCTGCACCATGTATATCAGACGCTGGCGATGGTTGCTGGAACCGATCATACCTTGGGGCTGCGGACTAAAGAATTGTCTGAACGCATCGGTCAGACGGCCACCTTCCCCACCGCTCCTTCTTTGACTGACCGAAGCCTCAGCATCTCGTTGTCCAGGACCAGGAGTTTGTAACCTCCCAGTCTCTGGGAACGCGTTGCACAGACCTTTCTGCAAGGCCTCCCGGAGTTGTCTCATCCTCTGCGACGGTAATATAAGGTCCGCAACCTTACCCTTGTACCGTGGATCAAGGAGAGTGGCCAGCCAGTAATGGTCCCTCTCCTTGATCCGAAGAATACGAGGATCCTTCCGCAGACTTTGCAGGATCAGGGAGGCCATGCAGCGTAGGTTAGCTGAGGCATTCGGTCCGGAGTCCTCTGGGTCACTAAGGACGACATGATCCGCAGCCACCTCCTCCCAGCCATGTACAAGTCCACTGGTTTCTTGGGACTGTAAATCATCCCTAAAAGACTGCTGCTGATGATGCTGAGTGCCAGGCTCCACCTCCATGCTGACACAATCCTCCTCCTCCTCTTCTTCCTGTGCGATGGGTGGGACAGAAGGAACACTGTCTGGGTAAAGGGGGCCTTGAGAGGCAAGGAAGTCCTCCTCTTCCTGCCTCTGTTCTGCCTCAAGTGCCCTGTCCATTATTCCACGCAGCGTATGTTCCAACAGGTGGACAAGAGGTACAGTGTCACTGATGCATGCACTGTCACTGCTCACCATCCTCGTGGTCTCCTCAAATGGTGCCAGGACAGTGCATGCATCCCTGATCATGCCCCACTGGCGTGAAAAAAATCCGAGCTCCCCTGACCCTGTCCTGGTGCCGTAGTCGCACAGGTACTCATTGATGGCCCTCTGCTGCGTGTGCAGCCGCTGCAGCATGGCCAACGTTGAGTTCCACCTGGTGGGCATGTCACATATAAGGCGGTTCTTGGGCAGGTTCAACTCCTTTTGCAGCTCAGCCAGGCGAGCACTGGCATTATAAGATCTGCGGAAATGCACACAGACTTTCCTAGCCTGCCTCAGGACATCCTGTAAGCCCGGGTACCTGCCCAAGAACCGCTGCACCACCAGGTTAAGGACGTGAGCCACACAGGGCACATGGGTCAGTTGTCCCTGTCGGAGAGCGGAGAGGAGGTTGGTGCCATTGTCGCAAACTACCATTCCTGGCTTAAGCTGGCGTGGCGTCAACCACCTCTCGGCCTGCCCCTGCAGAGCAGACAGAACCTCTGCCCCAGTGTGGCTCCTGTCCCCCAAACACACCAGCGCAAGCACGGCATGGCATCTTTTTGCCTGCGTACTTGCGTAGCCCCTTGAACGCCTACGGAGCACCACTGGTTCCGAGGACAAAGCACAGGAAGAGGCCACGGAGGAAGAAGAAGAGGAGGGGGTGGAGTACAGAGGGGTGTCACAACCAGAAGTAGCATTTTGGAGGCGTGGCGGTGGAACAACCTCCAACACTACTGCACCTTGTCCTGCATCCTTCCCAGCTGCCAAAAGAGTGACCCAATGGGCCGTGAAAGAAAGGTAACGTCCCTGTCCATGCCTGCTGGACCATGAGTCAGCGGTAATATGCACCTTACCGCTGACCGCCCTGTCCAGCGAGGCCAAGACATTGTCTTCCGCTGGGCATGTGGATGGCTGGGAGTGAACTTCTTTTGACGATCCAGCAGCTGGGGCAGGGAAATTTGCCTGCTAGAATCGGACGTCGGTGTACTGCTAGCAGAGTGCCCGCAAGTACTTGGCTGTGACACAACTAATTCTACACCTTCATTCCTCTCAGAGCAAGTTTCAGAGAGGACTGAAGGTATAGTGGGGTTGGAGATCCCAGCTGATGCGGTGCAAGAAGAGGTCCGCTTTGTTCTTTGGTGTGGGTCTTTAAGGTAGGCTTGCCAACGAGCTGCATGGCAGGTCAACATATGTCTGGTCAAGCATGTGGTGCCCAAGCGGGTGATGTTTTGGCCACGCGATATACGCTTGAGACATATGTTGCAAACAGCAGCTGTGCGATCTGATGCACTCGATTTAAAAAAGGCCCACACCAAAGAACTTTTTGAATAAGGGGCAGAGGCAGCGCCCTGCACAGGCGGAGCTCTGCGGTGTGATTCCGTCGGTGTGCTGCCCTTACGCTGGCCCCCCGAGGGCATCCTGCCTCGTTGGAGATGTGCCTCATCCTCCTCCTCCTCCTCTCTCCTATTAGGCACCCACGTGGAGTCAGTGACCTCATCATCCCCTCCCTCCTCATCACTGGAGCCAATCTGGCAGTATGCTGCAGCTGCTGGAACATGACTGCCAGATTGGTGTCCTTCTTGAGCATCTCCTCTCTCTGCTATCACGCTACTGCCTTCCTCTAGCTGGGTATCATCATCAGACCCTTCGAAACGCTGGGCATCCTCCTGGAGCATGAACCCAACACTGTGCTCAAACAGTTCGGGGGACTCCTCAGGAGGACATGGTTGGTCTAGGGAAGGAGTGACTGATGATAACATTGATACCAGGGAAGAGGACGCTTTGGCAGCTGCTTTGCCAGTACCCTGAGCCTGGGTGAGAGAGGATGAGGAGGGCTTGGTCATCCACTCTACCAAGTCTTCGGCATGATGCGGCTCAACATGTCCAGCTGCCGAAAAGAAGGACAAGCGTGTCCCATGGCCACGTGCTGATGGCGATGCACCACGACCAGCACTGTTGTCTCTAGACACAGAGCCTGCTTGCCCTCTTTTATTGGCTCCTGACTGTCTGCCTCTCCTTGTTTGCCTTCCAGACATTCTAATGGCCTGCAGGGAAATGGGAAAACCAGCAATAAGGCCTAGCTTCAGGAGTATATTTTGTAGGAATCACACTACGCCTGCTGTAGGTGCTGCAAATGTCTGTTGGTGTAACACACCAGGAAAAAGCAGCAATACAGGCTAAGTTAAGATGTAATATGGTCAGGAGGCACACTCCGCCCGCTGTAAGTGCCGCAAAATCCTGTTGGTGTAACACACCAGGAAAAAGCAGCAATACAGTAGAGCTGCACGATTAATCATTATAAGATCGCGATTTCGATTCACCCCCCCCCCCCGCGTTCTCCAGGCTGGATTAGCTCGATTTTTGTATTTCCGCGCAGGAACCAGCATGGAACGCAAATGGCGCTGATCGGAACTGACGTCAGCAATAGGAACTGACGTCAGTCAGCAGAGAGCGTGATGCGCCGCAGCGCCGCATCATCGTGGGCGGTACCACCACGTTTTTTCGGCTGCTCCAGCCCTCTGCTCATTAGGGGGAACAGAATCCGGCGGGGAACCATTCTTGGCACAACACCTGTTAATGAAACACCACAGTGAGTGCGCATTGCACACTGAGTCTGTGTGTGCACCAGTATTGATCCGATGATTCCAACACACACGTGAGTACCGGCAACCACCAAACTCTGGGGTAGCTGACTGTGGAAATATTCATAATATGGGTAGCTGACTCAGACTGTGGTAATATTCATAATATTTTATGAGGGACAGTGGTTTCTGGTATTTTAAGTCCACTCCTCACATGCCCCCCTTGAATAGCCTGTCTGACTGTCATCTGCAAGGTCTGGGGCCCAGACCTTGCAGGTGACAGTCAGACAGGCTATTCAAGGGGGGCATGTGAGAAGTGGACTTAAAATACCAGAAACCACTGTCCCTTATAAAATATTATGAATATTACCACAGCACAGTCTGAGTCAGCTACCCAGACCTTGCAGACAGGCTATTAAAGGAGGACTTAAAATACCAACCACTGTCCCTTACGAGACTGCGCACAGATATTTTATATCTCTCATGTTCAGAGGCTGTAAATCTGTAAAATATTTATTTTTTTGAGAATCGTGAGAGAATCGTGATCTTCATTCTATGCAAAAGAATCGTGATTCTCATTTTTCCCAGAATCGTGCAGCTCTACTACAGGCTAAGTTCAGGTGTAATATGGTCAGGAGGCACACTCCGCCCGCTGTAAGTGCCGCAAAATCCTGTTGGTGTAACACACCAGGAAAAAGCAGCAATACAGGCTAAGTTCAGGTGTAATATGGTCAGGAGGCACACTCCGCCTGCTGTAAGTGCCGCAAAATCCTGTTGGTGTAACACACCAGGAAAAAGCAGCAATACGGGCTAAGTTAAGGTGTAATATGGTCAGGAGGCACACTCCGCCCGCTGTAAGTGCCGCAAAATCCTGTTGGTGTAACACACCAGGAAAAAGCAGCAATACGGGCTAAGTTAAGGTGTAATATGGTCAGGAGGCACACTCCGCCCGCTGTAAGTGCCGCAAAATCCTGTTGGTGTAACACACCAGGAAAAAGCAGCAATACGGGCTAACTTCAGGTGTATAATGTGCAGGAGGCTTAGCAACAATGACACTGACACTGTCCCCTGCCTATCCTTCTCTCTCCCTGCACACAAGGTTTATCAAAGTATATGACACTGACACTCTCCCTGCCTATCCTTCTCTCTCCCTGCACACAAGGTTTATCAAAGTATATGACACTGACACTCTCCCTGCCTATCCTTCTCTCTCCCTGCACACAAGGTTTAGCAAAGAATAGATTTGACACTGTCCCTGCCTATCCTTCACTTTCCCTGCTCCGGAACACACTACACAAGGCCGCCGCGCTGGCAGCCTTTTATAGTGTGGGGCGTGTACTAAACCCCCTCAGCTATAATTGGCCACAGGCAACCTGCCTGTGGCCAATCATTGCTCTCCTCGCTGCCGGCGCTGTGATTGGCCAAGCATGCAGGGTCACAGTGCATGCTTGGCCAATCACAGCGCCGGGATTGCACTGCGATGGCGCAGTGTATTGTGGGCCGTTCGCGTCACTCGAATTTGGCACGAACGGCCCAAATCGTTCGTTGTTCGCCGAACGCGCGAACAGCCGATGTTCGAGTCGAACACCGAGCTCATCCCTAGTCCAGAGTAGGGCAGAAGCTGAGAAATATTGGCCTGCATTTAAGATTATTTTTTTTTATTTAGAGTAGAGCGGGAGATGGGTGATAACATGAAACTATTTATCAATCTTGTTGCACTGAAAAGTAAGGAGTAGTGATGAGAGAATTGGTCTGGGTTCAGTTCACAGGAAGATTCCTGCACCACACCTGAAATCGGCCAACTCAGAACAATTCAGCCTCGGAAACCCATTGATGTTTATGGGAGCCTACACTGTATTTTTGTATTTCTTTTCTGGCTTCCCCCAGCGTACGATCCATTAATGAGCAGAAAGTTTTAAATCAGCTAAATGAATGAGGTCCTTTTGCCGCGTACACACGATCGTGATTCACGGCGGTGAAAACACCTCCGTGAATCACGACATGAAAAAAAATGAAAAACGAGGGAACGGCATTTTTCCCCACACACGACCGTTTTTCCCGTCATTTTTTTCTTTGTCGAGAAAAACGACCATCTGTGGGCTCCGCGGCAGTGTCTTCCTATGGGAAAACTGCTGCGGAAAAAAATGATGGAAAAAACGATGAGAAAATTTAGAACATGTTCTAATTTTTCTCGTCGTTTTTCCTGCCGTTTTTCTCAACGAGAAAAACGGCATAAAGCCCACAGACGATCGTTTTTCTCGGCGAAAAAAAAAATGTCATTTTTCCCGATGGGAAAAATGATCGTGTGTACGCGCCATTTGACTGAAGAGGTGACGAGACCCATCTGGTAGGAATACTATGGTCACTTGTTCTATGGTAAAGGGTCTGCAGGTCTAAACTTTGACCCTCAAGTTTTTTAGAGATCACATAGTTACATAGTTGGTGAGGTTGAAAAAAGACACAAGTCCAACCTATGTGTGTGATTATATTTCAGTATTACATTGTATATCCCTGTATGTTGTGGTCGTTGAGGTGCTTATCTAATAGTTTTTTGAAACTATCGATGCCCCCCGCTGAGACCACCGCCTGTGGAAGGGAATTCCACATCCTTGCCGCTCTTACGGTAAAGAACCCTCTACGTAGTTTAAGGTTAAACCTCTTTTCTTCTAATTTTAATGAGTGGCCACGTGTCTTGTTAAACTCCCTTCCACAAAAAAGTTTTCTCCCTATTGTGGGGTCACCAGTACGGTATTTGTAAATTGAAATCATATCCCCTCTCAAGAGTCTCTTCTCCAGAGAGAATAAGTTCAGTGCTCGCAACCTTTCCTCATAACTAATATCCTCCAGACCCTTTGTTAGTTTTGATGCCCTTCTTTGTACTCGCTCAATTTCCAGTACATCCTTCCTGAGGACTGGACAGCATACTCCAGGTGCGGCCGGACCAGAGTCTTGTAGAGCGGGAGAATTATCATTATATTTCTGGAGATGATCCCCTTTTAATGTTTGCCAATATTCTGTTTGCTTTGTTAGCAGCAGCTTGGCATTGCATGCCATTGCTGAGCCTATCATCTACTAGGAACCCCAGGTCCTTTTCCATCCTAGATCCCCCCAGAGGTTCTCCCCCCAGTGTATAAATTGCATTCATATTTTTTGCCAAGCAAATGCATTATTTAAAAATTTTCTACATTGAACCTAATTTGCCATGTAGTTGCCCCACCCCATTAATCTGTTCAGATCTTTTTCAAGGTTTCCACATCCTGCTTAGAAGTTATTGCCCTGCTTAGCTTAGTATTGTCCGCAAATACAGAGATTGAACTGCTTACCCCATCCTCCAGAATTGGTCCCAGCACAGAACCCTGGGGGACCCCACTACCCACCCCTGACCATTCCGAGTACTCCCCATTTATCACCACCCTCTGAACTCGCCCTTGTAGCCAGGTTTCAATCCATGTACTCACCCTATGGTCCATGCCAACGGACCTTACTTTGTACAGTAAACGTTTATGGGGAACTGTGCCAAATGCTTTTGCAAAATCCAGATACACCGCGTCTACGGGCCTTCCTTTATCTAGATGGCAACTCACCTCCTCATAGAAGGTTAATAGATTGGTTTGGCAAGAACGATTCTTCATGAATCCATGCTGATAACTGCTAATGATACCATTCGCATTACTAAAATCTTGAATATAGTCCCTTATCATCCCCTCCAAGAGCTTACATACTATTGATGTTAGGCTGACTGGTCTGTAAATCCCAGGGATGTATTTTGGGCCTTTTTTTAAATATTGGTGCTACATTGGCTTTTCTCCAATCAGCTGGTACCATTCCAGTCAGTAGACTGTCAGTAAAAATTAGGAACAATGGTCTGGCAATTACTTGACTGCGTACCCCAAGTATCCTCAGGTGCAAGCCATCCGGTCCCAGTGATTTATTAATGTTAAGTTTCCCAAGTCTATTTCTAATTCTGTCCTCTGTTAGCCATTGAGGTGCTTCCTGTGACGTGTCATGAGGATAAACACCGCTGTTTTGGTTACTGAAGTCCCCAGTGACTAGGCTTGTGGTTGTGTAAAGAGCACGCTCCTCCCAGTCCCCATTGGTTCCTGCTCTTCTGACAAGGCTGTGTAAATGTAGAAGTGATCTGGGAGGAGGACCAAAGGCCCTTTGACTGAAGAGGGGAAGAGTCCCAGCTGGTTGGGACCTCCACAGAGAACATCTCCTCACTCATATCTACCTGATCCAGATGGAATCTTGATGGAAGTGAACTAACCCTCTCAGATATATTGATGATGTTTTTATATTTTTCCAGGACACGCCATGGAGAAACCCTCAAAGGATCGTCTCACTTTATCTCCAGGATGTAAAATGGAAGATGAGGACATCACAGGAGATTGTGGAGGAGAAAAGACAATGAGCTCCACTATGGATGGAGGACTTCACAGTGTGGATAGACCATGGAATCCCTCCGACTCTGAGGAACCTCGTACTGTGAGGGATGGTGCCGGGAGTCAGGAAGAGGAGAAATTTTCCTTTCCTATATGGGGGGAAAGTTTTAGCTCTGCATCTGATCTTATACATCAGAGATCTCACATGGATGAAAAACCTAATTGCTGTTCAGAGTGCGGGAAATGTTTTCCCCATAAATCAGGACTAGTGAGACATCAGAGATCTCACACAGGGGAGAAGCCGTATTCCTGTCCTGAGTGTAGGAAATCATTTTCGCAGAAGACCGGTCTTTACATACATCAGAGATCACACACAGGGGAGAAACCGCATTCCTGCCAAGAGTGCGGAAAATGTTTTACACGGAAATCAGTACTTGCTATACATCAAAGATCTCACACCGGGGAGAAGCCGTTTTCCTGTTCTGAGTGTGGGAAATGTTTTCCCTATAAAGCAGACCTAGCCAGACATTACAGAACTCACACAGGGGAGAAGCCGCATTCCTGCCCCACGTGCGGGAAATGTTTTCAAACCAGGCCAGACCTTGTTAAACATCAAAGATCTCACACAGGGGAGAAGCCGTATTCCTGTTCTGAGTGTGGGAAAACTTTTTCGCAGAAGATCCATCTATCTACACATCAGAGATTGCACACTGGTGAAAAGCCGTATTGTTGCCTTGAGTGTGGGAAATATTTTGCAGATAAGGCCAATTTTTTGAGACATCAGAGATCTCACACGGGCGAGAAGCCTTATTCCTGCTCTGTTTGCGGGAAATGTTTTCAAGAGAAATCAGACCTTGGTAAACATCAAAGATCTCACACAGGGGAGAAACCGTATCCTTGTTCTGATTGCGGTAAATGTTTTTTTCAAAAATCAGATCTGGTAAGACATCGCAGATCTCACACAGGGGAGAGGCTGTATTCCTGTCCTGAGTGCGGGAAATGTTTTTTACAGAAGGCCCATTTTTACAGACATCAGAGAACCCACAAAACCCTTGAGGTGAATTAGTGTCCTGGGTGCGGGAAATGTCTTCTATATGGATCATATTTTGCCGTACATCAGAGATCTCACACTGTGAAGAAGCACACCTTGATATACACCTCAGATAACACGTGGCTGAGCGCTCCTCTGATCTTTATCATGGAAGAAACACTTTATAAGGAAATCGGAGATCACTAAAGAGTTCAAAATTCTGTCTGGATTACTCTTTTAGGAGAGAGGAGGAGGGGGTGTCACTGCTGGTTGGGTCCCTCTAGGAGAGAGAAGAAGGAGGTGTCACTGCTGGTTGGGTTCCTCTAGGAGAGAGAAGGAGGGGGTGTCACTGCTGGTTGGGTCCCTCTAGGAGAGAGAAGGAGGGGGTGTCACTGCTGGTTGGGTCCCTCTAGGAGAGAGAAGGAGGGGGTGTCACTGCTGGTTGGGTCCCTCTAGGGGAGAGAGAAGGAGGGGGTGTCACTGCTGGTTGGGTCCCTCCTAGGAGAGAGAAGGAGGGGGTGTCACTGCTGGTTGGGTCCCTCTAGGAGAGAGAAGGAGGGGGTGTCACTGCTGGTTGGGTTCCTCTAGGAGAGAGGAGGAGGGGGGTGTCGCTGCTGGTTGGGTCCGTCTTGGAGAGAGAAGGAGGGGGTGTCACTGCTGGTCGGGTTCCTCTAGGAGAGAGAAGGAGGTGTCACTGCTGGTTGGGTCCCTCTAGGAGAGAGAAGGAGGGGGTGTCGATCCTGGCTGGGTCCCTCTAGGAGAGAGAAGGAGGTGGTGTCACTGTTGGTTGGGTCCCTCTAGGAGAGAGAAGGAGGGGGTGTCACTGCTGGTTGGGTTCCTCTAGGAGAGAGAAGGAGGGGGTGTCACTGCTGGTTGGGTTCCTCTAGGAGAGATAAGGAGGGGTGTCACTGCTGGTTGGGTCCCTCTAGGAGAGAGAAGGAGGGGGTGTCACTGCTGGTTGGGTCCCTCTAGGAGAGAGAAGGAGGGGGTGTCAGTGCTGGTTGGGTCCCTCTAGGAGAGAGAAGGAGGGGGTGTCACTGCTGGTTGGGTCCCTCTAGGAGAGAGGAGGAGGGGGTGTCACTGCTGGTTGGGTCCCTCTAGGAGAGAGAAGGAGGGGGTGTCACTGCTGGTTGGGTCCCTCTAGGAGAGAGAAGGAGGGGGTGTATCTTCTGGTTGGGTCCCTCTAGGAGAGAGAAGGAGGGGGTGTCACTGCTGGTTGGGTCCCTCTAGGAGAGAGGAGGAGGGGGTGTCACTGCTGGTTGGGTCCCTCTAGGAGAGAGAAGGAGGGGGTGTCACTGCTGGTTGGGTCCCTCTAGGAGAGAGAAGGAGGGGGTGTCACTGCTGGTTGGGTTCCTCTAGGAGAGAGAAGGAGGGGGTGTCACTGCTGGTTGGGTCCCTCTAGGAGAGAGAAGGAGGGGGTGTCACTGCTGGTTGGGTCCCTCTAGGAGAGAGAAGAAGGGGGTGTCAGTGCTGGTTGGGTCCCTCTAGGAGAGAGAAGGAGGGGGTGTCACTGCTGGTTGGGTCCCTCTAGGAGAGAGAAGGAGGGGGTGTCACTGCTGGTTGGGTTCCTCTAGGAGAGAGAAGGAGGGGGTGTCACTGATGGTTGGGTCCCTCTAGGAGAGAGAAGGAGGGGGTGTCACTGCTGGTTGGGTTCCTCTAGGAGAGAGAAGGAGGGGGTGTCACTGCTGGTTGGGTCCCTCTAGGAGAGAGAAGGAGGGGGTGTCACTGCTGGTTGGGTCCCTCTAGGAGAGAGAAGGAGGGGGTGTATCTTCTGGTTGGGTCCCTCTAGGAGAGAGAAGGAGGGGGTGTCACTGCTGGTTGGGTCCCTCTAGGAGAGAGGAGGAGGGGGTGTCACTGCTGGTTGGGTCCCTCTAGGAGAGAGAAGGAGGGGGTGTCACTGCTGGTTGGGTCCCTCTAGGAGAGAGAAGGAGGGGGTGTCACTGCTGGTTGGGTTCCTCTAGGAGAGAGAAGGAGGGGGTGTCACTGCTGGTTGGGTCCCTCTAGGAGAGAGAAGGAGGGGGTGTCACTGCTGGTTGGGTCCCTCTAGGAGAGAGAAGAAGGGGGTGTCAGTGCTGGTTGGGTCCCTCTAGGAGAGAGAAGGAGGGGGTGTCACTGCTGGTTGGGTCCCTCTAGGAGAGAGAAGGAGGGGGTGTCACTGCTGGTTGGGTTCCTCTAGGAGAGAGAAGGAGGGGGTGTCACTGATGGTTGGGTCCCTCTAGGAGAGAGAAGGAGGGGGTGTCACTGCTGGTTGGGTTCCTCTAGGAGAGAGAAGGAGGGGGTGTCACTGATGGTTGGGTCCCTCTAGGAGAGAGAAGGAGGGGGTGTCACTGATGGTTGAGTCCCTCTAGCAGTGTAGTCTGATTCAGCAGAAGCTTCAAAAGAAGACGTTGTGGTGAGAGAAGAGCTAGATATTGCTGATGGATGAAGAGAAGGGGAGATCAGACTACATGACAAGACTGACCATTTTGATGCAGTAGTTATCAGCTTGCAGAAGAATCTTTACTTGCTTGGAAAGAACCGCCTGCTTGGAGAAAGTGGCAAATATGACATTAACTGATGTAAAATTTTATATTTAAGTTGTAAAAATGCAAATATATTCGAACACAGTCTTTAATATGAAACAAGTGTAGAATAAATATTTCCATTCCTAAACTCCTGATATTCTTTGTAAGTCGATTGATAAAAGTCGTCCTTCAGATTTGTATGATGAAATTTTATTTTATTTTCCTTTTTCTAACACTACAAGTAAGGCCCATCCTGGAGGTTTTAGTTTTAGTCTTATTCTTGTATCTTAGTAGTTTTGTTTTACCGGCTTGTACTTGTTGGAACAGCCGACTCTCCCCCTTCTCATAAATCTCAGTCTGTAGTAGACTCCAATGATAAGTCCATCAGTTCATAGACCCATCTATCATTCCTCCCGTAATTCCTCATCCGCACCATCGCCAACTCCAAGCACAAGATCATCTTTCCTCCTCACTTTCACATCACATCTAACATAGAGAAACCCCCCTCCATCTTTTCTATGTCCCGTGTCCCTCTAAACAAGAGGATCAGCATGAATACAAACAGCCCAGTCTTGTAAAGGAGTCAAGCCGTGTTTCTGGAACACCAACCACATCTCCAACCACAAGATCATCTTTCTTCCTCACTTTCACATCACATCTAAAATAGAGAAACCCCCCTCCATCTTTTCTATTGCCGCATACACACGACCGTTTTTCATGGCGTGAAAAATGCCATTTTTTAAATTGGTCATCAAAAACGATCGTGTGTAGGCTCCAGAGCATTTTTAACGATGTGAAAAATGGCCTAAAAAAAATTAGAACCTGCTCTATTTTTTCACGTTGTTTTTCACGTCGTTCTTTTTAACGTCGTGAAAAATGGTAGTAAATGCGCATGCTCAGAATCAAGTTATGAGACGGGAGCGCTCCTTCTGGTAAAACAAATGTTCGTAATGGATATAGCACATTCGTCACGCTGTAACGGACTGAAGAGCATGAGGCTGAAAAGCGCAAATCGGCTCTCACCAAACTTTACTAATACGAGGATCAGCAAAAGCAGCCCAAAGGGTGGCGCCATCCGAATAGAACATCCCCTTTATAGTGCCGTCGTACGTGTTGTCGAACGTGTTGTACGTCACCGCGCTTTGCTCGAGCATTTTTTTTCACGATAGTGTATAGGCAAGGCAGGCTTGAGAGGAAACACGAAAAATCACGTCGAGAAAAACGTGTGTTTTTTCAATGACATTTAAAACGGCCGTGTGTGCGCGGCATAAGTCCTGTGTCCCTCTAAACAAGAGGATCGACATGAATACAAACAGCCCAGTCTTGTGAGGAGTCAAGCCGTGTTTCTGGAACACCAACTACATTCTCATTCCCATATATCATTCCACTCGTATTTCTTCCTCCGCACCATCACCACCTCCAACCACAAGATCAGCTTTCTTCCTCCCTTTCTGTTCACAAATAAACAGAGAAACCCCCCCCCCCATCTTTTCTATGTCCCGTGTGCCTCTAAACAAGAGGATCAGCATGAATACAAACAGCCCAGTCTTGTGAGGAGTTAAGCCGTGTTTCTGGAACACCAACTACATTCTCATTCCCATATATCATTCCACCCGTAATTCCTCCTGCGCACCATCACCACCTCCAACCACTAGATCATCTGTCAAGTCTCCTCAGAAATTAGCTCTGCCCAGGGTGATGATGTGAGCTCAGCTTGATTTATTCTTGGTAGAGTGGAATGGCATGGGGGCCGTGGATGGAAATTACTCCCAGAGTTTTCCTATTTAGACAGATGGACATGTGGAAAAAAAAACTGGTTTGTTGAAGGAGAAAAGAGAAGAGGGCTTACTTCCAGATGATAAAACCAACTGTTATGGGCTCATCGCAGTTATCAATACAACTGGCGTCCATTGGAGGGATTCACCCAAATTTAGCTGTCTACACACACAGGCAGATACAAATCTGGTGCACTTAAATACTTTGGAGTAGCCAAGTTATTCCTACACTCCTCTGACATTCCCTCAAGCTATCCTCTGAGCTGGAATCCTGGCACCAGGGCCGGGACAAGGAGTGGGCAGGAGTGGTGGCTGCCCTGGGCACTGTGGTATCATGTGAGGTTTGGGGGTACCATGAGGAGATGGGGACGAGGGGGATTTGTGTTGGGAGGGTGAAAATGGGGGTGGGGGAAGGAAATAAGAATTGTTCTACTGGGGGAAATTTAGGGAGGTGTGCTAAGAGTGTGGATTTGGGGGGATTTGTGTTGAGACTGGAGTTGGGGAAAGAGGATTTGTGCTAGGATGGGAGATTGGGTGTTTGTGCTAGAAAAGGTAAAATGGTGGGGGGGATTTGTGCTATAAGGGGACATTTTTTTGAAAAGGGGGAATTAGGGGGCATTTGTGCTAGGAGGGGAAATCTGGGGGGGGGGTGCTAGAATGGGAGATTGGGTGTTTGTGCTAGAAAAGGTAATATGGTGGGGGAATTTGTGCTATAAGGGGAATTTTTTGGGGGAAGGGGGGATTTAGGGGGCATTTGTGCTAGGAGGGGAAATTGGTGGGGTGGGTGCTAGGATGGGGGATTGGGGGAAGAGAATTTGTGCTATGAGGTACGATTTAGAGTGGGGGGAGAGGATTTGTGCTCAGGGGGGAAATTTGAGGGGTACAGGAATTGAGCTAGACATGCAGAATAGCGCTTTTTGGGGGGAGAGGAGATTTTTGCTGACACGTAAGGAACATACATCTTGCGGGGCACAGTATGGCATGTTTGCCCTGGGCTCTAGATGACCTTGTCCCAGCACTGCCTGGCACGATCACATTTACTGCCGCCCCCCGCAACCACCAGATAAAGGACTCGGTAGCTTGCCTCTAGTGATGAGTCGAACTGCCCCGGACTTGGTTCAAGCAGGATTTGGTGCCTTCAAAGATGTTCAGATTCCGAACCTGAAGCCTATTGAATTCAATGGGAGTTGAATCTGTCTGCACCCACCGGTGTCTATATCATCCAACAGGAAGCTGTCATGTATGGTTCTGGGAATGCAGAGCTGATAACAAGGAGTCCTCCTGGCTTCCAATCATTTTCATAAACTCAATTGATCAAGCTGATGCAGTGGAACCCCGGATTGCGAGTAACGCGGTTTCGCAATACGAGCACTGTATTGTGCTAAAAAGACTTGATTTGCGAGTGTTGTCTAGCAAAACGAGCAGGATTCTTGCCAAAGCGGGTGCAGTACCGCGTTTGGCCTGAGGTGGGGGGGCGCCGGAGCCGAACGGCCCCGATCGGCGGCGTTCGGAAACGTCCGGAAAGGCCAGAGGACAGTTCGGCTGACCTCGGCAAACCTTGGAAAGGCTCGTGAACGAAGTCCTTCCAAGGTCAGCCGAACTGTCCTCGGGCCTTTCCGGCCGTTTCCGAGTCTCTCCGGCGCCCCCTGCCTCTGGCCGCATGTGGTATTGCATGCCGTTGAAGTCAATGCGGAACAAATTATTTTCGTTTCCATTGACTTCAATGGGGAAACTCGCTTTGATATGCGAGTATTTTGGATTACGGGCATTCTGGAACGGATTATACTCGTAATCCGAGGTTCCACTGTATAGTTTTTGTTCCGTTCCTTCCAAAAAATGTAAGTAAATACATTGTAGCAATTCTCCGATTGATTGACATGCACTAGTAACAGCACTGCTAATCTAAGCCTCTATGATGAGCCGAAGGATGCCGCGTACACACGACCGTTTTTAATGTCATTGAAAAAAACGGCATTTTTCTCGACGTGATTTTTCGTGTTTCCTCTCAAGCCTGCCTTGCCTGCACACTATTGTGGAAAAAAATGTTCGAGTAAAGCGCGGTGACGTACAACGCGTACGACGGCACTATAAAAGGGGGAAGTTCCATTCTAAATACAATAAGTTGACGTGTTTCAGCCTACACGGCTTTAATCATAACCTAAACTAAGGCTAGGTAGGCTGAAACACGTCAACTTATTGTATTTATATTTTTCACAATATAGTGTATATCAATGCCAGTCAGATGTGCATGCTCATGTTTTTTTTTTTTAATCTTTATTGATTTTAACGTCACAAACAGACATACAACTTAAGCCTCGTACACACGATCGGATTATCCGACGGGAATTGTGTGATGACAGGCTGTTGTCGGAAAAATCCGACCGTTTGTGTTCTCCATCGGACAATTGTTGTCTGATTTTCCGCCAACAAATGTGGGAGAGCATGCTTTAAGATTGTCCGCCAACAATTGCGTGTTGTCGGATTTTCCAATCGTGTGTACACAAGTCCGTCGGACAAAACTCCAAAGTAAAACCGTGCATGCTCAGAAGCAATGCTCACCATAACACGACATTAGCAGAAGTTGCCCAAAGGGTGGTGCTAAAGAGCTGAAAACCCACGTAGTTTCGTGTTTGATTGGCCGACAATTCTTTGCAGTTTGTACGCAAGACAAGTTCCTGGCCAACGCCCCTCGGACACAAGTCCTACGCTTTGTCCGCAGAAAATCCGATCGCGTGTATGAGGATTTAGAGACAAAGCATTCACAGTGATGTAATTCTCGCAGGGGACTTGAAGTATAAAACATTATAGGGAACAGGTCTTTTTTTTCTTGGAGAATAGGTGCAGGAACTCCCCCTTTCTGAAGTCCTCCCTTGTCTCCGCCCCCTACCCACCTCTGAGCACCGTCCCTTGGTTCCACCTCCGAGCACCGTCCCTTGGTTCCACCTCCTAGTACCGCTCCTTTTAGAGAACACAAAACCAAGTATCATTTCTTGGTGCTCAGTAATTTGTATGGAATGTGGTAATGATAACAAGAAATGGACTAAAACAGATTCCCTGCAGCCAGCAACAATAGATCCCCCCTCTAGCAACAATAGATCCCACAACAATAGACACCCCCAGATAACAATAGACCTCCAGCAGAAACAACAGATCTCCCCAGAAGCCGAAGAAGGCTCTGCTAACCAATTTGACTATATCCTTTCACATTTCTTGGGACGGCCTCTGTGGGCACAGGTACATACCTCCCAACCAGCACGGATTCTGCGGGACTTTACTTTCGATACGATAGAGGGTACTTTCCCGCACAGCGCATAGAAAGAGGAGGCAGCACTTTTTTATTTTCGGACGAGATCGGCGCTTATTTACTATTTTAATGTCTGACGATCGCCGGCAGCACCCCCCCAGTTCATGGTTCAATAGTTGGGAGGTATGCAGGTATCCTTGTAGAGCAGCAAGCTATTGTTGACCGGCTGCTTCCAGAAGGTAAGAGACGGAGGGGCAGGTTTCCTCCAGTGATGGGCGATAGCTTTCCTAGCATAAAATAGAAATAGGCCGACCAAGGTGCGCCCGGCCACTGTAGGCAATAATTGTTCAAACAGACCCAAGACGGACATCGCGGCCGCCGGGCACCCGCGATTGCCCAGCAACTGAGCAGGACCATGGATCTCTGTGCGTAAACACACAAATCCACGTCCTGTCAGGGAGAGGAGACCAATGGTGTGTCCCTTGTACCGATCGGTCACCTCCCCCAGTCAGTCCCCTCCCCCTACAGTTAGAATCACTCCCTAGGGAACACATTTAACCCCTTGATCGCCCCCTAGTGGTTAACCCCTTCCCTGCCAGTCACATTTATACAGTAATCAATGCATTTTTATAGCAGGGATCGCTGTATAAATGTAAATGGTCCCAAAAATGTGTCGAAAGTGTCCGATTTGTCCGCAGTCATGATAAAAATCGCAGATCGCCGCCATTACTAGTATAAAAATGCTATAAATCTATCCCCTATTTTGTAACCGCTGGAACTTTTGTGCAAACCAATCACTATAGGCTTATTGCGATTTTTTTTTTACCAAAAATATGTAGAAGAATACGTATCGGCCTAAACTGAGGAACAAAAATTTGGTTTTAAAAGATAAATAATTGAATATTTATTTTAGGAAAAATAAATATTGTGTGTTTTTTCAAACTTGTCCCTCTTCTTTTGTTTATAGCGCAAGAAATAAAAAACGCAGAGGTGATCAAACACCACCAAAAGAAATCTCTATTTGTGGAGAAAAAAATATAAAAAATGTCATTTGTGTACAGCGTCGCATGACCGCGCAATTGTCATTCAAAGTGTGACAGCTGAAAAATGGCCTGGGCAGGAGGGGGGTGAAAGTGCCCTGTATTGAGGTGGTTAAGTAATATTTTTTTTTTTTGTATAATTCTCATTTAAAGGGGCGTAGTAGGTAGGGTGACCACATTTCCAAACTACCATTCAGGGACACCCCCCCTTCCCAAAAATCTGCTTGTGCTGTAACGAATCACAGCCCAGTGATTGGACACAAGAGGCGGGATTTATGATTTCTCCAATCACAAGCAGGGGGCGGGGATTGTGCTCCTCCAGGCATTCCCAGGCCAGGACAAGTACTGTCAGTGAGTAAAGCGGTGATGTGGTGGCCATTTTTGGGGGCATCAGATTGGCCCAGCGGGTGGCTGTGTCAGTTTCATTCCGGGACACTGTAATGTCCTGGAATGAATGTGCCCGGGACAGACCTGCAAAATGCGGGACTGTCCGGGACACGTGGTCACGCTAGTAGTAGGGAGTATGTCCTATCCCTACATACTTTTGCTAATAGGTGCCCCTCGTTCCCATCTCAAAAAGTTGGGAGGTATGATTATTTATGACCAAATCCATAATCAGTTTTTCTGCAAAACCAAAGGTGTCAATCATTCCTCCAATCCTTCCGAGGAGTAATATATTTCTCTGAATATAAAAATTAGTGCTCAGCTGTTGATAGAATTAAATGCAGAGGTATAAAAACACACAAGCATAAAAACAATGATAATAAGTGCAAAGTGAAAAATATTGTGCAAACTAAAGCCTCGTACACACGGTCGGACTTCAAACAAACTTTTCCGTGGATTTTTGTCCACGGAAAAGGAGGGTTGGCCGGGCACACCCATAGCATACACACGGCAGGACTTTTCTGCAAACTTTCCCAAAACTTTCCCAACATCACGTGGTTTTTCTGCTCTTTTCTGCTCTTTACCGCCACCCTTTGGTCAACTTCTGCTATTGTTGGTTGATTTTAACATTGGTTCTGGGCATGCGTGTTTGCACTTCGGACAAAAGTCCGATGGATTTCTGTACACATGGCAGGACTTTGCACCGTAGGACTTTTGTTGCCGAAAAGTTTGTCCGTTTGCAGAGCGTACTTTTGTCCGATGAAAACCGAAAATGTTTGTCCGATGGAGCGTACACACGGTCAGATTTTTTTGGAAAACTTGCTAATTTTGAAGTTTGTTGTCAAAAAGTCCTACCGTGTGTACGGGGGCTTTAGTAACGTGCCAAACAATGTAGTGTCCAAATAAACCTCAAATGCTGAAGAGGTATAAAACAGAATGCAAAATAATCATGGAAAAAACAAATAGTGCAAATGACATCTGCTCTGAAACAATCACATCTGTTGTGAAATATGTAAAATAAGCATAAAATGGAATGCAAAGGTGCATAGGTGAACGTGGTAAATCACAAAGTGTGATGCTAAAAGAAAAAAAAAGTCCAAAATGTGTAAACCCCCCCTTAAAAAGTGATGTGTGCAAATGTGCAGAGTGATGGCTCTTCAGTGCCTTCTGCTGAGGAAAATGGGGGGCCCCTTACCTCACTGCTGTGAGGTTACAGCATATAAGAAAAGCCTGAAGCCTCGTACATACGGCCGAGAATCTCGTCAGGAAAAAACACGTCGTTTTTCCTGACGAGATTCTTGACAAGAATCTTGTCCCGGCCGAGTGTACACACGCTCGATTCAAAAGAACCGCCGTTCTTTTGAATGGAACGAACGCGATGACGTTATCGACTATGACGAGCGTGCGCTCGTCACATTCGATGCCGCCGCCATCTTGCTACACCCTACCTATGCCTAGGAAGCTACCGCGCATGCGTCAAAGTCATTTCGAGCATGCGCGGGTTTCGATGGCGACAGGTAAACGTACACACTCTCGGGTTTCTTGTCGGGAAACAGGCCGACGAGAATCCCGACGAGAAAATAGAGAGCAGGTTCTCTATTTTTCTCGTCGAGATTCTGGCAGTTTTCTTGACGAGAAACCTGAAAGCCTTGTACACACGGCCGGTTTTCTCGGCAAGAAAGCTCTCCCGGCATTTTTCTTGTCGTTTCTTGACGAGAAAACCGGCCGTGTGTACGAAGTTTCAGAGTATCCAGCATAATCCAGCCTACCTGCATGGTGCCTTGGGTAATCCCTGCATATGGTCCCTGGTTGTGGGGAGCGGCTGTTATGCCGCGTACACACGACCGTTATTCATGTCATTTGAAAAAAACTTAGTTTTTCTCAACGTGATTTTTCGTGTTTCCTCTCAAGCCTGCCTTGCATACACACGTTCGTGAAAAAAAAAACGCTTGAGCAAAGCGCGGTGACGTACAACAACACGTACGACTGCACTATAAAGGGGAAGTTCCATTCGGATGGCCCCACTCTTTGGGACGCCTTTGCTGATCCTCGTGTTAATAAAGTTTGGTGAGAGACGATTCACGCTTTTCAGTCTTCGTGATTTTCAGTCCGTTACAGCGTGACGAATGTGATATCTCCATTACGAACGCTAGTTTTACCAGAACGAGCGCTCCCGTCTCATACTTGATTCTGAGCATGCACGTTTTTTTCCCCTCGTAAAAGCATACACATGACCGTTTTTCACGACGTTAAAAAGAACGACGTGAAAAACGACGAGAAAAAGTAGAGCAGGTTCGAATTTTTTTTCAGGCATTTTTCTCGTTGAGAAAAATGCTCTGGAGCATACACACGGCCGTTTTTCACGACCATTTTTAAAAAATTGCATTTTTCTTGTCATGAAAAATGGTCATGTGTTTGTGGCATTACGTCCGTGGTGTAAGGGGTCTCCGGATGCCGTGCATATATAATAGCAGAGAAGGTAAAAGAAATCCCAGGATAGTGTAGTATGTTTTAACTACAATTGCATTTATTGCATAAAGAGTATACAAGGTACTCACAAAACAAAACATGTGTATCCACGAGCGCCGAGCTCGCCTGCGTCACTTCCGGTTTCTCTCCCCTCTTGGTGAGACTGGAGATGACCCCATCTATAAGGATATACAGTACATACAGCACAAGGCCGTGTTCACACTGCGAGGTAGAGCTTCACGATTAATCCTTAAGAATCGAAATTGCAGTTCTTTTCCCTTCCCGATCTTCAAAACAGCATTTCACGATTCTATGTAACAAGTGCAGAGAGTTCTCTGAAAAAAAATCCAGGCAGCCTTCCCAATTTTATCACAACATCTCGGATAAGTATAAACAAAGTAACATTTCTTCTTAGATCAAAGGAATGAACTTCTGTCTGTAGATGAGGGAAGTTTAACCACTTAAAGACTAAACCTTTTTCTGGCACTTGCTGCTTACAAGTTAAAAATCATTATTTATTGCTAGAAAATTACTTAGAACCCCCAAACATATATATTTAGCAGAGACCCTCCAGAATAAAATGGTGGTTGTTGCAATATTTTATGTCACACTGTATTTGGAAAAAATACACTTTAATTCAATTTAAAAAAAAACAGTAAAGTTAGGTCAATTTTTTTGATATAATGTGAAAGATGATGTTTCGCCGTGAGAATCATGATCTTTATTCTGAGCAAAAAAAAGGTGATTCTCATTTTAGCTAAAATCGTGCAGCTCTACTACGAGGGCTTTGTGTGGGCTGTAGTTCCTCTGAGCGCCACAAGGTGGTAATCTCACGTATACCAGAGAGATAGGAGGTCTCTATGGAAGACAGGAAGTGATGTCACGTACAGACAGGAAGTTCCGGGTGACAGGTGAGTCGGGAGGAAGTAGAGAGAAGACATTGCTGGAACTGGAATCAGAGGAGGTAATAAGGTCTTATTTTATATTTACACCCAGTAACCCCCCCCCCCCCTTCATGTCCGTCCTCTTCCTCCATAGTCACTGTGACGTCTTTTATCTCCAGCAGATGATGATACACACATATATAGTGTGGAAACCTAGATTAACCCCTTCATGGTCAGAACATTTCCCCACTTACGGGGCCGATACATTTCCCTCATTTTGGAGATGTGTCACCTTTCCCACCTTAGCAATCCCTTGTAACGAGGGATGAGATTTGGATTCGGAATCTACTGAAATTTTACTCCAATTGTCAGGAAGAGTCAAACTTCTGGCTTCAGTCTCTCCTTGGTAAAGCCATTCATCCAGGCAGTCAAAGCCGCAATCGCCTGGAAAGACGCAGATTAGCCTCCCCAAGAGTCTACAAGCTACTTCCCATTCCTCAAAAGGAAGCAGGTTCTTTTCCCGTTGATGGGCAAGATTAGTCAAGTCATTCAGAAGGAATGGTCAAAGACTGATAAATAAAAAAATTATTTATTTTTTTGGGTCGGTTCAATAAACTATATACCCCTTACCAGAGTCGGGAACGCAGTCACTAAACTCCATGCCAGTGGTAGACGCGTTGGTGGTGCGACTCGCAAAAATATAACTTTGCCAATGGAGGATTCCGCTTCCTTCAAAGACCCTCTAGAAAGGCGAATCAACCTGGAGCTGAAGAGGAGCTACTTGGCCGCGGGAGCAGCGTGTAAGCCAGCTATTGCCCTCACATCAGTATCAAATGCCATAAGATCTTGGACAGATAATATTGAGATGGCTTTGCATCAGGATGTCCCCATGGAGGATATAATTAAGGCCTTAGAAGAGCTTAGATTGTCTGCAGACTTTGTCTGCGTAGCGGCCATTGACACGATCAGGTGCTCGGCAAGATCCATGTTGCATTCAGTAATGGCGAAGAGGGCCTTGTGGCTGAAACCCTGGACGGCCGATTTATCTTCCAAACAAAATTAGTGCAAAATCCCGTTCGATGGTAAAGCACTATTCGGAGACAAAATGGATAAAGCTATCTCCAGGCTGTCAGGAGGGAAGTCTGGTATGCTTCCACAGGACAGAAGGATGCAAAGATTCAGAGGTGGCTCCTCTAGGTTCCGCCAGTCAAACCCAAGGGATTTTAGGCAGTCGAGACAGCCCAGGGACAACAAAAGACCTTGGAAAGGTACTCGGGGATCCTTTTTTGTATAGGAAGATGAAAGCCCTTCCGGCTCCACAGGAGCAGAAGCAGTCTTTTTGACGCCAGAGGAACCCAGGCACTCCCGGTGGGAGCCAGGCTAAAGTCTTTTGTCCCAGTCTGGGCCACCTGCTGCCACGACCCCTGGGTTCTGTCAACAATTCAATGGGGGCACTTTTGGAATTTCTCTTACCCCCCCACCTCGGAACTCTTTCAAAGGAACAGAGATTCCATCCTCTCCACTGAAAGCTCAAGCTCTAAAAAAACTTCCTAACGTCACTCCAGCTTCAGGGGGCGGCTGTTCCGGTTCCCTTGGCAGAGCGCTTGGCAGGCTTCTACTCCACCCTATTTCTGGTCCCAAAGAGGACAGGTGGGTGGAGGCCTGTGATAGACCTAAAGAGGTTCAGCCGGTATATCTGCCCCGAAAGCTTCAAAATGGAGTCCCTGCAGACGATTATTCAGGCAGTCCAGCCATCAGATTGGATGATTTTGGTTGATCTGCAGGATGCGTATCTACACGTGCCAATTCTACCTGCATTTCAAAAATATCTGAGATTTGCAGTGGGACGGACCCACCTACAGTTTCAAGCCCTGCCTTTCGGTCTGTGCACCTCTCCCAGGGTGTTCACCAGGATACTAATCTGCTTTGGTTCCCCTGGGGGAGAGGGGCTTGAGGATATACCAATACCTGGACGACATCCTCCTCATAGCAAGCAATCCGGATCAGTTGGTACGTCACCGGGAAATTCTTCTACAGACCTTAAAAGAGCTAGGGTGGCTGGTGAATTCCGACAAGAGTCAACTAACGCCAACACAGCAGATAATCTATGCGCAACGTTCTACACTCAGGAGGGGACAGTGTCATTACCACCGCCGAAGGCAAGGATTGTCATCCAGAGAATGATCAAAGTCATCCGGAGCCCGTATCTGACGGCTTCACAATGACTGAGCCTCATTGGCACAATGTCTTCCTGTATACCCATGGTTCCTTCGGCACATTGGCACTTGAGGTATTTCCAGACTGGTTTCTTGGCGCAGTAGAAGAAACGACTATCTCAGACGATCCTGCTGACGGGAAAAATGCGCAGGAGCCTTCGCTGGTGGACAGTTCTGGAAAACCTCTCCAAGCCTCATCACCTGGGCTCCCTTCCTTGGATCACAATTGCGTCCGCTTGTAAGCAGACAGGGCTGGGGAGCCCATTGCGGGCAAACCAGAATACAGGGGAGATGGTCATACACCACCCAGGGAGTGGTATCCAACATCTTTGGAGATGAGGGCAGCATTCTTGGCACTGACCTCTTTGGCACCCCAAATCAGAGGCCAGAGAATACTCCTACTCCTAGACAACAGGGCAGCTGTCGCTTATCTGCAGAAGCAGGGAGGCACTCGCAGCAGGTCACTCCTCAAGGAGGTAGAGCCGATCATGCTCTGGGCGGAGCAGAACCTCCTGGACCTCAGAGCAATGTATCTGCCAGGCAGGTTGAACACGGAAACAGACACGTTATCCAGAAACTTCCTGGACAACAACGAGTGGGCTCTCCACCCTCATGTCTTCCTTCAGATTGCCAACATATCGGATCCCCCTCGGGTAGATCTGTTCGCCTCCCCGAAGAACGCCAAGCTGGATAGGTTCTTCTCTCGGCTGCCGCATCCACAAACCGAGGCAGTGGATGCCCTGTCATGTCCCTCGAGGTTCACCACGGCATATGCCTTTCCTCCCAGGCCATTAATATTCAAATTCCTCCTGAGGCTCCTCAGAGAGCCAGTCCAGGTGGTGGCAGTACTTCCGTATTGTGCCTCAGTGTGGGCTCTCCAATCAAGATCCCTCCTTTCCCTCAACTTCTGTCGCAGGGCAGTCTAGTTCATCTAAACCCTCAGAAGTTGAATCTTTGAATCTGGAGGTTGAGAGGCGAAGGTTCGAATCCCTAGGGTGTTCCCCAGGAGTCATAACAACCCTTCTAAAAACCAGGAAGCCTGCAACTAATGCCATATATTCAAAAAGCTGGGACAAGTTCTTGTCATTTGCTTCCGGAAATGGATTTGATCCAATCCTTCCCTCTACTTCCCATGTTCTACGATTCCTTCAGACAGGACTTGGTCTGAGCTCCCTCAAAGTGCAGGTAGCAGCAATCTCTGCCGCAACAAATAAGAGATGGGACGGAGGATCCTTTAGAGGTGTATTGAAGATTCACCCTCCTGTCAGACGATCATTTCCTAAGTGGGATCTGTCCCTAGTCCTGGAAGTTCTATCTGACCATCCCTTTGCTCCAGTGGAACAAGTAACAATATGGAACCTGACACTAAAGACGGCTTTCCTGCTAGCCATTACATCTGGCAAAAGGATCTTGGAACTTCACTCTTTAGGGATAGGTGACGACCACATCTCCTTCTTCCCCGACAGAGTGGAACTTCGCCCCCTTCGGGGGTTCACACCAAAGGTCACTACTCCAAGCCACCTGTTGGAACCCTGGGCACTACCAGTGTTTACAGACACGGATTCAGAGTCTTGTCACGAACTGGATGTATCTCGAGTGCTCAGGGCCTACCTAGAAGCCACCGGCCCCTTCAGAAATTCGGAGAGACTTTTCATCGTACCGTTCGGTAAATACAGGGGCAAAGAAGCTTCCATCAGAACTCTGGCATCTTGGGCTGTAAAGTTAATCCAGAAGGCCTACAGGGTGAAGAATATGGAGCCTCCATCCCGAGTGAATGCTCATTCTACAAGGGCAGTCTCAGCTTCCTGGGCAGCAAGGGCTAATGTTTCGTTGGAGAAGGTGTGCAGGGCTGCCACCAGGTCTTCTCACCATACGTTCCTCAGACACTACCATATTGATCCAGGAGCGCTCACGACTGTTGAGTTTGGAAGGAGGGCAGTTCAGGCTGCTATGTCCTCTTCTAATTAAACATTTATTGTTAAGCAATTATCCCACCCATGTCAGCTAGTTATTTATCACAGGTATGCTGCCATGGAGGCACCAGGAAAACGGAAAATTGTATCATACTTACCAGTAATTTTCCTTTCCTGGTGCCTATCCATGGCAGCATACGCTCCCACCCTTATGCTATTCACTAGTCCTGAAGGAGGAGTCGAGGCGGAGCTCTATCACAGGTATGCTGCCATGGATAGGCACCAGGAAAGGAAAATTACTGGTAAGTATGATACAATTTTCCATTTTTTCACTCACCCATAATGCCTTGTGTAGTAGGGTGACCAGACATCCCCGGTTTCCGGGGACAGTCCCCGGATTGAGGACACTGTCCCCGTACAAAGTCTGTCCCCGGTTTTGTCCCCAGGTTGGATTTGAACAGGGGCAGGGGCAATTTCAAAGACAGTCTGCAGAATTAAAAAAAAAAAATCTGAATTACACGAACCCCCCCACCCTACCTGTCCTACTAGCTTAGAGGCATGTATTTTTTTCCAATTATCTGTGCCCCTTTCTGATGATCATGTGCTGGTCGGAGCGGAGGGAATATTTCTTCAGTTTTGGGTGCCCATTCAACTATGCTTGCATGTTCTTCTGCCTTGGCACAAGTCCCGGCCCGGCCTGCCTGCTTATCTCCTTGCCTTCCCTTCCCTTGCGGAGTGATCTTCCTCCGCACCCCACCCAGTAGTAGCCGGGGGCCTGGAGAGTTAAGCCCCGTACACACGGCCGAGATTCTCATCGAAAAAAACATGTTTTTTTCGACGAGATTCTTGGACAAGAAACTTGTCCCGGCCGAGTGTACACACGATCGACTCAAAGAACCCGCGGTTCTTTGAATGGAGCGTACGCAGTGACGTCATCGACTACGACGAGCATGCGCTCATCACATTCGATGCCGTCGCCGCCATCTTGGTATACCTTATCCAATGCCTATGAAGCTACCGCGCATGCGTCGAATTCATTTCGAACATGCGCGGGCTTCCCGGAGGACAGGTAAGTGTACACACACTCACTTTTCTCGTCGAGAAACAGGCTGACGAGAATCTCGAAGAGAAAATAGAGAGCAGGTTCTCTATTTTCTCGTCGAGATTCTTGTCGCTTTTCTTGACGAGAAACCATACACACGAACAAATTTCTCGGCAAGAAATCTCTGCCAGCAAGTTTCTTGCTGGTTTTTGCCAAGAAACTCGTTCGTGTGTACGAGGCTTAAGACTTGAAAGGCTGGAAGCGGGCAGGGGCGGCCACGGGCAGAGAGTTGCTGATTGCCGCCACTAGTAAAAAAAAAAAAGATATGGCCCCCGGATTTCATTTTAAAAATCTGTTCACCTTATTGTGTAGCCTTCGACCATGGTCAGCAAACTCATAGCAGCTAATAATGGGGATGAAGTTTGTCAAACGCCAATAAACCTAAACTATGTGTTGATTACCACTACCATCAACCCACATATTATCCCCTATACATCCTTATGCTAATAATGTACAACTGGTACAGTCCAGATACTGTAATTCTCTGCTATCTGTCTACAGAGAAACCGCATTGAACACATCAATGAGGATGGAGGAGGACCGGAGTCACATGACTGAGAGGATACTAAACCTCACCCTGGAGATCATCTACCTGCTGACCGGAGAGGTGAGGAGGATTCTGGGAGGTCACATGACATCACTCTTATCTCTATTAATAAAACACAGACCTGACCGGAGAGGTGAGGAGGATTCTGGGAGGTCACATGACATCACTCTTATCTCTATTAATAAAACACAGACCTGACCGGAGAGGTGAGGAGGATTCTGGGAGGTCACATGACATCACTCTTATCTCTATTAATAAAACACAGACCTGACCGGAGAGCTGAGGAGGATTCTGGGAGGTCACATGACATCACTCTTATCTCTATTAATAAAACACAGACCTGACCAGAGAGATGAGGAGGATTCTGGGAGGTCACATGACACCACTCTTATCTCTATTAATAAAACACAGACCTGACCGGAGAGGTGAGGAGGATTCTGGGAGGTCACATGACATCACTCTTATCTCTATTAATAAAACACAGACCTGACGAGAGGTGAGGAGGATTCTGGGAGGTCACATGACATCACTCTTATCTCTATTAATAAAACACAGACCTGACCGGAGAGGTGAGGAGGATTCTGGGAGGTCACATGACATCACTCTTATCTCTATTAATAAAACACAGACCTGACCGGAGAGGTGAGGAGGATTCTGGGATTCTAACATGATATTCTTATTGGTTCTCCAATACAGAGATTTCCTCTTGTGAAGTCTGGTGATCATATGACCATCACAGTGCCTCCATGTGACTCCCTAAAACCTGAGAGACACAACATGGAGAAGATTCTAGAAGTCACCAAGAAGATGATGGAGCTGCTGACTGGAGAGGTGAGCGGTGCCGGGAATTCTGGGACATTATCCAGTAACAGACAAGGGATGTGTCTGGATGGTGACTGTATCATTGTGTGTGTCAGGTTCCTATAAGGTGTCAGGATGTCACTGTCTATTTCTCCATGGAGGAGTGGGAGTATTTAGAAGGACACAAGGATCTCTACAAGAACGTCATGATGGACAATCAGCCGCCCCTCACATCACCGGGTAAGAGGAGACTTTATTGTAAAGGAGAGAGCAGTACGGAGGCTCCACCTAGATCCCCCATCATCTGATAAACACATAGAAACAATGTATTCAGTCAGTGTGTGTGTTTCCTACAGATGGATCCAGTAACAGAAACCCACCAGAGAGATGTCCCCGTCCTCTGTATTCCCGGGATTCCACACAGGAAGGTCACACCATCCCCCACCATCATCAGGTAAATGAGGAACAATCACTGATAGTTAAGATTTAAACACACATGTTTGTTACAATGAATGTTTTATTATATATTCAGATTGAAAATCTCGGGGATGATAATGTTGTGAAAGAAGAGTTTAAAGAAGAGGATGAGGAGTATGGTGTGGCTCACTATCTTAAGGTAGATGATTGACAATTATTGGTAGTTATATTTTATACACAAGTGTGTTTGTTACAGTGAATGTTTTATTATATATTCAGAGTGGAAACCTCGGGGATGATAATATTGTTGTTAAAGAAGAGTATGAAGATGAAGGTTATGGTGTGATGAAGGACAAAGACATTATAGTGGAGCCAACAAATACCAGCAATTCACCAGAGAGATGTCCCCGTCCTCTGTATTCCCGGGATTCCACACAGGAAGGTCACACCATCCCTCACCATCATCAGGTAGGTGGAGTTGAGGGTCGGGAACATAAAGTGATTGAACACTCTGACATGTGGAGACGATGTGTGGACTCTGCAAGATGATATTTTCTATGTGATCTCACATCATAAATACTTCTATGTTACAGATGTTATTTTCTGCCATTCTGTTGGTTTAGGGTGAAGATCTGATGACCATGAAAGTTGAGGGTGAAGTAGAAGAGACGTATGTGAGGGATGATCAGCAATATACGGAGGAGTCTGGAATGACGAGGACATTCATAGAGGAGGACACTCCTACAGAGATCAGCACAGGTGACCCATAATATATTCTTCTCTTATCTCTGCTCTGTTACTGCTCACTGATTGGTCCAGAGAAGGCCTAGAACTCTGTGATAACATAGCAGTCTTGTTGGGATGAAAAGTAAGAAGAAGTGGCCTAGCTTTGGTTCAGGCTTTACTATGATTGAAATTTGGAAATCAAGTACACAGCTTCCCAAACCCAATGATATCTACGGGAACCTATTCTTGTATGTTTTTCTGGCCTTTTCAAGGTCAGTTTGCAAGTGGACTGATGTACAGTGCCATTGGTTGCTAGGATGCAGGCAGTCACCAGCGTATTAGCAACCAACATGTGGAAAGCTGTAATTAATAAAGGACTTCCTGCTGCACCAGCCAGCGGATTGACCGAATCCGGCCACTTTGTTTATCCATTTACCGAGCTGCAATCACCTTTGGTGCAGGTCCAACTTATGGGCAACCTAAAGTTCCTCTCTAGTAAGGTTGTTTTTTTCTTACAGTTGTGTATTGGCTTTTTGTGTAAGTCTTTTCTCTTTTTTACTACTGATCTGTTACTCTGTCAACCACTTGCCGATGGGCGGCTCATACGGGCACAATCACATACAATGAGGAAAATAATGATTGGCTCCCCTGCAGATTGTGTAAGTTTGTCCACTTACAAAGAAATGAAGGGTCTATAATTTTTATCATAGGTGTATTTTATATGATAGAGACAGAATAACAAACAAAAATCCAGAAAAAAACACGCGATACAAATGGTATAAATGGAGTTGCAGTTCAGTGAGTAAAATAAGTCAAGAAAATAGAGTGTGGCTCGAATGTCCTCACAGTATTTGGCACCTCATCCCAAATGTTATATAGCAAAAAGATGGGAGGATAGGAAATAGGGATTATAGCGGTGCTTAAGGAAGTAGAAATTATAGACAGTATTTAAAAGATTAAAATGTTTTATTTCTTACAAAAATAGGATATAAGTTGAACATACAATACATACACTGGTGCGTTAAAAGCAACAGAGCAATATAATGCAAGTAATACTGGCCAAGGAATTAGCGGCCTACTGAGGTTACAAAATGATAGATCCCTACATGTTTCGCCAAACATTGGCTTCTTCAGGGGAAATAGTGGTAACCTGCATATGTATAATGGCTCTGGAAAGACAAAAATACAACTTAATAGATACTCACAGATAATCATATATTGAAACTTAAATCGACAGCATATTTCAGTTAGTAGGCTAGGAACATGGCATGGCTCAAAAAAGTTCTCTCCGAACCGGGAATAGTCCCAACCGCCAAAACCCACAAACCCCGCTATCTACCTAGACACCCCCAAAAGGGCTGGGCCAGCACCGGGACCGCCTCGGGGCAGCAGTCTTTGAAATTTCTACTTGAGTAAAATAAGTATTTGATCCCAAAGCAAAACATGACTTAGTAGTTGGTGCAGAAACCCTTGTTGGCAATCACAGAGGTCAGACGTTTCTTGTAGTTGGTGACAGGGTTTGCACACATCTCGGGAGGAATTTTGGTCCACTCTTCTTTACAGATCTTCTCTAAATCCTTAAGGTTTCTTGGCTGTCGCTTGACAACTTGAAGTTTCAGCTCCCTCCATAAATTCTTTATAGGAATAAGGTCTGGAGACTGGCTAGGCCACTTCATGACCTTAATGTGCTTCTTCTTGAGCCACTCATTTGTTGCCTTGATGGTTTATTTTGGGTCATTGTCATGCTGGAAGACCCATCCACCACCCATCTTCAGTGTTCTGGCTGGGGGAAGAAGGTTCTCATCCAAGATCTTACAATACATGGCCCCGTCCATTGGCCCCTCAATGCGGCAAAGTTGGTCTGTACCTTTAGCAGAGAAACACCCCAAAGCATCATGTTTTCACCTCTGTGCTTGACCTTAAGTGGTTACAATTCCTATAAATACTTATTAAACATAAAAATACTGAAAAACGTATCTCTCCAGAAGAAAATACTGCAGCAAGCTCCCTCCAGTGCTGCATATCACCAGAAGCCTAGGCCTATGGTCACTTGTTCTATGGTAAAGGGTCTACAAGTCTGAACTTTGACCCTCTTGTCTATTAGAGATCACATGACCCAGTGCCTAGGCTTGTGGTTGTGTAAAGAGCACTCCCCTCCCAGTCCCCATTGGTTCCTGCTCTTCTGACAAGGCTGTGTAAATGTAGAAGTGATCTGGGAGGAGGACCAAAGGCCCTTTGACTGAAGAGGGGAAGAGTCCCAGCTGGTTGGGACCTCCACAGAGAACATCTCCTCACTCATATCTACCTGATCCAGATGGAATCTTGATGGAAGTGAACTAACCCTCTCATATCTATTGATGATGTTTTTCTATTTTTCCAGGACACGCCATGGAGAAACCCTCAAAGGATCGTCTCACTTTATCTCCAGGATGTAAAATGGAAGATGAGGACATCACAGGAGATTGTGGAGGAGAAAAGACAATGAGCTCCACTATGGATGGAGGACTTCACAGTGTGGATAGACCATGGAATCCCTCCGACTCTGAGGAACCTCGTACTGTGGGGGGTGGGGCCGGAATTCAGGGGGAGGAGACATTTCCCTTTCCTGAATGTGGGGAAAGTTTTAGCTCTGATTTAGGTTTTTTAATACATCAGGGATCTCACAGGGAGGAGGAACATCATTCCTGTTCTGAGTGTGGGAAATGTTTTGTATATAAATCACATTTGGTCAGACATCAGAGAACTCACACGGGTGAGAAGCCGTATTCCTGTCCTGAGTGTGGAAAATGTTTTACAACAAAATCAGCACTTGTTGAACATCAAAGATCTCACACTGGTGAGAAGCCGCATTCTTGCCCTGAGTGTGGAAAATGTTTTATAAGGAAATCAGAACTTGTTGTACATCAAAGATCTCACACTGGTGAGAAGCCGCATTCTTGCCCTGAGTGTGGAAAATGTTTTATAAGGAAAGCAGCACTTGTTGTACATCAAAGATCTCACACTGGTGAGAAGCCGTATTCTTGCCCCGAGTGTGGAAAATGTTTTATATGGAAATCAGCACTTGTTGTACATCAAAGATCTCATACTGGTGAGAAGCCGTATTCTTGCCCTGAGTGTGGAAAATGTTTTATAAGGAAATCAGTACTTGTTGTACATCAAAGATCTCACACTGGTGAGAAGCCGCATTCTTGCCCTGAGTGTGGAAAATGTTTTATAAGGAAATCAGCACTTGTTGTACATCAAAGAAGTCACACGGGTGAGAATCCGCATTCTTGCCCTGAGTGTGGAAAATGTTTTATATGGAAATCAGTACTTATTATACATCAAAGATCTCATACTGGTGAGAAGCCGCATTCTTGCCCTGAGTGTGGAAAATGTTTTATATGGAAATCATCACTTGTTGTACATCAAAGAAGTCACACGGGTGAGAAGCCATATTGATGTTCCGAGTGTGGGAAAAGTTTTTCAAGTAAGTATAAACTTTCATGTCATCAGAGAGTGCACACAGCCAAGACGCCATATGTCTGCCCCGAGTGCGGAAAATGTTATAGACAAAAAGCAGAACTACGTATGCATCAAAAATCTCACAAAGGGTAGAAACCGTAATCCTGCGCTGAGTGCGGGAACAAAAGTATGTTACACCGTTTGATGGAAATTAAAATGATCAACCTACAGAGGGCTGAATTCAAAGACACCCCAAAAATACTCATCTTTTCTGACTGTTTTTCACTAGTTTTGCATTTGGCTAGGGTCAGTGTCACTACTGATGGCATTAGGCGATACCCGGACCCTATAGAGGCTGCACAGGCAGTCCAACTCCTCCAGGATGGCACATCAATACGTGTGATTGCTAGAAGGTTTTCTGTGTCCCAAGAGCATGGAGGAGATCCCAGGAGATGGGCACTTACTCTAGGAGAGCTGGACAGGGCCATAGAAGCTCCTTACCCCATCAGCAGGATTGGTATCTGCTCCTTTGTGCAAGGAGGAACAGGATGATTTCTGCCAGAGCCCTACAAAATGGCCTCCAGCAGGCCACTGGTGTGAATGTGTCTGATTTAACAATCAGAAACAGACTTCATGTGGGTGGCCTGAAGGCCGACGTCCTCTAGTGCAGTGGTCATCAACCCTGTCCTCAGGGCCTACTAACAGGCCACATTTTATGTATTACCTTGGGGGAGATGCAGACTAGAATACTGCAATCACTGAGCAGCAAATGATATCACCTGTGATGTATTTCAGTTATCTTGCAAACCTGTCCTGTTTGTGGGCCCTGAGGACAGGGTTGATGACCACTGTTCTAGTGGACCCTGTGATCACTGCCCGGCACCGTGGAGTTGGATTGGTATTTGCCATCAAACACCAGAATTGGCAGGTCCACCACTGGCACCCTGTGCTTTTCACAGATAAGAGCAGGTTTACCCTGAACACATGTGACAGACGTGAAAGGGTCTGGAGAAGCCATGGAGAACATTATGCTGCCTGTAACATCGTTCAGCATGACCGGTTTGGTGGTGGGTCAGTGATGGTCTGGGGAGGCATATTAATGGAGGGACACACAGACCTCTACAGGCTAGACAGTGGCACCCGGACTGCCATTGGGTATCAGGATGAAATCCTTGGACCCATTGTCAGACCATACGCTGGTGCAGTGGGTCTTGGGTTCCTCCTGGTACATGACAATGCCCGGCCTCATGTGGTGAAAGTGTGCGGGCAGTTCCTGAAGGATGAAGGCATTGATATCATTGAATAGCCCCCACACTCGCCTGACCTAAATACAATAGAACACCTCTGGGACATTATGTTTAAGTCCATCCGACGCCGACAAGTTTCACCTCAGACTGTTCAGGAGCTCAGTGATGCCCTGGTCCAGATCTGGGAAGAAATACCCCAGGGCACCATCCATCATCTCATTAGGAGTATGCCCCAATGTTGTCAGGTATGCATACAAGCACTTGGGGGCCACACAAACTATTGAGGACCATTCTAAAGTTTCAGCAAAATGGACTATCCTGCTGCGTCATTTTTTTTTTACTTTGATTTTCGGGGTGTCTTTGAACTCAGCCCTCTGTAGGTTGATAATTTTAATTTCCATCAAATTATATGGCATCCTTTCCTTCCTAACACATTACCCAGTCCACACCAGTATAGATCTGTTATATTCTTAATATCTAAAATCTAATTTGGCCATAAAAATATTATTGAGAATATGAATTCCTATAATTGTATGAATGGTTGGGCTTCTGAGCTAATGACTTCCAAATGTGACATTTGAACTTGAGTTATCAATTTCTAGAAGCTGTCAAGACATATTTATTAATGTCTTAAACATGTAGACTGATGTTCTGTTTAAAAAGATGCATTCTTAGGCAGACTGAATGCCCCTCACCCACATCCTGTAATTAGACACGCTGCTAAGAGCTAGGCATTTCCTATGGAGAAATCATGTATAAGTTTAAACAGATGTTGTTTTTCAAGTGTCACTCTTTTTTGGGTCTGATTCCCTCCTATTTTGGGGAGTGAAAGGGAGGTAATATTGAAAATACTGAGGGAGTGGTTACTTTTCGGCGGCAATTCAAACAAAGGTTCCTGAAGTTTATAAATAAGCTTGAGCTGAAAGCAAGGGTCTCTTACATCTTTCATCCATCTACAGAAGCACACAGATTTTGTTCAGCTGCTATTCAGCATACACAGGGTTAATCGGCCATCTTTAAAGACATCTTTAAAGGACATCTCTAAGGAAAAGAAGCACAAGGCATCTCATATATTGAACTTTCTTTTATACTTGTGTAGCGTGTATGTACTTTCCCGGGTGTAATTTGAACTTGGCAGAGACATCAGTGATGTGTAATTCCCTGCAGCCCAGCAGGTGGCGCTGTCGCCCTGCGCTGGGGTTGAATCATTGCTATGTGCCGTGCCTCCTTTTTGTCCTTCCTCTGCAGCGGTATGGTGGGGAGGGGAACTTGCCGTGCTTGCTGGGAGAGCGTATAAAGGGGCCGGCCATCTTTGTCACGGGGTCGAGTCCCAGGCACCTTCAGCCTGTGGGGCGGTGGTTCGTGTCGGTCCTCCAGGCGGCCTAGGCCTAGAGGACAGCCGGAGGTTGTGTTCCATCCCAGGCACCTGGGGTGAGGTACTCGGATGGAGGTCTGGAGCTCAGTGCCCAACACTGAGTTCCGCGAGGGAAGGAGATCCTAGGGTACCCAAGGATTGGGTACCCGAATCCGGAAGGTGTAATGGACCGGGGGGAGCTCCTCACTCGAAGACCTGGTGCAGCATATTGCCAGTGACGGGTGAGCCTCTCATCGGAGACCGTCTGGAAGGAAATCCCCCCCCCCGCTCGGGGACCGCAACTCACTTTCAGGGAGGAAAGCTGAGAACACATTGTGTCTGGGCCTACTCGCATCCACACCTCCTTTTCTGTTCTGTTTCTACCAAGAGAGTTCAACTGATTGTGTTCATTCGAGAAGAATAAAGGAGTGTTGGACTTTAATGTTGTGGGGCTTGTAACGGCACCCCAAATACGAAAGGGGGGAACGCCGTTTAGATCTCTTCCCTCTCCTAGACACAAATTCACTGCCGATCCTCCAAAACCAGACGACCACTTCCCATAGGAATTAATCCTTCTGAAAGAACTAGACGCACTCTGTATCTTTCAGGGATAGACTCACTTTATTGCCAAAAACATTGTAACCTTTATACACATCCAATACTGCATTAATCTAAAATGAACAATGGTCCAGCTCCACCCACAACATAACAAGACCCAATACACATTTGACAGTAGGCTTGCTCTTGTCTCCCTCTACCCATCTCTTAGAAGGCAACAGCTAATCCCTTTATGTTTAAATAACTATGCATGACCTTTATATTCACCAGACTGGCTGTTACTTTACAATACACACAAGGACAGACTTAATTTCCCCAATCCACATAACCACAAACAATGAACAGGTCTTTTAGAAGCTGGGATTAGCATTACACTAGGCAGACAGGTGATTGAGGCTGAACACCTCAGTATCTCTCAATTAACCTGTTGAGTGCAGAATCAGTAAATAGTCCTTTACAGATATCCTTGGGAATATGGTGGATAAATATTACAGACCCATTTTAGGTAGTCCAAGATATATGTCTTAGTGTCCATTATTTCCTGGCTCACCCTGTGTCCAAAGTGACCCTCCTGTCACAGGGCTCATTTCCTGACAGACATTGTTCAAGGCAACTCTCGGTGGAGGCTCCAGGTGCACAGCACTGACCCGAAGGTAAAAGAACTTTGCTTATACCACACTGACACCTGTGGTGGAGGCCAGGCGTGGTGTCCCCGCTCCCTTCACCTCTGAAGGTACCCCTAGACAAGAGAAAGACGAGCTGAAGAAAAAGAGGGGAGTGAGGAGGGTGCTACACTTGAACTCCATCTTGAAACCTTTTTGAAGCATTTGAATTAATATACTGTATTAATTATTTTATTAGTGTGTATAATAAAACACACGGTTTGATTTCAAGCTGATTCACAAAGTTTGTCTCAGGCGAATACATTAAGAAGGTTAGGAAAAAACCTTAAACGGGTAAACCATACTTTTTACAAGATCCCAACACATTACCCAGTCCATACCAGTATAGATCCTAACACATTACCCAGTCCATACCAGTATAGATCCTAACACATTACCCAGTCCATACCAGTATAGCTTCTAACACCCCATGCCATTTGTTTTACAATCCCTTGCCTATCTAGAAAAAAGTCATTACAAGGTGGATTATATTATGTTATATAGCACATTTATAGACATTCATACATGGACATTTCTTTACAATTTATACACACACATATATCTCCTTCATGATCACTTTTCATTTATTTATTCACATTTATCATTCTTCACATTTCCCTATGTAATTGTCACACAGTCTGTTTGGCAGTAGCACGCATTGTGCACATTTTGTGCATTTAAATTGTATTATTTATCATTTATTAATTAATTCATCATTATGTTTTTTTGGAGTACTTGTAAATCACTATTATTATTATTTCAATTCACACGAATATCACATAATAATTATTTCACATGCATGAATACATTTACATCTATGGCTTACCATCTCCAAAAAACATTTTCACATTTTTCACTTTTCATTTATTTTTTCATTTAAAAAGATTTTTTCGTTCATTTTTTGAACTTAATTAATTGACATTCATACCTATCACTGCTATATTCATTCACTTCAAATAATACACACACACACTTTGGTGTGTCTATGTTTAAGCATTAAGTGTTTAGTTTATAATTTATACACATTTTGTATTCTTGTGAATGGTCTTTAAAAGAGTGCTATTCCCTTCCCCCCTCTCCCTTTCTTGGGAGTGCCGGAATCAAACATAAGGTTATCCCAGTCAGCTGTGTTCTTTCAGTACTGATTGGTGTAAAGTCACTTTATTTTTAATTTATACCTCTATTGATTCCCACACACCCTAGCTATGAGTAAGCGTCAATTCGTGACGTGAAACGCGTTAGCCACCCTTCCCTGCATGCACACTATCTGCATTTGTTGTTTTGGATTTATGGATTTATTTTGAATTTGGATTTTTTACTTGAAATTTTGGAATAAATAACTGTCTATACAGAGTGCGGCAGTCCAGGGTTTCTTTTTCTCCCGGGCATCCATGTACGTCGTCCTGAGCATGAGCTGCCTGTGCAGTTGGCACGCTCTGTGATCAGTGAGTCAATGAGACTCGATTAATCACTGATCCGAGTAAGGGGCTGATCCCGTCCCCTTACCACGTGATCAGCTGTCGGCCAATGACACTCTCCAGACCCACTGCTGCTATCAGTGCTGCCAATCAGTGCATCATCATTATCAATGTCACCTATCAGTGCCCTTGAGGGCTGCCTATAAGAGCCCTTCAATGCTGCCTTTCAGTGCCACTTCACCAGTGTACCCATCAGTGCTGCCTCACCAGTGTCACTTATCAGTGCTCATCAATGAAAGAGAAAAATTACGTGTTTGTAAAATTTTATAACAAACTATGAAAAATGTTTTAATTTTTTTCAAAATGTTCTGTCTTTTTTTGGTTGTTTAGCAAAAAATAAAACCCCCAGTGGTGATTAAATACCACCAAAAGCTCTATTTGTGGCAAAAAAATTATAAAAATGTCATATGGGTACAGTGTTACATGATCGCGCAGTTGTCATTCAAAGTGTGACAGCGCTGAAAGCTGAAAATTGGCCTGGGCAGGAAGGGGGTCAAAGTGCCCGGTAGGCACGTGGTTAACACATCTGCAGTCACAGAAATTACATCTGGGTTGGAAAAAAAATCAAACAGAACAGAACTTTGCCAGCAGAGTCAGGGTTCAGGACCTCAGAGGCCAAATCGTGATATAAGACCTCAGAAAGCAAATCAGCAGAGTCGGGCTGTGCAGCAAGCGGAGAGTTAGTGGAATCAGGCTGGGCAGCTTGCAGAGAGTCCGCAGGGTCAGATTGGGCAGCAGGTGAAAGGGGCAGCAGAGTCAGACTCAGCCACAGGCAAAGTGTCAGTGGAATTAGGCTGGATAGCAGGCAGAGAGTCAGTGTATTCGAGATGAGCAGCAGACAGAAAATCAGCAGAGTTAGGATTATCAGCAGACAGAGAGTCGGGCTGGGCAGCAATCGAAGTTGGTAAAGTCAGTCTGAACAGCAGGCGGAAAATTCGCAGAATAAGGGTGGGCAGCAGGTGGAGAATCAGAGGAGTCAGGTTGGGCAGCAGGCAAAGTTGGCAGAGTCTCTTTGTGTCGCACAGAAAGCCTGACGCATGGCTCTGCACACGAGCATCTGCACACGTCAATACTGGAATTCTATTTGAATATATACATGTGTGTGATTGGTTCTTTTGAAAGAATACAAATGTCTGGTTGGCTGATTCTGAAGCTACCACCTTTCTTTGTTATTCATGTTGACAGTATAAATAAACAGAGCTGCCTTTCCTAGGGAGGATTCTTCTAAGCTCAACGTGATACCAGCATCTGTGTCTGTTACTTGGAGATATACAAGCGCGCTTTTCCCGGCTATATACAAGAGAGCTGTATTTGTGCTTTTAAGCGCAAAAGAAATTATTTGCTTATAGGAGAAGCTTAAAATTTCCCGAGCAGCAGAGAACAGGGTTCACCCCAGGCAGGAGAGAGGACAGAGGTCACCGCTGGCAGGAGGGGGGGCAGGGGTCAACATAGCAGAGAACAGGGTTCACCTCAGGCAGGAGAGAGGGCAGGGGGCCACTGCTGGCAGGAGAGAGGACAGGGGTCACCCCTGGCAGGAGAGAGGACAGGGGTCACCCCTGGCAGGAGAGAGGGCAGGGGTCACCCCTGGCAGGAGAGAGGGCAGGGGTCACCACTGGCAGGAGAGTATGCACAAAGCAAGGTCCATAAAGACATGAATGAGCGAGTCTGGGGTGGAGGAACTTGACTGGCTTGCACAGAGTCCTGACCTCAACCTGATAGAACACCTTTGGGATGAATTAGAGTGCAGACTGTTAGCCAGGCCTTCTTATCCAACATCAGTGCCTGACCTCACAAATGCGCTTCTGGAAGAATGGTCAAACATTCCCATAGACACACTCCTAAACCTCGTGGACAGCCTTCCCAGAAGAGTTGAAGCTGTTATAGCTGCAAAGGGTGGGCCAACTCAGAATAGAACCCTACAGACTAAGACTGAGATGTCTATATAATTCATGTGCGTGTAAAGGCAGGCGTCCCAATACATTGGTAATATAGTGTATATTGTGAGCTGGGGATAGGTAGCCGGTACAAAAGCTCCCTGGGGTGAGCACACTTTCAGGCACAGTTTCCAGATCGATGGAGTGGAATCGAACAGTACAGTGTTTATTGGTACTATATACAAGTCCATTTACAGGTGCTGTTCAGTGTTGCAAAAATAAACAGAACAAAAGCTTAACATTTTTTTAAAATTCTAGCTGTGTCCCGGCACGAACTCCACAAGTACAAGACCTGACCAGGGATGAGCCGAACACCCCCCTGTTCGGTTCGCACCAGAACCTGCGAACAGGCAGAATGTTCGTGTAAACTTTAGAACCCTATTAAATACAATGGACTCGAACATTCGAAATCTAATGTGTTAATTATAAAGGCTAATATGCAAGTTATTGTCCTAAAAAGTGTTTGGGGACCCGGGTCCTGCCCCAGGGGACATGTATCAATGCAAAAAGAAGTTTTAAAAACGGCCGTTTTTTCGGGAGCAGTGATTTTAATAATGCTTAAAATGAAAAAATAAAAGTGAAATATTCCTTTAAATTTCGTACCTGGGGGGTGTGTATGATATGCATGTAAAGTGGCGCATGTTTCCCGTGCTTAGAACTGTCCCTGCAAAAAATGTCATTTTTGAAAGAAAAAAATGCATTTAAAACTGACTCGCGGCTATTAATGAATTGTCGGCTCCCGGCAATACATACAAAAGTCATTGATAAAAAAAAAAAAAAAGCGTGGGTGTTCCCCAGAATTCAATTACCAGGCCCTTCAGGTCTGGAATGGATATTAAGGGGAACCCCGCCGCAAATTTAAAAAAAAATTGACGTGGGGTTCCCCCAAATATCCATTCCAGGCCCTTCAGATCTGGCATGGATTTTAAGGGGAACTCCACCCCAAATTTAAAAAAAAATGGCGTGGAGTCCCCCTAAAAATCCATACCAGACCCCTTATCTGAGCACGCAACCTGGCCGGCCGCAGGGGAAAAGGGGGGGACGAGAGAGCGGCCCCCCCTCCCTCCTGACCCGTACCAAGCCACATGCCCTCAACATGGGGAGGATGTCCCCATGTTGATGGGGACAAGGGCCTCATCCCCACAACCCTTGCCCGGTGGTTGTGGGGGTCTGCGGGCGGGGGGCTTATCGGAATCTGGAAGACCCCTTTAACAAAGGGGACCCCCAGATCCCGGCCCCCCCCCTATGTGAATTGGTAAGGGGTACATTGTACCCCTACCATTTCACGAAGAAAGCGTAAAAAAATGTTTAAAAAAACACACAAACACCTTGAAAAAGTCCTTTATTTAAAAAAAAAAACATTCCAGCGGTGAAATCCAGTGTCCCGCGGCGATCCCGATGTCCAGCGCTGTCCTTCATTGGTTGTGCCTGAGCGGACCTGATGGGGAACTCCCTCTCAGTATTTTAAATGTATAGACCCGCCCCTTCTAAAGTTCCCCATCAGGTCCGCTCAGTGGACCAGATGCGGAACATGAGAAGGGGCGGGTCTATACATGTATTACCAAAGTGAGAGCAGTTCCCCATCAGGTCCGCCCCCTCGGTATGTCGGACCCGCCTACGTCATTGGCTTGAGCGGGGAACTTCCTTCACTATGTAAATTTAAATTACACAGTGAAGGAAGTTCCCCGCTCAAGCCAATGACGTAGGCGGGTCCGACATACCGAGGGGGCGGACCTGATGGGGAACTGCTCTCACTTTGGTAATACATGTATAGACCCGCCCCTTCTCATGTTCCGCATCTGGTCCGCTGAGCGGACCTGATGGGGAACTTTAGAAGGGGCGGGTCTATACATTTAAAATACTGAGAGGGAGTTCCCCATCAGGTCCGCTCAGGCACAACCAATGAAGGACAGCGCTGGACATCGGGATCGCCGCGGGACACTGGATTTCACCGCTGGAATGTTTTTTGTTTTTTTTTTTAAATAAAGGACTTTTTCAAGGTGTTTGTGTGTTTTTTTAAACATTTTTTTACGCTTTCTTCGTGAAATGGTAGGGGTACAATGTACCCCTTACCAATTCACATAGGGGGGGGGCCGGGATCTGGGGGTCCCCTTTGTTAAAGGGGTCTTCCAGATTCCGATAAACCCCCCGCCCGCAGACCCCCACAACCACCGGGCAAGGGTTGTGGGGATGAGGCCCTTGTCCCCATCAACATGGGGACATCCTCCCCATGTTGAGGGCATGTGGCTTGGTACGGTTCAGGAGGGAGGGGGGCCGCTCTCTCGTCCCCCCCTTTTCCCCTGCGGCCGGCCAGGTTGCGTGCTCGGATAAGGGGTCTGGTATGGATTTTTAGGGGGACTCCACGTCATTTTTTTTTTAAATTTGGGGTGGAGTTCCCCTTAAAATCCATGCCAGATCTGAAGGGCCTGGAATGGATATTTGGGGGAACCCCACGTCAATTTTTTTTTAAATTTGCGGCGGGGTTCCCCTTAATATCCATTCCAGACCTGAAGGGCCTGGTAATTGAATTCTGGGGAACCCCCACGCTTTTTTTTTTTTTTTTATATCAATGACTTTTGTATGTATTGCCGGGAGCCGACAATTCATTAATAGCCGCGAGTCAGTTTTAAATGCATTTTTTTCTTTCAAAAATGACATTTTTTGCAGGGACAGTTCTAAGCACGGGAAACATGCGCCACTTTACATGCATATCATACACACCCCCCAGGTACGAAATTTAAAGGAATATTTCACTTTTATTTTTTCATTTTAAGCATTATTAAAATCACTGCTCCCGAAAAAACGGCCGTTTTTAAAACTTCTTTTTGCATTGATACATGTCCCCTGGGGCAGGACCCAGGTCCCCAAACACTTTTTAGGACAATAACTTGCATATAAGCCTTTATAATTAGCACTTTAGATTTCTCCCATAGATTTTTCGAATTTGCCGCAAACACCCCAATTTGTTCGCTGTTCGGCGAACGGGCGAACAGGCAATGTTCGAGTCGAACATGAGTTCGACTCGAACTCGAAGCTCATCCCTAGACCTGACTATCAAGACTAGGCAAGCGTAAGGCTTGTTTGTCTCCACACGTTACACACAATATTACAACTTACACCAACCGTGCAGCTTTCCCAGACAGGACTTGTCTGTTCCCCAGGTTTGAGAGCTCTGACTGCATGTTTCAGGTGAGTATAAATTGCCCCCCAGGGAGAGGAGTAAAACCCGAGCTGATCCAAGGACCAGAGATCCCTAAAAGTATATGAGAGGAGCCTGGGAGATGTCTGAACCCCGAACAGGACTTTGCCAAGCTCCCTCTGAGACACTCTGCTACATACCCCCCCCTCTTTGTTTCAACCCCAGGGTTGGAACACCTATGGCCCAACAGGATTGAACCTGGGACAGGGCATTTACATTTCCCATCTTAACACCTGGCCTGTGTTTTACCGTGAAAGAGTAATCTTATAGAGCCAAAAACCACGATTCACCCATCTATTTGTCTTCTTCTTTTGGGCCATAATCAGTTATCAGGTCAAACTGGCCTCCTAACAAATAGTATTTTAGAGCTTTGAAGCCTCACTTTATGGCTAAACATCCCTTTTCAATTACTGCATATTTCTTTTCATGTTCATTAGGTTTTCTATACCACAGGGTGCCCCAATACCAACATCAGATGCGTACATTTGAATCACATAATCCTTGGAAAATCGGGGGAGTACAGTACTGGCTGTGCATAAAGGGCAAGACTTCAAGACTTGGAAAGACTACTCTGCTTCTGGGGACCATTTTACCATTACCAAGTCTTTCCATTTTGTAAAGGCCAGTCAGTGGGGCAGCTAGAGTTGCAAAATTTGGGATAAACATTTTATAGTAACTCACAATACCAATAAAGGCTCTTCGTGTTTGTATGTCGTGGCCATTTATGACTCTTCATCCAATAGTGTAGCCCAAATACCGGGCTTCCTCTGAACTAGGGGTCTCCAAACTTTCTAAACAAAGGGCTAGTTTTCTGTCCTTCAGACTTTAGGAGGGCCAGACTGTGGACATTGGGAGTAGAAAAGGTCCCGATGTCAGTAAGAAAAAACAATGCCCCATCTTTGGTGTCAGTGGGAGAAATTGTGCCCTATCGTTGGTGTCATTGGGAGGAAATGTGTCTCATCATTGGTGTTATTGGGCCCCATTGTGGGTTTAATTGGAAGAAATTCGGCCCCATCATTGAGAGAAATGATGTCCCATCATTGGTTTCATTAGGAGGAATTGTGTCTCATCATTAATGAACAAAAGAGGAAAGTGGGATTGTAACGGTGCTAGAAACACATAATACATATAGACAATCTGCATAAAAATTAAGTATTTGTTTTATTAATACAGACATAAACAAAAACAAAAGGGTTCATTTAAAATTGATTATCAGAGCGAATGTTGGAAATGGTTGGTCGCTGGTTTCCCAAAATTCATAAGATGGTGGTCACAGGAGAATGCCCCATCCCAACATGTTTCGCCGTTTAGGCTTCCTCAGGGGATTTAATCTGGGACCACCAGTTCATAACCCAGCTCTAACATAAGATATGAAGACAAAAATTAGAAAAACACATATCATATATAGACATAACCAAAAAGATTTTTAAATTATTATATATAATTTGCCATGGCTTGTGAAAAAGAACACCAAGTGCCCTCCTTCTGTTCCCCCCCCCTTTGCACATTCCAATGGCAGGTTCACCATTGGAGATGCAATGCAATGTTGGGGACACCCCCCCCCTTGCTCAGACTTTTGGGCATGAATGGGGTGATGAGAACTTTTTTCTCTCTCCCACCCCCTCAGCCCTGTCATGGTCCTGTGGGCCAGGTGCTCCGACTGCATGGACGCCCAGGGCTTCACCCTCTTGAAGCCCGATATATGCCTCCTGCATATTGTCTATATGTATTATGTGTTTCTAGCACCGTTACAATCCCACTTTCCTCTTTTGTTCATTAATTACTACTGGGATGAGGTGCGTACCCTTTTTTAGAATCACTCGGATCCTTTCCATTTTGTGTCCCATCATTGGTGTCATTGGTAGAAATTAAGTCCCATCATTGGTGTCATTAGGAGGGATTGTGTCCCTTCATTGGTGTCATTGGAAGAAATTGTGCCCCATTATTGGTGCCATGGGAGATATTCTGTCCCACCATTGGTTGCAGTGGGAGGAAATGTGCCCCATCGTTGGTGTCAGTGGGGGGCATTATGCCCCTTCATTGCTATCAGTTGGGGGAATAATGCCCCATTGTTGGTATCAATGGATGAAATAGTGCCCCAAGGGCTGGATAAAAACATGTAAAGGGTCTCAGTTTGGAGACCACTGCTCTAAACCAATGGCACAATTTTGGGGATTAGCCGTAAAACCTTCCTTGAAGAGGGAATCCAAGATCGCCTGGACACGGTGGGACAAGTGAGACTCCCAGTCAGTGCTATGTTTTACTATGTTGTCCAGATAGGCTGCTGTATACTGTTGGTGATGTTGAGGTCTTAGGGTCCTGTCCATGGCCCTCTGAAATGTCACAGGGGCATTTTGTAGCCCAAGGGGGGATCTTTATATATTGAAATGAACCCTGGGGGGTCACAAATGCAATCTTTTCTCTGGCGCATTCAGTCAGGGGGATTTGCAGTATCGTTTTGTCAAGTCCAAAGTGGGGAGATAATGGTCCTTCCCAGGTCTATCTATGAGCTCATCTACCCTGGGCGTTGGGTACGTGCCACATTTTTTCACTGAATTAGGCTTTTTGAAGTCATTATAAAACCTCCAAGTACTGTCTGGTTTGGAACTAAGATGATGGAACTAGAGGTATGGAGACTCAAGGGAACCCTGATGTAAAGGGGGGTGACTCTGGGGACCATGATGTAAAAAGGGTGGATCTGGGGACCATGATAGGGGGGGGGCCTGATGTAAAAGCGGGTTGACTCTGGGGACCCTGATGTAAGAGGGAGTGGAGGACAGCTCTGGGTACCCTAATGTGAGGAGGGGGACTCTGGGGACCATGATGAAAGGGGGTAAATCGAGGGACCTTAATGTAAGGAGGGGGGCTTTGGGAACCCTCATTTAAGTGAGTGACTCTGGGGACCATGATGTAGGGGAGTTCTGGGAACCCTAATGTAAGGAGGTGATTCTGGGAACCATGCTGTAAAGTGGGTTATTATGGGGACCCTGATGTAAGTAGGAGACTCTGGGGACCCTAATGTAAAGGGGGTGACTCTGTGGACCTTGATGTAAGAGGGAGTGGAGGACAGCTCTGGGTACCCTAATGTAAGGAGGGGGACTCTGGGGACCATGATGAAAGGGGGTAAATCAAGGGACCCTAATGTAAGGAGGGGGGCTTTGGGAACCCTCATTTAAGTGAGTGACTTTGGGGACCATGATGTAAGGAGGTGATTCTGGAAACCATGCTGTAAAGTGCGTTATTATGGGGACCCTGATGTAAGTAGGAGACTCTGGGGACCCTAATGTAAAGGGGGTGACTCTGGGGACCTTGATGTAAAAAGGGTGTGTAGCGCACCCACCCCAGCCTTTACCTGCTTTTCTGATAGTTGGCTCCTTCGCAGGAAAAGACTGAGGCACACCGCACCACAAGCCCGTACCCTCCTGGATGGGGAGGTTGAGCGGTGTTAGTTTCTCGGGTCTGCTTGCAGCCAGTATTTAAAACCTCCAGAGCTGACCTCGTTTCTGGGGTAGCCAGAAACAAGTCCTTAGTTCTCCCCAGTAAGCAACTGTCCACACCAACTGAAAAGTCCAACTTCTTATTTATTCGTAAGGGCAATAAATAGTCTCTTTGAGAGCAGACAGGTTGAGACAAACACGGGTCAGATAAGGTGGGAGGAGGTCCAGGCACAAACTTAATTGAGGGTTTCTCCTGTTCTGATTTTCACGAACAGGCTTGGCGCACAGTCCCTGCCACGGACCATGAGGTTGGTCACTGCCACTGACCGGGTGAATAGTTGCAAGTCACTGCCACTGACCTGGTGTGCGTAGAGTCACTGCCACTGTGACATGAAGAACCCGCACTTCCTTCCTTGAGTAACTTGGCCCCTTTTTAGGATAAGAACATCCCTCCGGAGAGTTACCAGAGGCCCCCTCTGTCACCACGACTCTGCGCTGGGTCTTCAGAAAGGGTCACCTCCCTGGCCTCCTCGTCCTGGATATGGGTCCCCTATCAAGGCAGATCCCTGGGAGCGTCGATCCTTAGCGGACCCCAGCCGAAGGTTGCTGGGTTCCGGGCCCTAACCAAAGTACCTCACCCCAGACTGAAGGTGTCTGGGATGGCACAGCAGCTCCATCTCTGGGCCTAGGGCACCCGAAGACAACCCACACGCACCCAGGCCTAAGGTGCCTGAGCGCGGAATGACCAGGCCTCCGGGCCTAGGGCACCCGGAGGCTACACACACGCACCCAGGCCTAAGGTGCCTGAGCGTGGAACGACGACTACCCCTCTGGAAGATGGCCGCCCCCTTTTATATCCTCTCCTTTTATATCCTCTCCCGACAGGCACAGCAGGTTCCCCGCCCCGCCGTACTGCTGCCGAGAGAGGACAAAAAAAGGCTCAACCTTGCACTGCGGTTCAACCCGGGCCCATGGCAACAGCGCCACCCACAGGCCCCAGGGAACTACACACCAATACTATCTCCCAGGGATAGAAATGGTCCATGAGACCTAACAATTAGTGCATCTGAGCCTAGTTACCACTCAGATGCTCCCCCCCCTAAACATGACACCCCGCTACAAGTGGATTTGGAGACCATGATATAAGGGTGGTGGGCGGAACCCTGATATATGCAGTGGCTCTGGAGACCCCCATGTAAGGAGTTAGCTCTGGGGACCCTGATGTAAGGGGGTGGGGGGGGGGGTTGGTGACTATAGGAACTCTAATGTAAATGGGATAACTCAGGGGGCCCTGATGTAAAAGGGGATAGAGGGCATCTCTGGGGACCCTGATGAAAGGGGGTGACTATGGGGACCCTGGTGTTAGGGAGGGGATCCTTGGGAACCCTGATTTAAGTAAGTAACTCTGGGGATCATGATGTAGGGGGGGGACTCTGGGAACCCTGATGTAAGGTGGGGTGATTCTGGGAACCATGCTGTAAAGTGGGTGATTATGGGTACCCTGATGAAAAGTAGAAGACTCTGGGGACCCTGATATAAGAGGAGACTCTTGGTCCTGTAGTAAGTAGGGAGGGGGACCATGATGTAGGGGGGATGGGGTGTATTTTGGTGGCCCTGAGTTAATGCCATGACTCTGGGGCCCTGATGTAGGGGGGCTTTGGAGACCCTGATGTAAAGGGTGGTGATTCTGGGGACCCTGATGTAAAGAGGAGGGCTCTGGGGTCTCGGATGTACAGGGGGAGGCTTTGGGGAACCTGATGTAGGCGGGAACTCATATTGTAGAAAGAGGATACTGATGTAAGGGGAACTATGATAGGGATTCATGATGTAAGGAGGAATCTGATGTGAACAATTGGAATGCACAAAGGGGGGTAAAGTTGGCTAATAACCAAAGGGGATTGGATAATCACTGATTGGTTACTAGAGGTGAAATATATCCCCCTTGGTGGGAGTGGAGATGACCCCATCTATAAGGATATACAGTACAGTACATACACACAGCACAAGGTCGTGTTTACTGTTCACACTATGAGATGTTTCTCAGGGCTGCAGTTCCTCTGAGCTCCACAAGATGGTGATCTCACTTCTACCCATACAAGAAGTCTCCATGAAGACAGGAAGTGATGTCAGGTACACACAGGAAGTCTCTATGGAAGACTGGAAGTGATGTCAGGTACACACAGGAAGTGCTGTACAGAGCACAAAGGACGTTCCATGTGGGAGGAATAGCAGGAAAGACATCATTGAAACAGGCAGCAGAGGAGGTAATAAGATATTATTTGATCATAGCTCTCATCATTGTTTATTAGTTGGAACCTCTTTTCAGTCTGATGTACTATTATACTATTTCTCTGCGCAAAGTGTTTCTATCACTCTCAGTATTTCATCAATGTTTCGATTGTTTCACATATTGAACTGAAAATACTAAAATACAAGAAAAAAGGATGTCCGATGTCAGCTGAAGTCTTCTTCAGAAACCGACACGACCGGGGAGTGCCGATCTCCTGGTCCTCCACAGAGCTCCGTGATTCCTCTCCCTGGTCTTCATGTCACTACAGGACATGGTAGAGGGACAGAGTAGTGGGGTTGAGGTCATCAGGCTTAGAAACCATAGAGTGCTGGGAGGGAGGGCACCAGGACATTAACACTCTGGGAAGAGTTGGTTTCTGAGGAAGTCTCCATCCAGCATTTGGTCTTCACCAGAGTGGATACATGTACAGCTAAAAAAAAACAGAGCACACCCGTCTCCAGAAACGTGCCCAGGGGTCATGCCCACCACAGCCTGTCCCCCAGGCAGGGCTTTTTCTCTCAGAGAATAAGTGTAGATACTCCCTTTTCCGAGCCACCCCTTGACCTACTCCTTGAATATAGAACCAAGTATCATTTTGTGGTGCTAAGCAATTTGTTAATGAAAACCTGGAAAGCAGTAAAATAGATCCACTGCAGCCAGCAACAAGAGAACCCCCCCTTGCAAAAATAGACCTCCGCCAGCAACAACTGATCTGCCAGCATCAGGAGACCCTTCCCTTAACAGTAGATCCCTCTCAGCAATGATTGCCCCCCCCCCAGAAAAAAATCCCCCACCGGCAACAACTGACCCCCTGAAACAATAGATCCCCTCAGCAACAATAGATTCAAGCAGCAATAGACCTCCACCAGCAACAATGAATCTCCCAGCAGCCAGCATCAGGAAACCCTTCTCTCCACAGTAGATCCCTCCCAGCAACAAAAGACCCCCCCAGTGACAAAAGACCCCAGCAACAATAGACCCCTCCCAGCAATGATTGCCCCCCAGCAACATAAGATCCCCCTCCCAGCGACAATATCCCCTACCAGCAACAATAGACACCGTAAACCACAGGTGTCAAACACAAGGCCCGTGGGCCAAATTTGGCCCTCCAGGCCATTTCATGTGGCCCTCGCACCTCTCCTGCAGCTGCAGGAGAGCTCCAGCCATCCTCTGGTCCTCCTCCAGACCCCTACTTTCTGCTTTCAAGCAATGCATCCAGCAGCAGCATAAGAAAAGGGGGGTACACTGTGATGTAAGGGAGAGTGGGGGACTCAACTTCTGATGGTGGGGTGGCTCTTGACATCTAATGTAAGGGGAGGGGATGCGCTGGACATCTAATCTTACAGATACAACCGGCCCTTTTGAGGGAAAAAATTATGCGGATGCAGCCTGCGATGAAATTGAGTTTGACACCCCTGCCCTAAACCTATAGTCCCCCTCCCCAGCGACAATGGAGCCCAGTGACAATAAATCCTCAGTAGCAAGCATCCATAGACCCACCAGCACACCCCATCACCCCTTGCCAGTACATACGTTCGGTGCTGGAGGTGCCAAAACTCCTGCGTTCCCACTGAAAAAATGCCCGGCCCCCAGGTACCCAATTATGCAAAGATTTATCAGGTAGATGAGAAACAATTATTGGTAGTTATGATTTACACACAAATATGTTTGTTATGAAGAATGTTTTAATATATATTCAAAGTGGAAACTTTGCGGAATATAATATTGTTGTTAAAGAAGAGTATAAAGAGGAGGATGAGGAATATAGTGTGACGAAGGAGCTTTTTGAAGGACACAAGGATTTCTATTAGGTTTGTACCAATACCGATACTAGTATCGGTACCGATACCGAGCATTTGCCCGAGTACTTGTACTTGGGCAAATGCTCAGATGCTTCACCCCATACCTGGACAGTCAGGGTGATCAGTGCGGTGGGGGAGTTTCGAGCACCGATCACCCTGTATAGATTGCAAAGTCTGACAGCCGTTTCTCCGCTTCTCTCCCCCCCCCCCTGTGGCTTTCAGCTGCTTTAGTGAAATCAGCGGTGATCGGTGCTTGTAACTCTCCCACACACAATCACAGCTGACTGTCCCCGTATCCTCCTTCAGCCCCCCTCTGTTCTGTTGCTGTCCCCCTCCGTGCTGCCGTGTCCCCCTCCGTTCTCCTCCCCCTCGATCGATCGTCAGGATGGAGAGCGGAGGTAAATCCGGCTCCTACCTTTTCCGAATGTACAGAGTCGGTGATCACTGACTCTGTCCATTCACATAACTGAAACATCGTAAACTGTGTTTACAATGTTTCAGTTTATGAACGGAGAGGAGCCGCTGTCTTCTCTCCATTCATTTTCAGTGCTGCTGAGAAAGGGACTGGGGAATCTGTGTCCCTAGTCCCTTTCTCTGTCTCAAAGGGGAGATGTCAGGTGTCTGTTAAGACCCCTGATATCTCACCAAAGCCCCCCAACAGGGCTGATAAAAAAAGAAAAAATAATTGCAATAAATAAAATTAATTGTAAAAAAGAAAATAAAAAACACACTGACACTGTCCATCCCCCCCACCCTTAAAAAAAAAAAAAAAAAGCATTGTAAAATAAAAAACAAAATGGTAAAAAAAAAATACTACTGACACATGTGCCACTGTCACATGAGATTAAAAAAAAGTATCGGTAATCGGTATCGGCGAGTACTTGAAAAAAAATATCGGTACTTGTACACGGTCTTAAAAAAGTGGTATCGGGACAACCCAAATTTCTATGAAAACATTAGGATGGAGCCACCTAAAACCAGAAAGCCACCAGAGAGATGTCCCCGTCCTCTGTATTCCCGGGATTCCACACAGGAAGGTCACACCATCCCCCACCATCATCAGGTAGATGAGGAACAATCACTGATCGTATCATTAGGATCTGTACATTATCTGCATTGTTACCATTGATGTCATTTTTATTATATATTCAGAGTGGAAACCTGAGAGATTGTAAAGTTGATGCTTAAGAAGAGTTTAAAAAGATGGGTGAGCAGTACCACAAGCCCGTACCCTCCTGGATTGGGAGGTTGAGCGGTGTTAGTTTCTCGGGCCTGCTTGCAGCCAGTGTTTAAAACCTCCAGAGCTGACCTCATTTCTGGGGTAGCCAGAAACAAGTCCTAAATTCTCCCCAGTAAGCAACTGTCCACACCAACTGAAAAGTCCAACTTCTTATTTATTCGTAAGGGCAATAAATAGTCTCTTTGAGAGCAGACAGGTTGAGACAAACACGGGTCAGATAAGGTGGGAGGAGGTCCAGGCACAAACTTAATTCAGGGTTTCTCCTTTTCTGATTTGCACGAACAGGCTTGGCGCACGGTCCCTGCCACGGACCATGAGGTTGGTCACTGCCACTGACCGGGTGAATAGTTGCAAGTCACTGCCACTGACCTGGTGTGCGTAGAGTCACTGCCACTGTCACATGAAGAACCCGCACTTCCTTCCTTGAGTAACTTGGCCCTTTTTAGGATAAGAACATCCCTCCGGAGAGTTACCAGAGGCCCCCTCTGTCACCACGACTCTGCGCTGGGTCTTCAGAAAGGGTCACCTCCCTGGCCTCCTTTTCCTGGATATGGGTCCCCTCTCAAGGCAGATCCCTGGGAGCCTCGATCTTTAGCGGACCCCAGCCGAAGGTTGCTGGGTTCCGGGCCCTCATCAAAGTACCTCACTCCAGACTGAAGGTGTCTGGGATGGAACAGCAGCTCCGTCTCTGGGCCTAGGGCACCCGAAGACAACCCACACGCACCCAGGCCTAAGGTGCCTGAGCGCGGAACGACCAGGCCTCCGGGCCTAGGGCACCCGGAGGCGACACACACGCACCCAGGCCTAAGGTGCCTGAGCGTGGAACGACGACGACCCCTCTGGAAGATGGCCGCCCCCTTTTTATATTATCTCCCAAAAGGCACAGCAGGTTCCCCGCCCCGCCGTACTGCTGCCGAGAGAGGACAAAAAAAGGCTCAACCTTGCACTGCGGTTCAACCCGGGCCCATGGCAACAGCGCCACCCACAGGCCCCAGGGAACTACACACCAGTACTATCTCCCAGGGATAGAAATGGTCCATGAAACCTAACAATTGGTGCATCTGAGCCTAGTTACCCCTCAGATTCTCCCCCCCCTAAATATGACACCCCGCTACAGGTGGATCTCGAGACCATGATATAAGGGTGGTGGGGGGGGGACCCTGATATATGCAGTGGCTCTGGAGACCCCCATGTAAGGAGTTAGCTCTGGGGACCCTGATGTGGGGGGGGGGGTTGGTGACTATAGAAACTCTAATGTAAATAGGATAACTCAGGGGGCCCTGATGTAAAAGGGGATAGAGGGCATCTCTGGGGACCCTGATGAAAGGGGTGACTCTGGGGACCCTGGTGTTAAGGAGGGGGTCCTTGGGAACCCTGATTTAAGTAACTCTGGGGATCATGATGTAGGGGGGGGGACTCTGGGAACCCTGATGTAAGGTGGGGTGATTCTGGGAACCATGCTGTAAAGTGGGTGAATATGGGTACCCTGATGAAAAGTAGAAGACTCTGGGAACCCTGATGTAAGAGGAGACTCTTGGTCCTGTAGTAAGTAAGTAGGGAGGGAGACCATGATGTAGGCGGGAAGGGGTGTATTTTGGTGGCCCTGAGTTAATGCCATGACTCTGGGGCCCTGATGTAGGGGGGCTTTGGAGACCCTGATGTAAAGGGGGTGATTCTGGGGACCCTGATGTAAAGAGGAGGGCTCTGGGGTCTCAGATGTACAGGGGGAGGGTTTGGGGAACTCATATTGTAGAAAGAGGATACTGATGTAAGGGGAACTATGATAGGGATTCATGATGTAAGGAGGAATCTGATGTGAACAATTGGAATGCACAAAGGGGGGTAAAGTTGGCTAATAACCAAAGGGGATTGGATAATCACTGATTGGTTACTAGAGGTGAAATATATTTCTATCCCCCTTGGTGGGAGTGGAGATGACACTCCAGAATAAAATGGTGGTTGTTGCAATATTTTATGTCACACTATTTGGAAAAAAATACACTTTAATGAAATTTTAAAAAAACAGTAAAGTTAGGTCAATTTTTTTTTGTATAATGTGAAAGATTATGTTTCGCGGCGAGAATCATGATCTTTATTCTGAGCAAAAAAAAGGTTATTCTCATTTTAGCTAAAATCGTGCAGCTCTACTACGAGGGCTTTGTGTGGGCTGTAGTTCCTCTGAGTGCCACAAGGTGGTAATCTCACGTATACCAGAGAGATAGGAGGTCTCTATGGAAGACAGGAAGTGATGTCAGGTATAAATAGGACATCTCGTGAGAGGTGAGTCAGAAGGAAGTAGAGAGGAGACATTACTGGACGAAGCAGCAGAGGAGGTAATAAGATCTTATATTCTATTTACACCCAGTAACCCCCCCCCCCGTCATGTCCGTCCTCTTCCTCCATAGTCACTGTGACGTCTTTTATCTCCAGCAGATGATGATACACACATATATAGTGTGGAAACCTAGATTAACCCCATTCATGGTCAGAACATTTCCCCACTTACGGGGCCGATACATTTCCCTCATTTTGGAGATGTGTCACCTTTCCCACCTTAGCAATCCCTTGTAACGAGGGATGAGATTTGGATTCGGAATCTACTGAAATTTTACTCCAGGATTTGAACGTTGGTGGAATTTGTGGTTAAATAACTTTTTCACTCACCCATAATGCCTTGTGTAGTAGGGTGACCAGACATCCCCAGTTTCCAGGAACAGTCCCTGGATTGAGGACACTGTCCCCGGACAAAGTCTGTCCCCGGTTTTGTCCCCAGGTTGGATTTTAACAGGGGCTGGGGCAATTTCAAAGACAGTCAGTGCAGAATTTAAAAAAAAAATCTGAATTACACGAACCCCCCACCCTGCCTGTCCTACTAGCTTAGAGGCATGTATTTTTTTCCAATTATCTGTGCCCCTTTCTGATGATCATGTGCTGGTCGGAGCGGTAGGAATATTTCTTCAGTTTTGGGTGCATGCCCATTCAACTACGCTTGCATGTTCTTCTGCCTTGGCTCAAGTCCCGGACCGGCCTGCCTATCTCCTTGCCTTTCCTTCCCTTGCGGAGTGATCTTCCTCTGCACCCCACCCAGTAGTAGCCGGGGGCCCGGAGAGTAAGACTTGAAAGGCTGGGAAGCGGGCAGGGGCGGCCACGGGCAGAGAGTTGCTGATTGCCGCCACTAGTAAAAAAAAGATATGGCCCCCGGATTTCGTTTTAAAAATCTGCTCACCTTATTGTGTAGCCTTCGACCATGGTCAGCAACCTCATAGCAGCTAATAATGGGGATGAAGTTTGTCAAACGCCAATAAACCTAAACTATGTGTTGATTACCACTACCATCAACCCACATATTATCCCCTATACATCCTTATGCTAATAATGTACAACTGGTACAGTCCAGATACTGTAATTCTCTGCTATCTGTCTACAGAGAAACCGCATTGAACACATCAATGAGGATGGAGGAGGACCGGAGTCACATGACTGAGAGGATACTAAACTTCACCCTGGAGATCATCTACCTGCTGACCGGAGAGGTGAGGAGGATTCTGGGAGGTCACATGACATCACTCTTATCTCTATTAATAAAACACAGACCTGACCGGAGAGGGGAGGAGGATTCTGGGAGGTCACATGACATTACTCTTATCTCTATTAATAAAACACTGACCTGACCGGTGAGGTGAGGAGGATTCTGGGAGGTCACATGACAAAACTCTTATCTCTATTAATAAAACACAGACCTTACCGGAGAGGTGAGGAGGATTCTGGGATTCTAACATGATATTCCTATTGGTTCCCCAATACAGAGATTTCCTCTGGTGAAGTCAGGTGATCATATGACCATCACAGTGCCTCCATGTGACTCCCTAAAACCTGAGAGACACAACATGGAGAAGATTCTAGAAGTCACCAAGAAGATGATGGAGCTGCTGACAGGAGAGGTGAGCGGTGCCGGGAATTCTGGGACATTATCCAGTAACAGACAAGGGATGTGTCTGGATGGTGACTGTATCATTGTGTGTGTCAGGTTCCTATAAGGTGTCAGGATGTCACTGTCTATTTCTCCATGGAGGAGTGGGAGTATTTAGAAGGACACAAGGATCTCTACAAGGACGTCATGATGGAAAATCAGCCGCCCCTCACATCACCGGGTAAGAGGAGACTTTATTGTAAAGGAGAGAGCAGTACGGAGGCTCCACCTAGATTCCCCATCATCTGATAAACACATAGAAACAATGTATTCAGTCAGTGTGTGTGTTTCCTACAGATGGATCCAGTAATGGGAACCCACCAGAGAGATGTCCCCGTCCTCTGTATTCCCGGGATTCCACACAGGAAGGTCACACCATCCCTCACCATCATCAGGTATATGAGGAACAATCACTGATAGTTAAGATTTAAACACACATGTTTGTTACAATGAATGTTTTATTATATATTCAGATTGAAAATCTCGGGGATGATAATGTTGTGAAAGAAGAGTTTAAAGAAGAGGATGAGGAGTATGGTGTGGCTCACTATCTTAAGGTAGATGATTTACAATTATTGGTAGTTATATTTTATACACAAGTGTGTTTTTTACAGTGAATGTTTTATTATATATTCAGAGTGGAAACCTCGGGGATGATAATATTGTTGTTAAAGAAGAGTATGAAGATGAAGATTATGGTGTGATGAAGGACAAGGACATTATAGTGGAGCCAACAAATACCAGCAATCCACCAGAGAGATGTCCCCGTCCTCTGTATTCCCGGGATTCCACACAGGAAGGTCACACCATCCCTCACCATCATCAGGTAGGTGGTGTTGAGGGTCGGGAACATAAAGTGATTGAACACTCTGACATGTGGAGACGATGTGTGGACTCTACAAGATGATATTTTCTATGTGATCTCACATCATAAATACTTCTATGTTACAGATGTTATTTTCTGCCATTCTGTTGGTTTAGGGTGAAGATCTGATGACCATGAAAGTTGAGGGTGAAGTAGAAGAGACGTATGTGAGGGATGATCAGCAATATATGGAGGAGGCTGGAATGACGAGGACATTCATAGAGGAGGACACTCCTACAGAGATCAGCACAGGTGACCCATAATATATTATTTTCTTATCTCTGCTCTGTTACTGCTCACTGATTGGTCCAGAGCAGGCCTAGAACTCTGTGATAACATAGCAGTCTTGTTGGGATGAAAAGTAAGAAGAAGTGACCTAGCTTTGGTTCAGGCTTTACTATGATTGAAATTTGGAAATCAAGTACACAGCTTCCCAAACCCAATGATATCTACGGGAACCTATTCTTGTATGTTTTTCTGGCCTTTTCAAGGTCAGTTTGCAAGTGGACTGATGTACAGTGCCATTGGTTGCTAGGATGCAGGCAGTCACCAGCGTATTAGCAACCAACAAGTGGAAAGTTGTAATTAATAAAGGACTTCCTGCTGCACCAGCCAGCGGATTGACCGAATCCGGCCACTTTGTTTATCCATTTACCGAGCTGCAATCACCTTTGGTGCAGGTCCAACTTATGGGCAACCTAAAGTTCCTCTCTAGTAAGGTTGTTTTTTTCTTACAGTTGTGTATTGGCTTTTTGTGTAAGTCTTTTCTCTTTTTTACTACTGATCTGTTACTCTGTGAACCACTTGCCGATGGGCGGCTCATACGGGCACAATCGCATACAATGAGGAAAATAATGATTGGCTCCCCTGCAGATTGTGTAAGTTTGTCCACTTACAAAGAAATGAAGGGTCTATAATTTTTATCATAGGTGTATTTTATATGATAGAGCCAGAATAACAAACAAAAATCCAGAAAAAACACGCGATACAAATGGTATAAATGGAGTTGCAGTTCAGTGAGTAAAATAAGTCAAGAAAATAGAGTGTGGCTCGAATGTCCTCACAGTATTTGGCACCTCATCCCAAATGTTATATAACAAAAAGATGGGAGGATAGGAAATAGGGATTATAGCAGTGCTTAAGGAAGTAGAAATTATAGACACTATTTAAAAGATTTTAATTTTTATTTCTTACAAAAAAAGGATATAAGTTGAACATACAATACATACACTGGTGCGTTAAAAACAACAGAGCAGTTTAATGTGGGAATTTTTAGTTTAGTTCAAAGATGCTCTTATTGGTGCCATGTCGTATGTATTGTGTTGCTGATGTTCACTCCCCCCTGGGGACTATATGTATTACAATGCTGGGTTTGGGGTGATCTGGATCCTGGAGCCTCAGAATTAATACCTCTCGCCCTATGGCCACCCTGAGGTTCTTAACCTGGAATGTCTGTGGGGTGAGACCCCCAATTAAAAGATCCGCTGTGTTTGGCCTGCTCAAAAAACAGAGAGCGGATGTGGTGGTCCTGGTGGAGACCCATGCTGAAGGACCGGTTAAGAGAGCTCTTAAACGCCCATGGTTTGGATGGGCCTACCACTCTGCCCACACCACGCACTCCAGAGGGGTCTCGATTTTGATAGCAAAAACCACACATTTTGACCTCCAGGATTCAGAGATAGACCCACTGGGCAGGTATGTCTTCCTTAAAGCCAAGATACATGGGGATATGATGTTGTTACTAGCCTTCTATGTCCCACCCCCGTTCCAATCCACTATCCTTATGGCTGGGTTTGATTTCATGGCCCCACACCCCCATGTGCCGGCCATATGGCTCGTGCTGGATCCAGCCCTGGATAGACAGACTGGGGCCCCCCCTCCCCCCCACGTCACAACATCCCACAAGATTTGCGAGACTCCTTTCAGACTTCAACCTTGTAGACACGTGGAGGTATAGGAACCCCACCATGAGGGCCTATTCCTGTTTCTCCGCCACTCACCATACCATGTCTCGCATTGACCTTAAACTAGTGACCGCATCACTTCTTCCTAGGCTGACGGGAGCAGGGTTCCTTCCTAGATCGCTCTCAGACCACTGTCCATGCTGGGATGAACTCACCCTCCCTCACGCCAGCCCCCCGCCCTCATAAGGATTAAACCCCTTCTGGTTAACTTTGCTGCCAGAGGATGACAATCTTTCCTCAGAATGGGAGCGATTCTTTGAGACCAACGCGGGCTCCGCGCCCCCGCACATAGTCTGGGAGACATTCAAAATGCATGCCCGCATGACACTAAACGCTCGTATTAATGGGCTCAAACGGACCTCATCGGAGGCTCTGGATAGAGCTACAACTCTACTCCTGGAAGCTGAGAGGGCTTTCCTGACTGACCCCACGACAGATAAAACCTCCAATCTTAAAATGTGCTCTAGAGCCCTTGACCAACTCCACTACGAGAAATCCAAACGAAAACTATTCTTTCAAAGGCAGAGGACGTTTGAACACGGGGAGAAGGCTGGGAAGTTATTAGCCTATTTAGTTCACTGCGAGGAGAGGCCCCCGGTGGTGATTTCACTCCGCTCTCCTGGCGGTGATATGATAACAGACCCTGCACAGGTAACATCAATGTTTCAGGATTTTTTTACCACTCTATACGCCACAGGGGCTCCTGAGGATCCATCACTTATGGAATCATTTCTGGCTGACTTATCAATCCCCCCGGCTGACTGAGGATCAGACCAGAGAACTAGAAGCGCCCCTGACGATTGAAGAAGTCACTAGGGCGTTGGCTGAGCTCCCCAGGTCCAAGGCCCCGGGGTCGGATGGCCTACTTGCAGAGTTCTACTCTGCATACTCCGAGGTCCTTGCCCCTAGACGACTCGCACTATACAACTCCATTTTCAATAGCACGAACTCCCACCCTCCATGACAGAAGCCACTATAGTATTGATCCCCAAACCTGGGAAAGACCCACACCTCCCGGAGTCCTATCGCCCGATCTCCCTTCTCCAGGTGGATGTCAAGGTGCTTGCAGAAGTCCTTGCCCTCCGCCTAAATACAGTTATCCTATCACTAATACACGAGGACCAGGCCGGGTTTATGCCAGGGAGAAATACTTCCTTTAACCTGAGGAGGTTGTTCATCAAGCTACAAATGCCACACGACAACCTGGGCTCCAGAGTAATCGTGGCCTTGGACACCGCCAAGGCTTTCGGTTCGGTAGAGTGGAGATACCTATGGGCCTGTTTAGACAGGTTCGGGCTGGGACCCAGGTTTGTAAAATGGGTTCCGCTCCTATACCAGACGCCGGTAGGCAGGGTCTTGGCTAGGGATGAGCTCGGTGTTCGAGTCGAACATAAGTTCGACTCGAACATCGGCTGTTCGACCGTTCGGCGAACATCGAACGATTTGGGCCGTTCGCGCCAAATTCGAGTGACGCGAACGGCCCACAATACACTGCGCCATCGCAGTGCAATCCCGGCGCTGTGATTGGCCAAGCATGCACTGTGACCCCGCATGCTTGGCCAATCACAGCGCCGGCAGCTAGGAGAGCCATAATTGGCCACCGGCAGGTTGCCTGTGGGCAATTATAGCTCAGGGGGTTTAGCACACGCCCCACACTATAGAAGGCCGCCAGCGCGGCGGCCTTGTGTAGTGTGTTCCGGCGCAGGGAAAGAGTTACATAGGCAGGGGACAGTGTCAGTGTCATTGTTGCTAAGCCTCCTGCACATTATACACCTGAAGTTAGCCCGTATTGCTGCTTTTTCCTGGTGTGTTGCACCAACAGGCATTTGCGGCACTTACAGCGGGCGGAGTGTACCTCCTGATCATATTACACCTGAAGTTAGCCTGTATTGCTGCTTTTTCCTGGTGTGTTACACCAACAGGCATTTGCAGCACTTACAGCGGGCGGAGTGTGCCTCCTGATCATATTACACCTGAAGTTAGCCTGTATTGCTGCTTTTTCCTGGTGTGTTACACCAACAGGCATTTGCGGCACTTTCAGCGGGCGGAGTGTGCCTCCTGATCATATTACACCTGAAGTTAGCCTGTATTGCTGCTTTTTCCTGGTGTGTTACACCAACAGGCATTTGCGGCACTTACAGTGGCGGAGTGTGCTTCCTGATCATATTACACCTGAAGTTAGCCTGTATTGCTGCTTTTTCCTGGTGTGTTTCACCAACAGGCATTTGCAGCACCTACAGCAGGCGTAGCGTGATTCCTGCAAAATATACTCCTGAAGCTAGGCCTTATTGCTGGTTTTCCCATTTCCCTGCAGGCCATTAGAATGTCTGGAAGGCAAACAAGGAGAGGCAGACAGTCAGGAGCCAATAAAAGAGGGCAAGCAGGCTCTGTGTCTAGAGACAACAGTGCTGGTCGTGGACGCGGTGCATCGCCATCAGCACGTGGCCATGGGACACGCTTGTCCTTCTTTTCGGCAGCTAGACGTGTTGAGCCGCATCATGCCGAAGACTTGGTAGAGTGGATGACCAAGCCCTCCTCATCCTCCTCATCCTCTCTCACCCAGGCTCAGGGTACTGGCAAAGCAGCTGCCAAAGCGTCCTCTTCCCTGGTATCAATGTCGTCATCATCAGTCACTCCTTCCCTAGACCAACCATGTCCTCCTGAGGAGTCCCCCAAACTGTTTGAGCACAGTGTTGGGTACATGCTCCAGGAGGATGCCCAGCGTTTCGAAGGGTCTGATGATGATACCCAGCTAGAGGAAGGCAGCAGCGTGAGAGCAGAGAGAGGGGATGCTCAAGAAGGACACCAATCTGGCAGTCATGTTCCAGCAGCTGCAGCATACTGCCAGATTGGCTCCAGTGATGAGGAGGGAGGGAATGATGAGGTCACTGACTCCACGTGGGTGCCTAATAGGAGAGAGGAGGAGGAGGATGAGGAGCAGGCACATCTCCAACGAGGCAGGATGCCCTCGGGGGGCCAGCATAAGGGCAGCACACCGACGGAATCACTCCGCAGAGCTCCGCCTGTGCAGGGCGCTGCCTCTGCCCGTTATTCAAAAAGTTCTTTGGTGTGGGCCTTTTTTGAGTCGAGTGCATCAGATCGCACAGCTGCTGTTTGCAACATATGTCTCAAGCGTATATCGCGTGGCCAAAACATCACCCGCTTGGGCACCACATGCTTGACCAGACATATGTTGACCTGCCATGCAGCTCGTTGGCAAGCCTACCTTAAAGACCCACACCAAAGAACAAAGCGGACCTCTCCTTGCACCGCATCAGCTGGGATCTCCAACCCCACTATACCTTCAGTCCTCTCTGAAACCTGCACTGAGAGGAATGAAGGTGTAGAATTAGGTGTGTCACAGCCAAGTACTTGCGGGCACTCTGCTAGCAGTACACCGACGTCCGATTCTAGCAGGCAAATTTCCCTGCCCCAGCTGCTGGACCGTCGGAAGAAGTTCACTCCCAGCCATCCACATGCCCAGCGGTTAAATGCTAGCTTGGCTAAATTGCTAGCACTTCAACTGCTTCCTTTTCAGTTGGTAGACTCGGCCCCCTTCCGTGAGTTTGTGCAATGTGCGGTTCCTCAGTGGCAGGTTCCCAAACACCACTTTTTCTCACGGAAGGCGATTCCGGCTCTCTACCGGCATGTGGAAGGCAATGTCTTGGCCTCGCTGGACAGGGCGGTCAGCGGTAAGGTGCATATTATCGCTGACTCATGGTCCAGCAGGCATGGACAGGGACGTTACCTTTCTTTCACGGCCCATTGGGTCACTCTTTTGGCAGCTGGGAAGGATGCAGGACAAGGTGCAGTAGTGTTGGAGGTTGTTCCATCGCCACGCCTCCAAAATGCTACTACTGGTTGTGACACACCTCTGTCCTCCACCCCCTCCTCTTCTTCTTCCTCCATGGCCTCTTTCTGTGCTTTGTCCTCGGAACCAGCGGTGCTCCGTAGGCGTTCAAGGGGCTACGCAATTACGCAGGCAAAAAGATGGCATGCCGTGCTTGCGCTGGTGTGTTTGGGGGACAGGAGCCACACTGGGGCAGAGGTTCTGTCTGCTCTGCAGGGGCAGGCCGAGAGGTGGTTGACGCCACGCCAGCTTAAGCCAGGAATGGTAGTTTGCGACAATGGCACCAACCTCCTCTCCGCTCTCCGACAGGGACAACTGACCCATGTGCCCTGTGTGGCTCACGTCTTAACCTGGTGGTGCAGCGGTTCTTGGGCAGGTACCCAGGCTTACAGGATGTCCTGAGGCAGGCCAGGAAAGTCTGTGTGCATTTCCGCAGATCTTATAATGCCAGTGCTCGTCTGGCTGAGCTGCAAAATGAGTTGAACCTGCCCAAGAACCGCCTTATATGTGACATGCCCACCAGGTTGAACTCAACGTTGGCCATGCTGCAGCGGCTGCACACGCAGCAGAGGGCCATCAATGAGTACCTGTGCGACTACGCAACCAGGACAGGGTCAGGGGAGCTCGGGTTTTTTTCACCACGCCAGTGGGGCATGATCAGGGATGCATGCACTGTCCTGGCACCATTTGAGGAGGCCACAAGGATGGTGAGCAGTGACAGTGCATGCATCAGTGACACTGTACCTCTTGTCCACCTGTTGGAACATACGCTGCATGGAATAATGGACAGGGCACTTGAGGCAGAACAGAGGCAGGAAGAGGAGGACTTCCTTGCCTCTCAAGGCCCCCTTTACCCAGACAGTGTTCCTTCTGTCCCACCCATCGCACAGGAAGAAGATGAGGAGGATTGTGTCAGCATGGAGGTGGAGCCAGGCACTCAGCATCATCAGCAGCAGTCTTTTAGGGATGATTTACAGTCCCAAGAAACCAGTGGACTTGTATGTGGCTGGGAGGAGGTGGCTGCAGATCATGTTGTCCTTAGTGACCCAGAGGACTCCGGACCAAATGCCTCAGCTAACCTACGCTGCATGGCCTCCCTAATCCTGCAAAGTCTGCGGAAGGATCCTCGTATTCTTCGGATCAAGGAGAGGGACCATTACTGGCTGGCCACTCTCCTTGATCCACGGTACAAGGGTAAGGTTGCGGACCTTATCTTACCGTCGCAGAGGATGAGACAACTCCTGGAGGCCTTGCAGAAAGGTCTGTGCAACGCGTTCCCAGAGACTGGGAGGTTACAAACTCCTGGTCCTGGACAACGAGTTGCTGAGGCTTTGGTCAGTCAAAGAAGGAGCGGTGGGGAAGGTGGCCGTCTGACCGATGCGTTCAGACAATTCTTTAGTCCGCAGCCCCAAGGTATGATCGGTTCCAGCAACCATCGCCAGCGTCTGATATACATGGTGCAGGAATACCTAGGGGCAAGGTCAGACTTGGACACCTTCCCCACCGAAAATCCTCTGGCTTACTGGGTCTTGAGGATGGATCACTGGCCAGAGCTTGCACAGTATGCAATTGAGCTACTGGCCTGTCCTGCATCCATAGTTACATAGTTAGTCAGGTTGAAAAAAGACAAAGTCCATCCAGTTCAACCATAAAAAAAATAACTAAAATAAAATAAAAAAAATATCGTGCACTCCCATATACCCAATTCTATACCCACAGTTGATCCAGAGGAAGGCAAAAAACCCCAGCAGAGCATGATCCAATTTGCTACAGCAGGGGAAAAAATTCCTTCCTGATCCCCCGAGAGGCAATCGGATTTACCCTGGATCAACTTTACCAAGAACTGTTAGTACTCAGTTATATTATGTACATTTAGGAAAGTATCCAGGCCTTTCTTAAAGCAATCTACTGAGCTGGCCAGAACCACCTCTGCAGGGAGTCTGTTCCACATTTTCACAGCTCTTACTGTGAAGAAACCTTTCCGCATTTGGAGATGAAATCTTTTTTCTTCTAGACGTAAAGAGTGCCCCCTTGTTCTCTGTGTTGACCGTAAAGTGAATAACTCATCACCAAGTTCACTATATGGACCCCTTATATATTTGTACATGTTAATCATATCCCCCCTTATTCTCCTCTTCTCAAGAGTGAATAAATTCAGTTCCTCTAATCTTTCTTCATAGCTGAGCTCCTCCATGCCTCTTATCAGTTTGGTTACCCTTCTCTGCACTTTCTCCAGTTCCCCGATATGCTTTTTGAGAACTGGTGCCCAAAACTGAACTGCGTATTCCAGATGAGGCCTTACTAATGAACGCACATTCAGTGCTGCTGGAGGATTTGTCACGGATCACAGGGTGCGCCTGTCCACAGACTCTGTTGATCGACTGACCTTCATAAAGATGAACCAGTCTTGGATCACCACCAGCTACCAAACACCTGAAGCTGATATAACAGACTAATTTATTTTCAAATGTCACATCCCTTCAAGACTGATGCTGATGCTGAGAGACTGTCCTGTTATGTTGACTGACTATCCTCCTCCTCCTCAATGATCCGATTGATGATGATGATAGCTTGGAAGAACATTTTTTTTCTTTCTCGTACATCACGGGACACAGAGCGACATAGTCATTACTAATGGGTTATATAGATACTGTCAGGTGCTGGCACTGGCAACTTCCAAAACCGGAAGTACCCTCCCCTATATAAGCCCCTCCCATCCGGGAGCACCTCAGTTTTTTGCCAGTGTCTAAGGTGTTGGCCAAGAAGAAACATGTGTTTTTCACTGAGCTTGCGTACAGGTTCTTTTGGGCCTCAGTAAGCTATTCCGGATCCGACCAAAAAAGCTTCATAGCTAAACGGTCGGTACCCGGGCCTTGCAGAGAAGAGCAAGGTTTTGCCTGTAATGCTTCTCTTAGGAGAGCTGGACCCTGGGATCCAGAGCTCTGGTCATACCCACGACCAAGATGTTTTCTGTGCAGGGTGCTATACAGGTCCAGGGGAGTGGAATCCTTGGGAACCCGGTCCCTGAAGGTTTGATTACAATGCCTGCCGTGATAGGTGAAGTTTGGGCTTTTGTGGACCAAACAAAGTCCTGCGGCGGGGAACAGGTAAGTGGGGGCCCCCAGGAACTTGGTTCTATTGGGGGACCCCCAAGCCTAATTTGTCTTTCTGTCTGTTACCTAATGGTATTCCTGCAAAATTCTGTGCATGCCTGTAACTACTAAAAAAATGTAATAATTTTTAATGGTGGTCAAGAAAAAAAATTTTTTTTATATATATATTTAATATATTAGACTGCGGTACCTGTGTTTGTCCACTAGAGGCCGCTGTGGAATGTTTTCTTGTCATGTGGACTAGCTTCTTCTCAGCAGAGCAAAGTCCAGGCAGATGGTGAGTTCTCTTATAGGAAACTGCTTCCTCTGCCATGTTGCAGTGCTCGTCCATCCCCCGGCCTGCGGCAAAGAGGGGCCCTGGCTCCTGTCCCTTGTTACCATATTTGAAATTAGCGCCGAAGGCGCACGTGCCCGCGCGCGTGCGCGTGCACGCGCCTCTATATATAGAGGTGAGCCGGGAAAGGGGGCGGAGCCTGGGGGATGACGCTCTGTGCGCGCCGCAGCGCTTCTGCGCATGTGCGGGCGTCCCAGCAGTTTAAAAAAACCACAATATTGTAGTGAGCTGGCTATGAAGTACAGAGACAGAGCTGGCAACATTTAAAGGCATACAGCAAGCGGTTGATACAGGCATCCCCTAGAAAGGCACATTAGTAGACACCAACTGTGATATAGCAGCAATTGTGCTAGACTATTCTCAGTAAAAGTGGTGTATTACGGCTGGAATACCTCAGCTTTAGGCTTAGGAATATGCCGTCCAGAAGCTCCGGAACTGAATCTTCCAGGAAGCGAAGGGGGTCTCATCGGGCTCGGAGGATCTTGGGCATACTCCTGCTGCACCAGTCTCCCCTGAAGTTCAGAGGTAAGTGACCGTAGAGACCCCGCAGGGGTACTTGGTACTGTGGCTGTCCTCAGTCACCTGCTCCTGTGTATGTAACAGAGGAGGTTTTTTCCTCAGCTCTGGGAGGATTAGAGAGAGATTGTCAACATTTATCGCTGCCTCCCTGTCAGGGAAAGCACGCCCGATCTCCGTCTCCTCCTTCAGAGTGCCTGTTAGCAGAGCAACAGTCCCATACAGGGATCGACCTGCCTGAAGGGGATCAGGATGAGGTTGATTCTGTTATAGAGGAATCAACAGTGGGGGAACCTTTTCTCAGCATCTCAAGCTGAAAGATTATGGGTTCAGTCTCTGACTAACATGGTCCGATCAGCATTTAAAAATGCACCTTGCGGAACCATCAACCACTACTGTATCCTCGTTGGGGTCGCTAGAAGCCCCCAGACTGTTTGTTCTTTTCCACTTCACCCTTTACTGAAAGGGCTCATTTACCAGGATTGGGAACGTCCTGAGAAAATATTTATTCCCCCAAGAGATTTCCGGTGGTCTATCCCATGGAGGATAAGTTCATCAAAAAAAAAAAAAATAATATAATGGAAGGTCCCTACAGTGGACGCAGCCATCTCTTGTATGTATAAATCACTGACATGTCCAGTGGATAATGTCCAAATGTTCAAGAACCCAATAGATAAAAGATTGGAGTCCTTATGAAAATCTGCTTGGTGATACAACCAGCAGTAGCAGCTATTGGGGTCTGCTAAGCAGTGAAGGATCAGTTGAAACAGGTCTTGAGGGACTTGACAGATCAGCAGGCTTTGCCCTAGCTGATCTACCTAGAGCCTTAGGCTTTGCGGTTGACGCCATAGAGGATTCAGTCCATCAGGCCTCCCGCCTTACGCTGTCTATAGTACATATGCGTAGGCTCCTATGGCTCAAAAACTGGTCTGCTGAAGCTCCCTGTAAAGAATGGCTGGTTAGCGTCCCATTTCATGGTGAACGCTTATTCAGGGAAAACCTGGACAAATATATCCAGAAAATTTCCAGCGGTAAAAATACGCTCTTGCCGGTTAAAAGCAGAGTTAGAGGTCCCTCTTTAAGAGGCCTGCTTCTCCAGTTCCGACGGCCTCCTCGGTCAAATCCCGGGGGTAAAAAACAGGGACAGTAGCAGGGTAATGAGAAACCCTGGGTCAGGGGAGGTACAAAACCTCCCCCAAAGTTAAATTCATTGAAGCCCCCACTCAGTCGGGTGGGGGGAGGACTCCAGTTGTTCGCAAGAGACCTGGCGGGACACGATTAAGACAGATAGGTGCTCTCCGCAGTAGGTTTGGGATACAGTTTGGAGTTAAGACTCTCCTCCTTCCCATTTTTGAGGTCAAACGTGCCAAGGGATCCCCGGAAGAGAGAGTCCCTCCTGTTGGCACTAGAACAACTATTGCTCCAAGGAGTAATTATGGAGGTTCCCCTGGAAGAATGAGGGTTCGGGTTTTACTCAAACCTCTTTACAGTCCCGAAGCAAACGCGGACGGGAGGCCCATATTAATTCTAAAAGGGCTATACAAATTCCTGTATATCAGGACTTTCCGATGGAGTCGATCCGATCGGTGGCCACTGCCCTACAAGGGGAGGATTGGTTAGCCACGATCGACATCAAAGATGCTTATTTGCACATTCCCATCTTTCCAGTCCACCAAAAATTTCTACGCTTTGCAGTAGAAGGGCGCCATTTTCAGTTCAGAGCCTTACCCTTCGGTTTGGCCACAGCACCACGAGTGTTTACAAAAATTCTGGCCCTTTATTGGCCAATCTAAGAACACAAGGTGTAATGATAATGGCATATCTGGATGACTTGTTGCTGATAGACCACTCAGTGAAAAAACTAGACGTGGTCGTTCACAAGACGATCAAGTATCTGGAATCTCACGGTTGGATTATCAACCGAGACAAGTCAGCCCTAAAAACCAGTCAAAAGTCTGGAATACTTGGGGCTAAGGTTGGATTCAGGCCAGAGAAAAATATTCTTGCCTCGAGGAAAGGTGTTGTCTTTGAAAGATTTGATCCACTTAGTGGGTACAAAAAAGACAGCCGTCCATACGCCTGTATATGAGGCTGCTGGGAAAAATGGTGGCATCATTCGAAGCAGTACCCTACGGTCAATTCCATTCAAGGAATTTGCAAGGGGCCATACTGTCAGCCTGGAACAAAAAAAAAAATTCAGGCCCTAGACTTACAATGTCCTTGTCCCCTTCCGTTCGCAAGAGCCTCCGTTGGTGGTTGGTTCCCCAGAATCTGGAAAAAAGGAAATCCTTCAGTCCGATTTCTTGGAAGGTGGTCACTACAGATGCCAGCCTTATAGGCTGGGGAGCAGTACTGGAGCAATAGTCTCTCCAGGGCAGATGGTCGGATGCAGAAAAGGCCCTGCCCATCAATCTCTTAGAGATACGAGCAGCCCGGTATGCCCTAGTAGCATGGACATCCAAACTCCAAGGGTCCCCTGTCAGAATTCAATCAGACAATGCCACAGCAGTGGCATATATCAATCATCAGGGGGGCACCAGGAGTCGTGCAGCCCAGAGGGAAGTAAATTACATCCTGAAATGGGCAGAAAAAATATGTCCCAGCCATATCTGCGGTATTCATTCCGGGAGTGGAGAATTGGAAGGCGGACTTTCTAAGTCGCCAGCAATTAGGCCCAGAGGAAGGGTCCCTTCACCCCGAGGTTTTCTGGACAATATGTCAGCGGTGGGGAACATCGGATGTAGATCTTCTAGCATCCAGATTCAACGCAAAGGGGGACAGGTTTGTCTCTCGGACAAGGGATCCCCTAGCTTGCGGCTCGGATGCCCTAGTGTTCCCTTGGGATCAGTTCAAGCTGATATATGCATTCACACCGCCACAATGGTTACCTCGATTACTCCGCAGAATCAGGGTAGAAAAGAAACCAGTGATTCTGGTGGCTCCAGCGTGGCCCCGAAGAGCGTGGTACGTGGAGATTGTAAAATGTCAGTGGGGAGTCCTTGGACTCTCCCACATCGTCCGGACCTGCTTTCGCAGGGACCGATATACCACCCTTCCTTACCAGCCCTAGGTTTGACGGCCTGGCTATTGAAGCCCACATTCTAAAAAAGAGAGGGCTCTCTAATTCTGTGGTATCTACCATGATCAATGCCAGGAGGCCGGTATCCAGGCAGATCTACTATAGAATCTGGAAGGCGTACATCGCCTGGTGTGAAGCCAAGAAATGGCATCCACGTAAGCACGTAATAGGTAGGAGTCTGAACTCCCTACAATGGGCTGTAGATAGGAAGCTTGCCTTGAGTACTATCAAGGGTCAGATTTCGGCCTTGTCAATATTTTTTCAAAGGCCCTTGGCTTCGCATTCACTAGTCAAAGCCTTTATACAAGGAGTGATGCGTATTAGTCCTCCGGTTAATATTCCCATATGTCCATGGGATCTAAACTTGGTTCTGTCGGTTCTACAGAAACAACCATTTGAACCATTACAGCATATTTCCTTGGTGCTTCTCACCAGGAAATTGATTTTTCTAGTAGCCATTTGTTCGGCTAAGAGAGTATCGGAATTAGCAGCTATGTCCTGTAAGGAGCCATATCTGGTTATCCATAAGGACAGAGTAGTGTTACGTCCTCATCCAGCCTTTCTTCCTAAGGTGGTATCGAGGTTTCATTTGAACCAAGATGTGGTTCTTCCTTCTTTTTTCCCCAAACCTACTTCGGTAGAGGAAAAGTTATTGCATTCTTTGGATGTAGTAAGAGCAGTTAAAGCTTATCTAAAAGCCACTGCTCAGATTCGCAGAACGGATACTTTGTTTATTCTGCCGGAAGGCCCCAGAAAGGGTCAGGCAGCGTCAAAATCTACTTTAGCCAAGTGGATTCGACAGGTCATTATGCAAGCTTATGGCTTGAGAAGGAGACCGCCTCCGTTCAAAGTTAGAGCGCACTCCACGAGAGCAGTTGGAACTTCATGGGCAGTGCATCACCAGGCCTCCCTGGCTCAAATCTGTAAGGCCGCAACATGGTCTTCGGTACACACGTTTACTAGGTCCTACCAGGTGGACGTTAGAAGTCAGGAGGATGTCGCCTTTGGGCGCAGTGTGTTGCAGGCCGCAAAAGATCCTCATGTCTGATAGCGCTCAGCTTATATATGGTGTATCCCCCCCCTCATTTGGCATTGCTTTAGGACATCCCATTAGTAATGACTATGTCGCTCTGTGTCCCGTGATGTACGAGAAAGAAAATAGGATTTTTATAACAGCTTACCTGTAAAATCCTTTTCTTGGAGTACATCACGGGACACAGAGCTCCCGCCCCTCTTTAGGGACACTTATTGCTTTGCTACAAAACTGAGGTGCTCCCGGATGGGAGGGGCTTATATAGGGGAGGGTACTTCCGGTTTTGGAAGTTGCCAGTGCCAGCACCTGACGGTATCTATATAACCCATTAGTAATGACTATGTCGCTCTGTGTCCCGTGATGTACTCCAAGAAAAGGATTTTACAGGTAAGCTGTTATAAAAATCCTATTGTTTCTGGGTGCCGCCACCAGTGGCTAAGGCCCAATTTTTCAGCCCCTGTTTAACAGGGGCATGTAATTACAATTTTTTATGCAATGCTTTGCAGCATGGCTCATTCCTGCACTCCAACTAGAGTATCTGGGAGAGGTTGCAGTGTCGTGGCACCAGCACCAGTGGCTAAGGCCCAATTTTTCAGCCCCTGTTTAACAGGGGCGTGTAATTACAATTTTTGATGCAATACTTTGCAACAGGGCTCATTGCTGTGCTCCAAGTACAGTATCTGTGAGGGGTTGCAGTGTTGTGGCACCAGTGCCTAAGGCCCAATTTTTCAGCCCCTGTTTAACAGGGGCGTGTAATTACAATTTTTGATGCAATACTTTGCAACAGGGCTCATTGCTGTGCTCCAAGTACAGTATCTGTGAGGGGTTGCAGTGTTGTGGCACCAGTGCCTAAGGCCCAATTTTTCTGCCCCTGTTTAACAGGGGCATGTAATTACAATTCTTGATCTAATAATTCACAGCAGGGCCCATTCATGCGCCCACCAAGAGTAACTGTGAGGGCTCACAGTGTTGTGGCAATACCAACATGTAAGGGGCAAATTTCAGCTGAGTATATACGGCAGGCCCCTACTTTCAAACATCCAACTTACAAACGACTCCTCCTTGCAAACGGAAGGATACAACAGGAAGTGAGAGGAAATCTACCCCTAGGAAGGCAAATTCTCTCCTGTAAGAGTTAATATGGGAAAAAAAGTGTCTCCTCTCCACTGATGCTTTATCACCAATTCTTGTTTCAATAAAAACCCCAAATTTTCAAAAAACATTTGTCATTAGGACGGAAAGTGAGGTGAACTGTTCTGAACAGGTGCACACCGCACAGACAGCAAAACAAATGTTACAGGGGTGATAACCCTTCCCTATGTTTTCCAAAAAGCTTAAAAATAGATTTCTTGGCTGGAGCTACACTTAAACAATGTACCTGTTCAAAATTACAAACAGATTCCACATAAGAACAAACCTACAGTCCCTGTCTTGTATGTACCGCCTGTATACGGCTGTTCAGAGTATATAGGGCCTTTTTTATTTTGTGTGCGGGGTTCCCCTTAATATCCATACAAGACCCAAAGGGGCTGGTAATGGGGGGGGGGGGGGCTGTGATGGGGTAGCTATGCCATTTTTCTTAAAGATTTTCATCCATATTACCGGGACCAGACATTACATTAAAGCCGCAAGCAGTTTTAAAACGGAAAATTTATTAACAAATACCGTAATTTTCCTTTCCTGATAGACTCCATGGCAGACTACGTGTGGGTTAACCCCGCCTCCTCTCCACAGCTATAGGACCCCATACTCATAAATTTGAGCTCACCTCCACAGACAGGTGTTCCGTAACTAGCCGACTCAAATTTCAACTTTCATATTTTTAATTCATGGGTGGGAACTCCGTCTGCCATGGAGTCTATCAGGAAAGGAAAATTACGGTAAGTATTTGGTAATAAATTTTCAGTTTTCCTGACAGACTCCATGGCAGACTACGTGTGGGAAATAACTAGCCAATCCACACGGGAGGGTATGCTGAACAAAAAATATTTTAATCTTTCCCGTCAACTGACAGGATTTTTCGACCAAAATTAACAGAGGAAAGGGAAGCAGGCTCAATACAATAATGAGACATAAATGTATGAATAGAAGACCATGAAGCTGCCTTGCATATCACTTGAGGAGCCACGTGTCGAGCTGCTGCCCATGAGGCTGCCATGCCCCTGGTGGAATGAGCCGTCACCGCCTCTGGAGGAGCCAAGCCCTTTGCCCTGTAAGCCTGTTGAATAGATTGGACGATCCAGGCTGCTATTGTTCTGGAAGAAGCCCTCTTCCCTTTGTTGCTACCGGTGTGTAACAAGAACAGGTAGTTCGAGCTTCTAAAAGATGAAGTAACTCGCAAGTATTCTTTCAGAGTCTCACCTACATCCAAGGGATGAGCATCTGCTGAATCTGGAGAATCGAAAGTAGGAAGGACTATTTCTTGGTTTTCGTGAAAAACTGATGTGACCTTTGGTTTTGACCCAAGCATGGGAATAAGGACCACTCGGTCCGGGAAGAAAGTCAAAAAGGGTTCTTGACAACCCAGGAAGCTTATTTCTGAAACCCTTTTGGCTGCAGTAATGGCCACTAGAAAGGCCAGTTTGATTGATAAGTCCTTAACAGAAAGATCCTTGTTATTGAGTGCTGAAAGAGCATCAAGGACGAGTGGAAGATCCCATTTGGGGAATCTAGGTTTCCTCTGAGGCCTGATTCTCGATGCCCCCCGAAATAACTGTTGAACCAGGGGATGAATTGCCCATGACGTTCCCGAAAAAGCTGATAAGGCTGATACTTGTACCCTGAGGGAACTAATCGATAAAGGCAGGTCTAAGCCTGATTGGAGAAAACTCAAGATGTCTTGAACACTAGGGTTTCTAGATGACTTTCCTGCAGTAGTCGTGAAGCTGACAAATCTGGCCCAGATTCTATTGTAAGTTTTATTTGTGTTGGACTTTCTGGAGCTCATAAGGGTAGAGATTACCCCTGAAGCACACCCAAGAGACTCTAGCCTCTCCCTCTCAAAAACCAGACCCTCAGTCTCAGCATTGCTGGACAGGGGTGCAGGGTCGTCCCCAGAGAAAGAAGGTCCGGCCTGAGAGGAAGAGGCAGCGGGTCCCTGAAGCTCATTAGATTCAGGAGAGGAAACCAAGGTCTGTTCAGCCAGTATGGTGCTATTGTTACCACCTCGACTTTCTCCAACTGAAGCCGCTGTAGGAATTTTAGCATGATCGGAAGAGGAGGGAAGGCATATGCCCTGTTGAAGTCCCATTGACTCGTTAATGCATCTATTCCGAAGGCTTGATTGTACCGAGCTCGGGTGTAGTATCTGTCGATCTTGTAATTGCAGGGGGATGCAAACAGATCCACCTCTGGATCGAAATCCAACGATAGGATCCACTTGAAGGTTTGTGGATGCAGAGACCATTCGTTGTTGTCTAGCATGCTGCGTGACAGGAAGTCCGCTTGAATGTTCTGCTCCCCTGGAATGAAGACTGCTGTTAAGTTGAGCAGATTCCTCTGAGCCCAGGTCATAATGGGCTCGACCTCTTGGAGAAGGGCAGAGCTCCGAGTGCCCCCTTGTCTCTTCACATATGCCACAGCGGTGGTATTGTCCATTTTGAGTAGGACCGACTTCCCTTTCAGAAGGTGGGAGAAGGCTTGAAGGGCGCACCATGCCGCGCGCAGTTCCAGAATGTTCGAACCTGGAGAGTGGAGACGGGCATCCCATTTGCCCTGAGCCAGTTCTGCCCCACAATGTGCCCCCCAGCCCGCATTGCTGGCATCGGATGTAACAGTCACCCAATGGATGGGGGCAAGGGAGTGGCAAGTTGACAAGTTCTTGGTTTGAAGCCACCAGAGGAGAATGTTGCTCATTGACTGTGTTATCCGGATCCGCTGATTGAGATCGTCTGTCTTCCATTGCTGGAGGAATCCGGATTGAAAAGGACGAAGCCTCCACATCGCCCACTTGACCATGGGGGATGTGGCCACCATCGTGCCGATTATCTTCAGGCACTGTGATGCCCTTAGGTGAGAGAAGTCTAGAGCTAAGAAGATTCTTTCCCGAATGATCGGTATTTTTTCTTCTGGAAGAGAGATGGTGTTCTCTATGGTGTCGAACTGGGCTCCTAGATAGACCAAGCGCTGGGTCGGATCCAGCTGACTCTTCTCCCGGTTTAGGAGCCATCCGAACTCCAACAGTGTATAGATCACCTGATCTTTGTGGACTAGCAGCTGCTGCTTGTCTTGGGACAGTACTAGTAGATCGTCCAGATAATGATACAGGCGCACACCCTGTACTCTGAGAAGGGACACAACTGCTAACAGCACCTTGGAAAAGACTCTTGGAGAAGTCGTTAGCCTGAATGGAAGACAAATAAATTGTAGGTGCTCTTGTTCGACCTGGAACCGCAGATATTTGTGAAAGTTTTCTGCCACCGGAACATGAAAGTACGCGTCTTTTAGATCTATTGAGATCAACCAGTCGCCTGGTTGAACTATTTTTTGGATGGTTGAGAGTGACTCCATTTTGAACTTCTCGTGCTTTTATGTACTTGTTCAGGAAAGTGAGATCTATGACTGGACGCCAAGAGCCGTTCTTCTTTTGTACTAGGAAGAGGGGGGAGTATACCCCCTGGAATTCCTTGTCCTTTGGGACGGGCACCACTGCTCCTTGATCTTTCAGGACATTCTCATATGAGAGAAGAACTTGTTGTTTCTCCTCTGACCGAGGAAGTGAAGTTTGCATTGGTCTGCATGGAGGGATCTTGGTGAAGGACCATGTGTGACCTGTTGAGACCGTCTTGATGGTCCAATAGTCCGAGATCGAGGCCACCCAGACGTGCCGGAAGAGACATAGGCGAGCCCCTACCCGACCCGCCTGGGCGGGCCCAATCTCAAAAAGACTTGGTTGGTTCACGCCCACCGGGCGTCTGTTTCTTGCCGAACTTTTGAAAAGAAGATTGGCCTCTGTTCCAATTCCAGCTTCTCCTGAAATCCCATCCGGGTTTATAGGAGCGTGCCTCTCTCGATTGCTCTGTACTGCGTCTCTCTTGAGGTTTTTTCTGATTAAACTGGCGCCTGTCCTGGGGAAGAAAACCCGACCTTCCGCCTGTAGCTTTTGAAATGGCGTTGTCAAGTTTGTTCCCAAACAATGAAGTCCCTTCAAAGGGAATTTTGCACCATGCATGCTTGGAGGCTGGATCAGCAAGCCAGGGGCGTAACCACAGTGCTCGTTTGGCCGTGACCGAGGACAACATCGATCTGGCCAGTAAACGGATGAGGTCAAATGAAGCTTCCCCCAAAAAAGGCGACTGCCATCTTAAGTTCTTGCACTGCTGAACTTTGAGCCAGTTCTTCCGAGACACCTTTCAGAACGGAGTCTACATTTTCCACCCATGCCTCCATTGCTTTGGAGGTCACTGCAAGGGCTAAAGCTGGTTTGCATGCCGTTCCAGCCAGGCTATATATTCTTTTGAGGTCCTGGTCGATCTTCCGATCCAGACCATCTTTAAATGATACGGTGTCATCTAGCGGGAGGGTGACATGCTTCGCTAGGCGCATTACTGCTGCATCTACGAGGGGAGCATTCTCCAGATGCTTGACGTCCTCCGATTTAAAGGGATATAGTCTAGAGGTTTTGCTTAGCATGGAAACCTTCTTATCTCCCTTGCTCCATTCTTCCTCAAACACTCCTTTCAGCTCAGAGGGAAGTGGGAAATTGGAGCGTTCTTTCCCCAGTTGTTTAAACAGTTTTCTTTGTTTTTCTGGGGGGGCAGTGGTATCCTCCAACTTCAAAGTTTCCTTCACTGCCTTGATCAGCGGAGAGACTAAAGCGTAGTCGAATCCCACCGTAGAATCATCTCCCTCCATCTCGTCTTGCGAGGAATAATGGGAGGAATCATGGGGCTGGAATTGGCCGGGATCCTCCTGGGCCGCGTCAGCCAAGGAGCCAGACAAGGTGGTGGACTGGCTCCTTGTGTGGGGGGCAACTATTTCTTTCATAGATTGCTGTACCACACGTTTCACAAGAGACTCAAGGTTTTGATTTTCCGTCTCTTTCTCACCAACCGCTCGGGCATAACATGGGTCGCATAGCGATTTGCCCTCCGGGATTCTGGTCTTGCATCCCCAACAGGCTCTGTGGTCAGAGCAATCATCGCGGTGGTGGTGGCGGTGACTAGAGGAGGAATGGGAACATCTCCTATGTCTAGAGGGGGTATGTGAACGTCCCCTATGATGATGGGTCCTAGACGTAGTGTCGCGTCTAGACCTGGATGATGAGTGATGATGCGGCCTGGCAAGGTCCCTTTCTTGTGATCGATGAACTGAAGTTGCCGGGCTGTAAGATAATACAGACAGAGGGAGGGGGGAAGGTGGGCAGGATGTAACCGTTAGCAACCACCAGATAGGCACAAAAGACACCACCCCCTTACCCACTCCGCACATACCTTGTGCGGGAGGGCTGGCCACATGGCGGTGAGGATGAGTCCATGATGAGGCAAGACAAACGCACAAACTCAGAGACCACCTAGGACAAGAGTAAGCAACACAAAAAAAAAAGAAACATTTTTTTTATTTTTTTTTAACTGTCTGTCTCTTTAAGAGACACTTGCATAACTACCTAAAGGATGTTGCTTACCTTGTCCCAGCAGAACCGAGCTCCGGGATGCTGCCGTCAAAGCCCACAGGTTATCCCACCTGTACAGGGCTCCACAGCGCTTAAATTCCCCGCTGTAGTGACGTCACGGCCGGTCCCGCTGCGCGCATGCGCCGAGGGAACCGGCTCACTGCGCCTGTGCGGCCTCTGACCCCGCCGCCGTACCGCGCATGCGCGAAAACCAAGCCTCGGTTTTGCCGCGGCTCTGCACATGCGCAGACGTACGGCGGATCGGGAGGCAGGAAGTAGAGTGGCGTCCTGGAACGCAGAAGCGTTCCACACACGCGCAAAGACACTGAGGGGGAACAGACAACAGACAAAATACATACAAAAACGGTCTGCCATGTACATAATGAAGAAATCTTCAGACCTTGCCAGCCAATCCTTCGTCCATCCTGGTACACTGGGCCACATCCCTTCCACCATAGGGGTATTAACTGCCCGAAACCACTCGCCCGCTGATAGCTGGGCCCTGGGTGCACCGCACAACTTGTACCTAATCCGACGGACATCCTGGACTGCACCTGAATTGCATGATGAAGGGTCCATGTGAGGAGGATAGAAAAGGGAACACCTGTCTGTGGAGGTGAGCTCAAATTTATGGGTATGGGGTCCTATAGCTGTGGAGAGGAGGCGGGGTTAACCCACACGTAGTCTGCCATGGAGTCTGTCAGGAAATGGCTTTTTTTCCTTTAGAAATGTAATTTTGTGCAGGGACAGTTCTAAACACAGGAAACACGTGGCACTTCACAGGCATACTTTAGACACCCCCCCCAGGTACGATATTTAAAGGAATATTTGACTTTTTGTTTTTTTTTTACTTTATGCATCATTAAAATGACTGCTCCCGAAAAACGGCCGTTTTAAAACTTTTTTTTGGATTGATACATGTCCCCTGGTGCAGAACCCGGGTTCCCAAACCCTTTTTAGGACAATACCATGCATAATAGTCGTTATAATTAGCACTTTAGATTTCAAACGTTCGCATCCAATGTATTTAATAGGGTTCGAAAGTTTGTGCGAACTTTCGGTCCATTCGCGGGTTCTGGTGCGAACGAACCCAGGGGTGTTCGGCTCATCACTAGTCTTGGCTAACGGCTGGCTCTCAGGCCAGTTCCCCCTATCTAGAGGAACGAGACAGGTGTGTCCTCTATCGCGACTGCTATATGCATTGTAGGCAGAGCCCCTCGCCATTGCCATCCGCGCTCACCCTGGAATAGAGGGACTTCGAAGAGGGAGGGTTGTAGAAAAAATCCGTACATACGCAGATGACACTCTGTTGTATCTAGATGACTCCGAAGACTCCGTGCCACAGGCTTTAACTTTAATCGAACGCTTCAGTGTATTTTCTGGCCTGCGGATCAACTGGGATAAATCCCAGATACTCCCACTGGATAGTTTCCCAGCCCCTAGGGACAGGGCACTGCTCCCTCTACAGAGGGTGGATGCGATTAAGTATCTGGGAATCCGGACAACCCGTGATCCCATAGACTACATCCATCTCAATGTCAGTCCACTATCTGAGATGCTGAAGTGAAAGACGCAGGCCTGGGCCCGCCTCCCGTTGGGAGTGATGGGCCGCATAAACCTTGTGAAGATGGTCATGTTACCTAAAATCCTGTACATGATTTGGCATTCCCCTGTGTACCTGGTGCTTCAGCATTTCAAAATCCTGGACTCATTCCTCAAACCGTTCATCTGGGGTAAATCGAGACACAAACTTCCGTGGCACAAGTTAAAGAACCCGACTGACCTGACCTTGCAGGAATGGCCCTCCCCGACTTCAACACATAGTACCTAGCATCCCAACTGTCACAGATCTTTCATGTGGACAAGGTTGACAGAGGCAGGTTCCTCTGCCTGTGCCCTGCATGGGCGCAACACACACTAGACCCCTTAGTAACGATTGCAGGGGGAGCCCGGAGCGAGGGACGTGAACGCCGGACTCTGACATATCAATACAAAAAGGTGTGGAATATCGCATCAGACAGGCTACACATAGAATCCCCGAACCAGTACTCCCCTCTATGGCACAACACAGACCTACCGTAATTTAGCCTAATTCAGGATGGCGGGGTATGGAGCTCTAGGGGAGTGTACTACTTATCTCACATTACACGCAATGGGAGACTTAAGTCTTTCAACGACCTTAAAACTGAGTTCGCCCTTCCGGGTCATATGTACTACAGGTACCTCCAACTTCGCCACGCATATCGAACCCAGTTCCCTCAAGCTGATCTCACCTTAGCAGACAACCCCTTAATGACAACAGTTAAATACCCTGACCCCAAAAAACTCATATCCCACTTCTATGTAATGCTGACACTCCCACAGGCAACCGTAGCGGCATATGCGCTAAAATACAGATGGGAGGGGGAGGTGGGCACACTGGGGGATGATGAGTGGAGTGATGCATTAGACTCGTGTAAAGCGGCATCTCCCAAGCTGTCGGATCGCCTCACACAAATTTATATTACACACAGGGCTTATCTCACTCCGCTCAGAGTCTCCAGGTACAAGAGTGATTTTTCCCCCACTTGTGCAATGTGTGGTCAAGATACGGGCACTTTTTTTCATTTACTGTGGCGATGTCCCGAGGTCCAGGCCTTCTGGAAGCAGATAGTGAGATTCTTACATGACACCATGGGTTCTCCCATAACACTACAGACAAAACCTTGCCTACTGGGTATCTTCCCAGACCCGGACATCAATAAATTTAGCAACATTTTCTTACACGAAACGCTCTTTCTGGCACGGAAGGTTATAGCCAGAGTCTGGATGAGGCCCAACCCTCCTGCATTCTCACATTGGGTGGCTGAGGTCAATAAGGTGTTACCATATATGAAACTCATTTACTCTCATAGAGGGTGCCCCTCCAAATACGATAAGGTCTGGGACAGATGGCTTAGGGCTCCCACAACGTGCACTTAGTCTTTCTGTCACCCCAGCAGACAGTAATTAATGGGGGGTGGGGTGTTTGTCGAGATGCAACTTATATACTTTTTATTCTTTGATACAACTGATTATACATGGTACCACTGTCTGTTTTGTTTTACTGCTAACATTCAGGGGGATGCGGTCTGTATACCCCTATAGAGCAATGCTGTTATTACGTCCGATGTTTACCAAAATCGGCTGCTGTATGTATTATTTTTTCTTATGCTCAATAAAAGCTCTTTGATTAAAAAAAAACAAAAAAAAAAAACAGAGCAATATAATGCAAGTAATACTGGCCAAGGTATTAGCGGCCTACTGAGGTTACAAAATGATAGATCCCTACATGTTTCGCCAAACATTGGCTTCTTCAGGGGAAATAGTGGTAACCTGCATATGTATAATGGCTCTGGAAAGACAAAAATACAACTTAATAGATACTCACAGATAATCATATATTGAAACTTAAATCGCCAGCATATTTCAGTTAGTAGGCTAGGAACATGGCATGGCTCAAAAAAGTTCTCTCCGAACCGGGAATAGTCCCAACTGCCAAAACCCACAAACCCCGCTATCTATCTAGACACCCCCAAGAGGGCTGGGCCAGCACCGGGACTGCCTCTGGGCAGCAGTCTTTTAAATTTCTACTTGAGTAAAATAAGTATTTGATCCCCAAGCAAAACATGACTTAGTAGTTGGTGGAGAAACC